>JAVISA010000045.1:0-22571 GCA_032595095.1 Didymellaceae sp. YAFEF048 | reverse complement strand
TCTATGAGACCTCGAGCGCGCCCCACTACTCTCAGTACACGCCCTCCTCGTCCGCTCCGGTTTACGAGACCTCGAGCGCGCCCCACTACTCTCAGTACACCCCCTCATCTTCCGCTCCGGTTTACGAGACCTCGAGCGCGCCCCACTACTCTCAGTACACGCCCTCCTCGTCGGCTCCCGTCTATGAGACCTCGAGCGCGCCCCACTACTCTCAGTACACGCCCTCCTCGTCGGCTCCTGTCTATGAGACCTCGAGCGCGCCCCACTACTCTCAGTACACGCCCTCCTCGTCGGCTCCTGTCTATGAGACCTCGAGCAAGCCCCACTACTCTGCATCCTCGGTCATCTCTTCTGGATATCCGGTCTGGAGCTCCTCTACCCCTGTGTACCCTACTAGCACCAAGGAGTTGACTACATACACCACGACCACCGTTTGCCCTGTGACCCAGACCCACGGAACCCAGATTGTCACTACCTTGACAACCTCCACCGTGACCATCACTTCCTGCAAGGGCGGTTGCCACGGCTATGAAACTACATCTGTCCCTGCCCCTACGAGCAGCACGCCCGCAGAGCAGACTACCGTGGTCACAACCTACGAGTGGGTTCCCTGCTCTACCTCTGTCGGACACTCTGGTTCTTCTACAGTCTACTCCACTTACCTGACAGCGTCCTACACTACCTACACAAGCACCATCACAAAGGGTTACCCGACAGGCGAGGCACCCAAGCCAACTGCTGATGCTGTTAAGCCTTCGTACGCGAACGCTCCCCCTCAGTACACCCCTGCTCCTCAGCCTTCGTACGCCAATGCTCCCCCTCAGTACACCCCTGCTCCTCAGCCTTCGTACGCCAACGCTCCTCCCCAGTACACTCCTGCTCCCGGCCAGGAGACCTGCCCTGCCCCTGTGACTGTCACTGTCACTGTGACCGCTCAGCAAGCGCAGCCCACTGGTTCTGACTACACCACCAAGGTCGTCACAGTCACTGAGAGCAACCACGTTCAGACGTACACCGTCACCATCCCTGCTGGTCCCACATCGAAGAACGGCATTCCTGAATCCAAGACCTTGACCCCCTGCCCGTCTTCCTCCGCCTCAAAGGGATACAGCACCAGCCCGGCTCCTTACCCCACCAACTCCGTCCCCAAGCCTAGCTCTGGTTCGTCCATCGTCTACAGCGCGTCGACTCCTGCTCCCTACCCCACTTCTCCCGTCGTGAAGCCTTCGTCCTCTTCCATGGGCTACCCCGTCGCTTCCTCGTCCGCGGGTTACCCCGTCGCTTCATCCTCCTCGAAGGGTTACCCCGTCGCCTCCTCGTCCGTAGGCTACCCGGCTCAGTCCTCCTCGATGGGCTACCCCGTTGAGTCCTCCTCTAAGGGCTACCCTGCTGTATCTTCCAAGCCTACCCCTACCCCCACCGGCTACGGTAGCGGTTACTCCCAATACTAAGCGGATCGTCTGAGTGACGGTTCCTCACTTCTCTAGAATGTCGGATTTAGGGTCGAGGTTGGATGGTGAAATGCGTTCTCGTATATACGCTGGCATTGGCTCTCAGTTTGCCTTTGCATAGCCATGGCGCGTTTCTGGATTTAATATTTATTTCTCACTTTCCTTAGGATATTTACTGGACTAGAATGATGACGATTGGAATGTACATAGTTGGAGAAGCAGACAGAAAAATAGTACTTTTAGTCCGAACCTCGCTCTCTCATGATCGCCTTTCTGACCGTGTTTACAAGTGATGAGATAGATCGCGAGCGAAAGCAGGTCATCGTCCAAACCTTCGCATTGCCATCAGAACCCATCGGTATGGCGCCATTTGACAACAAGTGGCACACACCCCCGCCAGACGAGTTGACTACCACTGTGACCTTCACTAGTACACCTTGGGTGAGTTACGTCAATTGAAAGTCGTATTCGGCAGTGATAACGAGTCAGAGTAAGCAATAAAGGCCTTCCGTGACCCGCCTCGTATCAGCATGTAATATTGGCTGTGATGTAACGATACGAGGTAGGCCGGCAAGTTTGCAGCATGACCAGGCTAAGGTGTGCTAAGCCTTCTTAGTGGATGGTTAGGCACGAGATGTGGCTGATTTCTAAAAATCGCAACGTCCGGAACCAAACGGACGCGGCGGGAAGAGTACCTAGCTTCAGGATCGGCGAGCTTGTCGCGGCGAGAGAGCGTCTGCAAATGAATATGATCGCAATAGGTCAACTACTACCAGTATTTCCTAGAATCAATTCCCTCGATATGCCTCGTTCTCTTACTGAGGAATTTGGTTCGTGGTGGTGAGATCGTTCCAACATGGCTCACAATCTGTCTGTCCTCACCCGAGGGATATATATCATTGCTCATCGACTGTGAGATTGCTTAAGAATCAAGATGTTGTCAATTCCAGTCATGCTGCGATTCTGCTTTAGTCGAATTGAGTTCCTGATATTGCACACTGAAGCACAAAAAACCTTGACTCACAGTGCTGCTGTCAAATGTCGTCTCTTTCCCACCGAGACACCAATGAGGTCACAGCAAGGGTTGGGGTCGCTATAGTATCTTGAAGACTTCGCTTTGTGTAGAGCGAAAGAGCAGAGATACTCGGCAGGCTTTCGACTATCATGAAGAGCTCATAACCGATGAAAGCCAGCCCAGGCTTCTGCATTGTGCCGAAAGGGTGCCAGGAGGGACAAGAATGCAGCAACGACCGGGCATACGTTTTCGCTCCTATACGATATGATCGCAATCCACGAGGATATCACCTACTTGAGCTGCAATTCTTGATAGAACAATTCCAATCAATCAGTTGCTCAATCACTCCACTCTTCTTACCCCAACAACCCTGTTCAATCTGCCTTCCAGTGCATATAGGGTCTCTTGTACATCTTCCAGATCGCGCCCTATGTTGCTAACAATGCTCAAAACCTCGCCCACCTCATGTGCGGTTCTCCTCACTTCGACTCGATTCAAGACCTCGCTCAAGTTGATCACGGAAGCTTTCCGTTTCACCCACAACCAACGTTCCTTCACTCCACACTTCTTGTACTCATTGCCCAAACGATTTGTGGCGTGTAGATCCGAGATTTCGTCTTCGGAAAAATAGGGGCTCTTCTCTGGTCCATAGGGAGAATCGCTCTTAGACCACTGCGCAGAGGCTTGGTTGTGATACTCTGGTTTCAGGAAAGGACGCTCAATCTGGCGGAAAGACTTGATGAGATCGCGTACCGTGATACGCATGACCTGCAGAGCTTCACTCTCGCCCTCAGAACGCATTGACTGGATGTCGCGGTCGAAGTGCATCGTGCCTGCACCTTTCCTCCGCCCATCTTTCCGCCCTCTGCTATTCCGCCGGTGACCGTACAAGCTTTCATGTTTATCGGTTTCACTTCTGGCTCCTAGTCCATGGCTTTTATCGCGATGTATCGATCTGAGTCTTTTTCGCACTCTCCGGAGATGCCGCCGCTCTTCGATCAGACCTTGCTTCAAGCTCGATAGATAGTCTTGAATCTCATGTGGAGCTGCGCCAAACGTACCAAGATTCGACCAAAAGACTTTGAAGAATGTGCCAAGTGTAAATGCAAACGACACAAAGCCAATTGTGGTCGACACCATAGAGAGGGGTGAAAACAGAGTGTGCGATATTGTAACACCCATCACGTGAGATGGAGCGACCGACGAGGCGACAACAAGAGCAACAAAATGCCTGGAAAGGTAGCTCAAAGAATCTCACCAAACAATGTTCAATGTCGACAGCAGTACAATGTTTCTTTAGTTCCGTCATCGACTGCTTCAGACATATCAACAAAAGCTAAAGTTAGGCATGATGTTCCGGACCAATGATCGGTCAGCCGCCGGCTCCGCGGTGGTGCACTTTGTGTTACATAATCAACCTCACCAGCTTCGACAGACTGTGTCTGCGCTTTGACGTTGTATTGGCGTGTTCACATGGTAGACGATGGTTGACAGGCACTCAGCGGTAGCTGGAATCTCTTAAATGCAACTTGAAAGAAGGAAGGGGCAGACACCAGTATCATAATCAGGCCAAGCTGGCAAGACAGATTCACGGCAGCTGCACCGCTAACAAGCCCACGGTCTCTAGTTGCCTTCTTTTCTAATTGTCTTCTCGATGGATTTGCTGTTTGTCTATGCAATATCAACGCAAACTTGCCTGCTAGAGGATCTGCTATCAGCCGGCAGGAGAGAATGACGTCACGTGACATGGGTGAGCAGCGACCAGGAATTCCCGAGTTCCAAGGTCGGCAAGCCCTCCAGGATGGACTTGTGCTTAGTCACATCCGATATGCTGTCAGTCACGGCAAGAATTATCGTTGGAGCTGACTATGTAACGTGCAGCATATGCAAGATCGCAGGGAATGGCTGACAGATTAGTCGTCATAGCTGCGACAGTCCTGAAGCCTAAGCATCGAAAGATGGCAAGCGGCAGTGTTTTGTGAAGTTGCGCGGTACTGAATACTCAGCACCCTTCTCAGCCCACGCATCTGAAATAATGGAAGACCCCGCAGAGCCTCACGTATTCACTAAGCGAGCTAAGTCCCCTTCGCTTACGCCACGGGTGTTGGACAGCAATGCAAGAGACAACATCGCAGATGCCGCTGATTGGGTATACACCTGTCCCCGCTGACCCAAGCAACAGTTCTTGAAACGAGATGAGGGGTAGCTGAGGACGTTCTGAGTGGCAGCGGTTCTCTGTTGCTCATCCGCGTTCCAGCGCGATGTTGAGCGGCGAAAGCGACTTTTCAGGTCTGATTGGTTGCGCAACGAACGCGCTAAAATCGTCGCTCTTTCCTGACGTCCACCCACAACGCTGCATCACTGTTGCCCTCATGATTGTGCCTGGCAATTGTAATGAGCTATGTGGATGGACGTTGGCGCAGCAGAAATGCTTGATCTCGGGAGCTCCGGGTGGGCATGTCTGAGAACATGTCGTGAGTGTACGCGGTCTCCTTTCCCAGCTAATATCCGTGAGGTCGTCGTGCCTTCCTTCCCAAGGTTCCTATCTCTTGTTCTTCTCAAGTGTAGAGCATCGTACTTGCCTTAGTTGTTGACCTGGGTTGATCTCAGTCTCGTTTGCCACGTTCTTTGCATTGTCTCATCTCAAAGCCACTCTCCTTATAACCCGGACGTTACGCTCTCGCATTCGCATATACTTCACGTCACCTGCTGGAAATTACAGGACACCACCTGCAGCTCACCATATCCATCAGCGCATCCCTTCGATCCCTTCTGGTAGCTGTCGAAATGTGCATTGCGGACCCTAGCACATCCCGCGATGCATAAGCTAGTCCTCTGCACCAGCATTGTCGGAAGTCATCACAGGAGCTACAGACACTCGAAGTAAGAGTTGAGTGCCGGGAAGAGTAATCGTTTGGAACGCCAGGCACAGTACTGCAGCTGTGCTGAGTGCATCTCTACTGAGTGGTGGTTGTGGGGTTCTGGTATCTGGGATTCGTCTGAGCAAAGATGGCGACCTACGATCTCTATTCGCATTCACCCTTGGCAGCCTCACCCTATCAAAGAACGCCGGGGCCGCTCACACCGATACATTCTCCGCACCACTCTGTCCATTCATCTACTTCATCACGGACTCCAATCCACACGTTGTCCATTCACGAATACCGCAAGCAGCAAGGCACACCTGTGTCACGAGTTGCACCGGTGCCAGGCAGGACTCTCAGACGAAAGGCATCGGTACTGGCCTTGAACGAGATCGAGCGCGCCCCGTCCACAAAACAAACCCTGCGACGCGACTCGCACGTGTCCTCGCGACCCTTACAACCGTCTTACTCAGCACACCAACTCGCACCGCCAGGATCATACTTCGGCACACCAGCTGTGTCTGAGCATGTCTACCGCTCTCAATCAAGTGAACCTCGTGCACAGAGTGGCAGCATTTCAAGTCTCGCGAGTGCAGATTCGCTAGAAAAGGTACGGTACTTTAGCAATAGAAAAAGACTCCCTCGCCCGTCTGCGCCAACAGACTCTGGCTTGCGGTTTGCACACAATTTACCTTCAGGACGAACGCGACAAACCCGTTCAACTCTTCCGGCACCTTTGACTTTCTTGACGGAGGAGTCCAACGCGAGTGACGCGCAAACAACACCAACACTTTCGCTATCGCGCTTTCCGCAACCACCCCACTTCGAAACACTTCGAGAATCTCAGCGAGAAAAGGCAGTCAGTTTCGGTACCGCTGCACCCGTGACACCGCCGGCTACCCCTGCGACGATACACTACCGGGGCGCTTCATTCGACTTGGTAAATCCACACGCGTCGCTTCCATATCATAATATTGTTACTCCATCCAGAGACTTCGATTCGAGCGACTTCTTGCCCGTGCAGTCACTACGGGACTCTCAAAGTTCGTCAGAGGTCAGTGATTGTTCCCGCCCACGGAACGTATTCTGCTTACGAGGCTACAGATGGCACCCAAGCGTCCTCTCTATGGAGATCTCAACGCTGCCCATGCCGGTATCGTGCGGCGTGTCGAAGACGCCAACGGTTCTGCTGTCTTTGATCTACCGTTACCACCAACTCCAGCGGCTATTAGTCCCGGCTCTTCCACATACACGTCACCTGCTTACAGTCCCGAGTCTCGCCTTGCACCGTCTCCACTAGCGGTCAGGAGAAGCCCAGCGGAAGCCAGGTTCTCTATCAAGCAGCTCACGCGTACACTTACGAAAAAGCTCACGGGCCCGCCCGAATACACTGAAGCGGAAGAGTTCCAGCAGCTCCGGGGCAGCAATGCGAACAGACTGTCTCTTGTCGGAGACGAAGAGCCCTTGCGCACTCTTGAGAAGACCTTTATCCCAACAGACAGAAGTTCCTACTTCCCCATCAGTCCCGTCTCTCCGATATCACCAACCAGTCCAGCGTCTTCACATGACTTGGGGTACGTGTCAGGTGACAATGGGGATGGCATCGAGTGCCTCCGGAAGCAGTCCCAACACAGTCACAACTCAAGATCCATGGCTTCTATGGTTCCCGATGATTTCTCTAAGCAAATTGGCCGTGGTTCTGATCGATCGGGCTCTGCCTTCGTCAAGCATGCATCTTCCCGCCCATATTACGACGATCTCGCTTCTTTATATGCTAGCTCGTCGATATATACCGAGGACGATCGTCGAAGGTCCGCCTATCAGCAGGACCTCATGGACAATCGTAAGAGCAGTGGGCTCCTCTACTACAGCGGTGAGGACGTACCCGGAATAGCAAATCTCCACAGCTCCAGCGATCTGGGAAGGAACAGCCATCAAATGGCCGCCCTCCTTCCACGAGACTCGCACCTCCGCTCCAGAGGTCAAGATGATGGAAAGACTGATACTCTCAGCAAGCTCATCGAGCAGTACGTTCCAGAAAACGCGATGAAGGACGTCTCGAGCACGGACGATCCTGAAAGTGCCAACACTACCAATCTGGTTGCGCCCTACACCAGCGATGACAAAGATGACCTGATCACATCAGGCCGATCGCCGACAGAATCTGTACCTGGTTTCAGCCAATTCGAATTTGGCTTATTCTCCTCAACCCAACGCGAGTCTATCAGTCCAACAGGTCAGCATGTATCATCGTCATCGACATCTGTGCGAGAGCGCATCCTCAGTCGTCCGCCAGGATTACCTCCATCCTCCTCTCTCCCACAGATTCCCGTCTCGCAAGATGGTCAAGGGCCCAGGACCCTGTCTCGTCCTGACCTGTCTGAGGTGTTTTCAGATGCATCGAACACCTCTTACGGAGATACACAGAACCTGCTGCAGCTTCCAGACTCTGAGATGGGTGGACTCGATGTACCTGCGGAAACAGCTCAACCTTCCTCCTCGTACTCACAGCTGGATACAAAAGTGATTAAGCCTTCGTCATCGTATTCACAGCCAGAGAACCATGTGGCTCCACAGACGCCACAAGAAGCACTTGACCAAGCTGAAATTATTTTCGACAATGCAGCTGCTCAGCAAGAGAACAGTCCTGAAGATATACCAGCTCTGTGGGGAAGACGTAGTTCTCTGCATTTACTACGCAACAAGAGGCTCACAGATGGCTCTGCACACACGTCAGAGACCGGAAAGGTGGAATGGGAAACCGTTGCCGGTGCAAGTAACCAGGGCCGACTATCACTGGATAGTATTGCGGACTACAGTAGCAGTGAAGGCAGTCGCGACAGCTTGGGCTTCATCAGAGCAGCATCTCTTCCCTCGTGGACTGATCAAGATCATGCGCGTGAAAACTCCTTCTACAGCCATCCGAGTCCAATCCGAGGACATACCCATCCGTTCAGTTTGTCACCACCTCAGCTGACTACTCACCCCACTGTTCGAACTGCGCCAGATGTGACAAGGACAAACAGATTGTCGAGTCCGGTCTCGTCCTCAACTGTACCTATCTTCCGAATCCCTAACACGCCCCGACCCGCGGTCGACGAGCCCAACGCCTTTGCTCCGTGGGCTCTGAATGATAAGGAGACGCAAGAGCTGTTGGCTTCTGGACCCAATGATGACATCTTGTTCGGCAGTGACGATGGCAACCGATCGCGCCACCTCAGTCAGAACGACAAGAGTCACGAACAGATGTCAGAGCATAGCTCACTAGGCCATGTCGACAGCGCGCCTGGTCTTGAGCGTGAAAACACGTTTGCCAAGTTCACTATCCTCGGTCCGAAAGGGAATCTAACAGGTACTCCGCAAGGCACTGGCATGCAAGAAGTGGGTAGCAGTTTAGCGGACACGAGCAGTCCAGGTGCAAGACTCTACTCGAGTTCCAGTCCTCACAGCCCTCGCCCTGACTATGGTGGGTTCTACGCCTCTCCTTTCCCTGCGGTTGGCAGCGTCACGCGCATAGAACAATCGTCCTCCGTTGTTGATCCTCAGCTCGAGCGCACACCATCGGAAGTGACTTTGTTCCCTAGTTCATACAACACGGAACCTGTGCAGTGTTCTTCGCCACTTGTTGGGGTAGACCGTCGACGAAGTCTAAAAAATACGACCGTCTTCAAGCCTGCACGAAGGACGAGTCGCTCCGCGGTACCAGGTCAGACACGACTTCGACATATGGTCCTTTCGCCTGAAACACGATCGACTGTGTCCAGCAAGGATACCCACTTCTCCCGCTTCATAAGCGCAGGAGGAAGTGAACGCCCATCGACGAGCGACACAGCCACGCCTTTGCGTCGCACTCGTCCCAGTCTCGACACGTTTCCCGTTATCCGCAGCGGCAAGCCTATGCTTGTGCACCAGCACTCACCGCATCTGTTGATCCCTGTACGTAAGGTCAATGAGGAAGACGAAGCGCGTCGTCGCAAGCTCTCATGGCTCATCTTCGCATGCTTTTGCATTCTGCCGCCTTGCATGTTCCTCTACAGAAGATGGGGAGATACCATCATCGTGTCGGTCACGGAAGGCGAGCTTGGCCACTGCACTGCGCAGTCGAAGAGGGCTGCACTTATCGCTGGCATTGTTGTCAACATCAGCCTAATCGCTGCGCTGCTGATTCCGGTTCTTGTTGCTCAGGCCCTGAAGGCTATCTGATTGCTTCCCTTTCCTGTACTCATTTCGTTCTTTGTTTAAGGTCTTTCATAAAATAATCCTTGACCTCTGGTCGCCTTCTCCTTCGTCGCATTCGGCATGGTTTGGCGCAGCGTCGGTCAGTCATACTGCTAGGAACAGGTAGCGTTGCATATTGCAAGGGTTTTGCGTTGGCATTGTTTGGCAAGCCCACAACTATCAGTCTAATGTTCGGAGAACAATAAAAAATGTACGATCAACTCATTGACTTCACTCATAACTGTCGGTGACGCACAGCTTGCTAACTTCAGGCATCACGACTTGCCCCTAGATCGAGAGCCTGCGTGGCTAGGAAGGTCGCACAATGCTGATGGCAAGTTGCATGAGTGCCGTGTCGCAGTACAGAAGCAGGCATTCACCACTTGCAGTCATGTGAAATTGTCACGTGAAAGAGGGTATGTCATGAGCCTGTTATATTAGAGCTAAGTACGCAACGCTAATCAACCACACCAACCATACATCCCTCGTCTACGAGGAATAACTATCGTACACCACATTCATTCCGCACTACCTACTTCGTCTTCGCGATGCTGACCACATTCCTCAGCGTACCAAAAGGCAACACATCAGCGATCCTCTTCTTACTGGCAAACAGCATCACCAGCCTATCCAGCCCACAGCCCCAACCACCCGTAGGCGGCATGCCCCACTCCAGCACCTCGAGATAGCTCTCGTCAATGGCGCCCTGGCCCTCGGCGTGATATGTCTGCTGCTGCATGAACTTGCGGCGCTGCTCGAAGGGCGAGTTCTCCTCTTCGTACGCGTTCACGTATTCGCGGCCTGCGATGAAGAGCTCGACGCGCGCGGCGATGCGTTGAGAGGTTGTGGGGCAGATGTAGGACTTGGAGAGCGGCGAGAGGGCTTCCGGGTGGTGAGTTATGAAGGTGGGGTTGTGGCAGAGGGGCTCGATGTAGGTTTCTGCTAAGGTGTCGAGGAGGCGGGGGAGAGTGGGGTTGGGCGGGATCTCGAGGTTGAGGTCTTTGAAGAAGGCGAGCACGTCTTTTGTTGCTGAGTCTGAGGCCAGGTCGGGAAGGGTGTGGCCGCTGGCTTTCTCAATGGTGGGGATGAAGGGCAGTTGTGCGAAAGGCGCGTTGAAGTCAATGCCTTCTGGAGCGGCGAGGGTGGGGAAGTAGGTTGCGCGGAGTGACTCGATGGCGGTGTGGAGGCCATGAACGAGGTGCTCTGTTCGCTCGATGAGCTGGGGCAGCGTCGCGCCGACCTCGTAGAACTCGCAAGTTGAGAACTCGGGATTATGTGTATTGTCGACGCCTTCGTTTCGGAAAGCGCGTCCAATCTCGAAGATCTTGTCTTGTCCACCGACGATCAGGCGCTTGAGGTTCAGCTCAGGCGCGATTCTCAGTCTGATGGGCAGATTGGACATCTCGTTTGCGACTGTCTCGAACGGGCGTGCTATGGCGCCCCCGGCGTTCAAATCAAACATTGGGGTCTCCACTTCCAAGAACCCAGTCTGTATCAATGACGTCCGAATGTAATCGTAGATCAACGCCCGCAACCTGAGGGTATCGGCGGGTTCGTCGCTCGTGAGCGAGCGGATGTGGGGTCGTCGAGCCAGCGTTTCAGCGTTGTCGACTTTATGGGGGATGTGGTGCAGACAAGGCGCAAGGATCTGAGGGACCTTCACGGCAAGGACGGTCAATTGACCTGAGGATGTTCGAGTTGGGTTTCCTTCGACGGCTATGACATGTCAGTGCGTGCACAAATGCAAAGAAATCACCTAACGTACAAACCCAATCGCCTATCCTCGCAACCTTCTGCAAGCTCTTAAACTTCTCTTCAGAGTCGTCTTCGGTCAGTTTCTTCCTCTCCACCATGACCTGGAGTCGCTGATTGTCGCGCTCGATGTCGAGGAACATCAGCTTTGAGCCAGCCAGGCGTACGGAACGAACTCTCCCTGTTGTTGTTAACATACAATGCCAAGGTGTACATGTATGAGCTTATTCACCAAATACGGAGACATTTTCAGTCTTCGTCTCTTGGATATCTGCGAACTTGGCATTGAAGTCCCGAAGAGAGACAATCTCAGCACCAGCAGGATAGACCAATCGGGGATGGTAGTCGTCCAATGGTTTGACGTTCTTCAGCTGCTCGAGCCGCTTCTGCTTCTTGACATCTTGTGGGCCGGCGAATGCATCGACGCTGATATGTTTCCACCGACGCTGCGCGGACAAGTAGGCTTGCGCGTGTTGCGGTTTGAGCGAGTGCGTGCCTCGGTAGAGGTAGGGGCGGAGGACTTGGAGAGAGGGTCTGCTCATGATGGCTTTGTCAGTCAGCTTCCAACTACAGCGTGGACTAAATGACAGAAAGAATGTATGCATATCAGATATGTGCAATGAGTTGTTGAAATCAACCGTCCGGAGACGTCATTCGCAACGGTTCTATAGTTATTCATCATATGAAGAGGGGGCAGAAAACATAGCTAGGCGTCTACAACGGAGCTTGACAGCTGGGTGGAGTTACACATTGGCAAGCAACCACCACTGACACCGAAAGGCAAGCCGACGCGAAGCTGTTGAAAAAACTATTGTTGACTTACCTGTGATGCGGTCACATCTCTCACCTGCATAACACTCAGTGAAGCTGCAAATCTGCAAGCGAAGCAGAGGGAAGCTGGACGCTAGCGAAGCTAGCGCGGTCTTGGCGGAGCAGCTCGTCTATATAAACAGCCCACCGGTCGCCCCTTCATTGAACCTCATACTTACCTTGTTGGGAGGGGCAGGCTCATGTATCTGCTTCCTCTACCTTGATCAGCTGCATTGCACAGCGCGGACTGGTTGGGGTACGGCTTTCCTTCGGGGACGCCGCCGGCGCAATTTTTGCTGGCTTTCATTCGCAAGAATGCTTTTCATTGACGGTCATTGCCTGGTGCATGGCGTTGAGGAAGAGAACTGCGTTGTGTGTGGCAGTCACTCGACAACGGACAGATTTCTGACACCTGGCATCTCACCCATCAGCTCAGTAGCTACCTTCCTCATCTCGCAGTGAGCGTGGATTAGAAACGGCCATCAAGGCGTCTAGAGGATCTCCCACTTGTTGCCGCTCAGAGCCAGGACTGAGGCTCGCTCTATCTGCGAGTGAGAAAGTACATACCCATTGACGCTCTCTCTCTACTCTTCTGCACTACATGGTTCGGATTGTTCAAGCTACCAAAGTCGCCCTTGAAGCCGGGAAGCGCGCAACGTTCGAGGCAGTAGCTCTCGAGCGACTACCCTGCCATGCTGCTGCTGGCATGGATGGAGCTTCAGGAGCTCTCAGCGCGTCAAGCTTGTGCCAATGATGACGCGCAGCGGACGCGCTTCCGCTGCCCCAATCCAGCAGCGCTCTGTGCAAATCTATCGCCCAACTACCGATCAATCCTGGTAGACCACGAGCAGGGCTGACAGCCCAGGTGGGGGCGGGAATACCTCAGATTAACATCACAGCTCCAGATCGTGGTGTTGCTGTGCTGCAAAAGCATCGCGCACAGCTTGACGCCAGCCCTAGCTGCCTCAGTCGCGCCGGCGCGTTGTCGGCTGCGCCAGGAACTGAACGCAAGCTTGCAGACGGACTATCGCCTGCACCATCACAGTCCTCACTAAGCTTGCGACATAAGACTGCCTCTTCCCTCGTCCCCAGCAGCCGTCGCAGAACTCGCTCAACCAACGGCTTACAAAGTTGGAGCTTCCCACGTTGCACCCCTGCCCCGCGCCCGCCTTCTAACGGCGCGCTGCCCCACCCATGACATCGCCATGACATTGCGAATAAATAACCATGAGCCAGTCCAGAGCTCGATATGGCGCCCCTGCTCGATACAACGGATCTGTAACCTTCTTCATCAGGTCATGACGCTGAGCTAGACTGTCTGGGCATGTCTACAGGGCGAATGATCGTTCGACGGCTGCTCGGTAGTTGTGTACAGCTCTGTGCGCGTGAGACACGATGTTAGGCCTATGTCATCGATTATTTGCACACCATGTCGTAGAAAATACGCGCGGTTCCTCTGTGCTGCAGCTTTTATATCGCACGAATCCTGAGCCTTTGTCCTGCACACATATTGTTCTTCTGAACTTACCTGATACTCTGAAGATACCCCTCGCAAAGTAAACACAGCACAACAACCGCCCAAGATGATGTCCCAAGCTGCTCTGCAGGCCGAGAAGGTCATCGGCCACGGCGGCGAGGCTATCACCGCTCAGAACGTCACAAATCCTGGCAACTCAGCAGAGTTCGCCGACCCCTCTGGGGAGAAGATGAAGGCGTTGGCGTGGATGGGCAAGAACAAGGTCGAGATGATCGAGTGCCCGAAGCCTAAGGTCATGGAGCCCCGCGATGTTATTGTGAAGATCACCGGCTCCACAGTTTGCGGCTCGGATCTGCACCTGCTTCACGGCACTGTCGTTGAGCTGCAGAAGGGCGATATCCTTGGACACGAGTTCTGCGGTGTTGTGGATGAGGTTGGCAGTGGAGTCACAAAGTTCAAGAAGGGGTATGTTCGCGGATGAACGTTCACGGGCAATCGCTGACAATCTACACAGCCAGCGTGTAGTCGCTTCTTTCCAGATTGCATGCGGTGACTGCTTCTACTGCAAGCAAAAGCTGTCCTCGCAGTGCGAGAAGACAAACGACAACACGATCGAGAACGCCATGTACGGTGGCCGCACAGCAGGCATGTTCGGCTACTCGCACTTCACTGGTGGTTTCGCTGGTGGCCAAGCAGAGTACACCCGCGTTCCCTACGGCGACGTCAACCTTCTCCCTCTCCCCGACGATGTTGCCGACGAGGAGGGTCTCTACCTTTCCGATGTGCTGTGCACATCGTGGCACGCCGTTGTCGACACAGGCGTGAAGAAGGGCGACGTCGTTGCCATTTGGGGCGCCGGCCCCATTGGCCAGATGGCAGCCGAATTCTCGCTGCTGAACGGCGCAAAAAAGGTCATCATGATCGACTCCAACTGGCGTCTTGACTTCATCAAGAAGAACTACCCCAACATCGAGACTCTCGACTTCTCCAAGCTCAGCAAGGGCGAGTCTGTCACCAGCAAGCTCATGGAGATGGTCGATAACCGCGGCCCCGACGTCTCTATTGAGTGCGCTGCTGGCGAGTACGCAAAGGGCTGGGCCCACTACTTCGAGATGATGCTTGGTCTCGAGACAGACACGTCTGAGCTGGTGAACGAGATGATCACCAGCACACGCAACTTTGGTAGCTGCGGTATTACCGGTGTTTACGTCGGCTTCGTAAGTTCCTGCCTAACTACCCTCTTCATCTTACCCCCCAGGCTAACACTCCCTGCCAGACGAACCACTTCAATATCGGCTCGTTGATGGAGCGCGGCATCCGCCTGATCGGCAACGGTCAAGCGCCCGTGCATAAGTACTGGGAGTCGCTCTTGCAGATGATCCAGGAGAAGCAGATCCACCCCTCGAAGATGGTGACGCACCGTGTGCGCCTCGAGGACCTGGACAAGGTATACTACAAGTTCGAGGAGAAGGCGGACGGGATGCAGAAGGTGTTTGTTGAGACGAAGTGGTCGTTCCCTGCCTCTGAGAGCTCGCCGCCGCTTACCAGGTACTAGAGTTGTGTAATTTGGGCGAGTTTAATAGTTAATGAGATATGATTAATGATATTGAGATTGAGAGTTCTTGCTTCACTATGCCTCGACACGACTGAAGCACCTATTTCTACCTATCAAGAACGCTATGGCTAGGACCAGAGGAACTCGTACCTTCTGCTCACCGTTGCTGACGTACTCAGGCCATACACACTCTAACCATCTCAATCACTCCTCAAGTCCGCTACCTAGCCACACTCCACATGCTTACACTCGCAGCCATAATCCTCGGCAACATACTGCTTCACCCCTGCCCTGACCTACTTGAGTCGTCCACCTCGCTAAGCGATAGAAGGGTAAGACTACAATAATAAATGTATGACTTCTGGACTCTGCGAGCTGGGGAGTTAGGCACCAATTTGTAGCAGTGGTGCTTCTTTGCTATGGGTCTGACGCTTCATCACACACTACAGAGCTCGGTATAGAAGATACAGGAAGAACGGGTAATGTCGTGTCTGTTCCATCTGTGTATGACTTGTTTGAGAGAATGTATTTCTATGTAGTGAGTAACATAAGCGAATGCCTCGAGTGTCTTTTTATGCGCGCACTTGCGAACATGTATTGTCGCTTTGGGGATCTGTGAAATGACATATTGCTGTGTCTCTACTAGTGGTGCTTGTATGATCGTCAAGGGCAGACTATTCATGACAACCTTGAAACCTCGATCATGTGGGTGTGTGACTCACTCCTTCTCTGGTACGGTTTTAACTAAGCTGTCCATACTTGCTTAATTGGACAAGGAGTACGCGAACACTGTACTGGCAAGCCGGGCGCGAAATCAGACATTGTCAGGTAGCTATACAGTCGCATGACAGGCATTGTTGTGCAAAATTTCAGAAAGGCAGTTGGTTGATGGGACAGTGACATCGTGTAATGTCCTGCATAGCATCACGAGCCAGATACGCTGAGTCGATGATGCCGCTCTGTATTCCGTCTGCGTGGACTGACTGTGTTTATACTCCCACAGCACCAATCCTTCGTGTTGCTGATGTAAGACACCATGTACGACTGCAGCACAGCCTGTCCCATGACACGCTTCGCCCTCGAGACCTCAGCCCCATATGGAATACAACGTCGTTTGCTCAGCCACCGCGGATCACACTTCCGTGGCGCCAGACGTACCAAGTGGCCACAATGTGTGGCGCGCAACGTTTCTCAGGTGTGCCTGTTTTAGGTTGAGAAGGGGTGGTTGTTTGAGAAGCACCCGTAAGGCTTGGCGACAGCTGGGCAATTCAGGCGTTGGGAGCGGGTCTACCCAGTGTTCCCTTTATACAAGCTGACTCAATGCAAGTTTATTGTCTCTCACGCGTACTTGTCGTGTGACGACTTCGCACGCATGTCCATTGCGACCTCGTGGAAGTCGTTCTCTCGGCGTGCCCTGCGCAGCTTCTTGACCTCATCATCGCTCAGCTTGCGCCCGATCAGGTCCTCTAGCTCCTTCTTGCTGACCTTGAGCTGCGCCTTCTCCTCTTTGCTGGCTTTGTTGCGTGGCTTGAAGCGTGCTTGCATGCGGATACGGAATGTCGTATTGAAGGTGATGTCTTCGGCATCGCCGCGTACTTCGGGACTGTTGGTGGAAGATTCATTGATGGTGAGATACTTCTCGCGCTGGGTCTGGAGGGAGAAGGCGCCGGGGTTGTCAGGGATGGCGATTATGAGGAAACGTTCTTCGGGGGAGATGGCGGTCGCGTTTGCGCTGAGAATGCCAAACTTGTCGCAGCTGAGGTATCTGCGGAAGTTAGTATACACACGCGTAGGTTCGTATGGCTAGACTGCATACCTTCCATGGTGGCCCTTCAGATTGAAGTCTTCAGTACCAGCAACTCTATTAGCTACGAAGACCTGTCGCACATCGTGTGGTTCAGCTGTCGAGGCGTCGCCGTCGACAACGTTCTCCAGTTCACTCGTAAAGACTTTGCCCACTGCGTCGCATGCAAGAGCTGTGGCCTTCTCCGTTGGCAAAATGATCACAATAGGTCCAGTTATATCGCTAGACGCATCTGCATTCACCCAAGAATCATCGCTCTCAGGCTCCTCAGGCGCTGAGGTTGTCAACGCTTTTGAGGAGGGCTCGGCGTCATCTGTGTCGGCGACTCTCTTGCGCTTCTTGACCTTCTTGTCGCCCTTGAATGAGAGTGGTTTGACCATGTTGATAGCAATCTGGTGGTGTGGTCGGTATCGGAGCTGGACGAGCTCCAACTCGGCATTGGCCGGGCGGTGAGCGGCTCCAGCCGGCAGTATCAGCAAATAGGCAGGTGGGATTGGGTGAAGATCAGCCGAGCCCTCGAAACCTCACACTAAGTTGGGGTTAATTCGTGATCCCAAACAGAGAAAAGCTACCAGCTGCGTAACTTTCCTCCGTATTCACTCTTCACATCTGGATATTTGATCAACAGTCAACATGGCCAGTGCTAACGCCGCTATCAACCAAAACGCTGTTGCAGTGGGCTTGGAGGATCTCAAGAATGGTACGAATGAATGTTGTTGGAATTGGTGAATGGAGTCGAGACTAATGCAGCTAGACAACGTTGACTTTACACTACTTGAGCAGGCATTTGGTCCCGAGAGTCTGGGTATCATCGTCGTGAAAGACCTGCCTGAGAAATTCCATGGCCTTAGGTCAAAGCTACTATCATACTCTTCGGCTCTCGCTAGTCTCTCGCCCGAGCAACTTGGTAAGTGGTGCATACATAAACCCACACCTGTAACCATGACTGACCTGTGCTTTTGCAGAGAAGCTCGAATCACCTGCCGCCAAATGGCTTGTTGGATGGTCTTGTGGCAAGGAGACGCTCAAGGATGGCCAGTACGATACTCTGAAAGGCTCGTACTACGTCAACTGTGCTCCTGGATTTGAGAAGTCGCAGAAGTCGGTTGCTGAGAAGTACCCGTCGTTCTCAGAGTACACAGCACCCAACGTCTGGCCGTCTGAGGAGCTCTTGCCTGGGTTTGAGGAGACGTTCCGCGAACTCACCACACTGATCATTGACGTCGCTGTACTCGTGGCTCGCGCATGTGATAAGTACGCCGAGGCCAATATTGAGGGTTATCAGAAGGGGTTCTTAGAACACTTGGTCAAGACCAGTGTTTCTACCAAAGCTCGGCTCTTGCACTACTTCCCGTCTCCAGAGACCCAGGCTTCGGCATCTAACGGCGACGAGGATGACTGGTGTGCCACTCACCTCGATCATGGCTGCTTGACTGGTCTCACGTCTGCCATGTTCGTCGACGAAGCTGCGAACGCGCCGCAGACTGGTACTGCATTTGCACCGCTGAAGGAACTCGAGCGCTCGCCCGATCCAAAGGCTGGGCTCTACATCCACTCACGAACCGGAGCAACGGTCAAGGTTGGGATACCGCGAGACTGCCTCGGCTTCCAGACTGGAGAGGCTCTCGAGATCATCACCAAGGGTAAATTCAAGGCAGTTCCCCACTTCGTCAGAGGTGCTGGGCCTGGTATTGGCGGGAAGGTCGCTAGAAACACTTTGGCCGTGTTTACTCAACCTAACTTGTGGGAGAAGGTGGATGAGAGAAGAGATTTCGCCACGTTTGCTAAGGAGATTGTGGAGAAGAACCATTGAGAGGCTGGAAATGACATCATCCTACTATCTAGTCCTTGACCGCAACTGCAAGAGGCCTCACGCGACAGTGAAAAGTGATGGCATTTGTTAATGCAAACAAGGCCTAAGGCCTGGAACGCTGCATCCGACCCACCACTGCGCTTAGCCTCAAGAAGAAGCCCAGTGACGATGGCGGACGCAGCCGAACCAAGCCTGCAGGCCAGTGCAGAGCCTCACCCAAGCGTCGACGCCGCAGCTGGGCAGGCGCCAACGTCAACATCAAGACACGAGCGTAGGGGTCAGAAAGCAGCGCGCCTCATACGCTCCCTCCATGGCGATCAAACACTACCCATCGTGGGGAATTAGCTGCAACGACGACTTTGCGCGTCCCCGACTCTCCTAAATTGCTATCTGCGGTAGCCTCATCTATCCTGGGGGCACTGACGCGGCTGGAGTAGGTGGCGCGACGTCGCTTCGCAGATTTTATCCCGGGCCAAATCAACCTTATCATGCGTGCCAACAACATTCGCGTCGGCGAATCACAGACACGGCTCCTTGGGTTTGCGCCACAGCTTCCCGGCCTCCTTGGGAATATGGCAGCACCGGCACCCCTTTGCACAGCACTGCAGCCGCTTGGTGCAACGCTGGGCAGCAGATTTGGCCCGCCTAACCCGCACCGCCCCAACGTCGGCGCGCAGCAGCAGTTCCGCTACGTCCGGTCAGTGGCCGTGTCCCCAGCTCGTCATTCCTCGACGTGCCGACTCCCGTGTGGCTGCTATGCATTGGTGCGGGCAATCCATTGTAGGCACCCTGCCAAGCCTATGTCGTCGTGAAACGGGTGGAGCCAGAGAGGACATGATTCTCCAACGCCCAGCGAATTACGCGGCCACCCATGCACATTCGGGCGCGTCTTGCCCGTTCCAGACTGAAGGCCAATTAGACAAGTAAAACCCGTCGTCAATCGCTGCAACTCCTGACGGCCATTACCATGCCAAGCGCTTCATCCGACTACCCGTCTTTGCATGGGGGAACTTGCATCCACCCTAGCCACCAGCACTTAACCTCCTGCTTGCTTGCTTCGTCCCATTAAGGTAGCGCTATAGCTGTCATCGTCGCTCTTTTATCCCATCTTTGTTTCCTTGTTTTTGTCCTGTCCTGTCCTGCCCACTTATCCACATAAGGGACCTGCCCTGCCCTTGCCTCATCAACACCCCGTACTCGCTTGCATGACTTTGCTGTCGAAGGTTCCGCTATCGCTCGTTCGCGCCACAGTTTCCGGACTATCTTCGACGGAGCCTGCGGCCCCATCTGCTAACATGGCTACCAACACTCGCCAGAACGTGACCTGGGTGGAGGTGTGTGTCGTGAATACGAGTTCTAAGATGTCTGTCTAACATACTTAGGGCGTTCGTGGAGTTGCTTCCTTCTGGGTTGTCGTAACACATTTGTGCCGAGCATTCGATTACAGCCTCTGGTCTCCACGCGACAGCGAAAACGCCACACCTCAACTTCTCCAACTACCATTCCTCCGACTACCATGGCAGGGACGAATCGGAGTTACCATGTTTGCTTTCCTCACAGGTTATGTTTGCGCCATTAAGCCTCTTCGACAAGCAAAATCCGGCAACGTTCCCGCCGCCTTGACGACCCTTGGAAAATCAGCCTTCCGCCGACCGCCACGCCTGATCATGCCCGCGACTATTGCCCTGGTGTTTGCCTGGTTCTTTGCCCAGATTGGAGCTTTCGAGGTCGCCCACCGCAGCGACTCCCACTGGTTCCGCCGCTCTGTGCCCACCAACATCGGGAGCCTCGACACCGAGATTCCTCGTCTTCTGCGCAACTTCCAGGGAGCCTGGTCCGGAGCTAATAACGAGTACGACGACCACCAGTGGGCGCTGCTCCCATTGCTCCAGGGTGCTTTTCTCATTTACGTTCTCCTGTTCGCGACCGTCTTCATGAAGTTCCGTATGCGCTTGTTCACCTGTGCTGTACTGTTCGTCTGGTACTGGATGCGAACAAGTCCTGAGAAGGGTGAGCTAACTAACAACATTACACGACTTTACATGCTGACTTCCTTCAGAAACCTTCGAATGCCAGTTCCTCTACGGCGTCATGCTCTGTGATATCGGATCCGAGAAGCGCTTCCGTGACTTCGTCAACAGCTACCCCCGCGCCCGCCGCGCCGTTCTCACCGGCCTGATCGTGGTCGGCTGGTACGTCGCCTGCTTCCCTGGCGAGCACTGGGAGTGGTCTAGCTGGTCTGTTCAACTGAAGAACATCGGCGACTGGATCATCCCGAACGGCGCCGCGAGCTACCCCAAGCGCTTCACCGCCATCGGCTGGGACCTGATGGTGACCGGAATCTGGCTGTCGCCGAGCCTGCAAAGCATGTTCTCCAACAAGCTCTTCATGTGGGTCGGCCGCAACAGCTTCGCCGTCTACCTGACCCACGGCACCGTCATGAAGGTCGGCCTTGCCCGCCTGATCTACGGCTGGTCCACGGCGCCCTACCACGTCGAGCAGCCCGCCAATGGCGAGGGCAACGCCATCGAGCACTGGATCCCGCGCTCGCAGAACTGGCTCGTCTGGGCTCTCGCCATCCCCACCTTCTTCATCGTCGAGTACACCATCGCCCACCTCTGGACCACCTACGTCGACTCGCAGTGCGCCAAGGCCACCAAGTGGCTCGAGGAGACCATGTTCGAGAAGGACGAGGACGAGAAGCACGGGGCCGCTAACATGGCATAAGCTCCTTCCTCACAGACAGCAACACCACACACTGTTGTCTGCGAGAGTGAGTGAAAAGAGCCCTGCCGCACCCCCAATTCCCTGCTGGAACCAGGATCCTGCAATTTCTGTTGTTTGAGATTTCCTTGTAACGAGCATTTCCTTTTGTCATACATCACACATCCGCGGATACCAACACATCGCTTTTTTCGTCTCGCATTTCCACGGCGTTTATTTGCAGGAACGGGGGAGCGCAAGCATCGGTCTGGAACCACCAGGCGTGCATTGGGAAGGAGGAGAAAGAAGCGCTGAAAGCAAGTGAGAGAGAGGAAGGAAGGAACGAAGAAAGAATAGAAACATGGCTCGGCTGCGTGGTCAAGATCAAGAGCCAGAGCATGCCTCGATGGGCACGGCATGTTTACGACCATGTATAGAAACATGCTAATACCTAATCAAAAAACGTTAAAGAAAGTCCGACTTGTGTGCGCTATCGTTTCCAACTGTCTCTTACCCACCATTGCACGACTCTCAAGTCTCGCGCCTCGGAATCACCCACCCACAGTGCATTCTGCTTCCTGACGAACAGCACCACATACATGCCCACTCTCTGAACCCCAGTAGGTCAGGTTCGTACGCACAACACGCACAAACGCATGACCTTTACCTTTCTCTCCGCTCTTCCTTCCCCGGACACCACAAACCCGTTATTGACAACACACATCAATCTCCGCCCCGCATCCGACCTACCTGCGTTCTTCCCATCTCCTTACTCCATCTGTCACTCACTTACTCACTTACTCAAGATCCTTACATTTACATTCCAACCCCTATCATCCGCACAATCTACATACAAAACAAAACAAACAATCCGCCCCTCCCCCCCAAATTACCCACTCACCTTACTTACCCATCACTGACTGGTGCTTGCTGTCCACTGACTCCACTGACGTAATCCCGCATACGCGCCCAGATCCTGCCATGCCGCGCCGCACCCCAACGCCGCAATCCCGCATCTCACGCGCCGCACGCCACACACACACACACACACACACACACACACACACACACACACACACACACACACACACACACACACACACACACAC
>JAVISA010000044.1:0-27075 GCA_032595095.1 Didymellaceae sp. YAFEF048 | reverse complement strand
TTATAAGTATTACTTACTTACTTACTATAAGCTAGGTAAGTAGTATATAGTTAGACCTATAGTACTTAACTACTAAGCTATAAGTACTTATTATATAACTTATAATTATCTAGTTACTAACTATACTATATAGTAGATCTTTATAATTCTACTAGCTAAGAGTTTTTAATTTACTAATAGCTAGAAGAGAGAGTATTAGTAATTAGCTAGTTATAAGAGTTTATAATACTAAGTATACCTAAACTCAAAGTAAAGTACTCTAAGCTTAATTCTATAAGGTCTCTAGGTACTAGTAATAATATTAGAGTATTATAATTAATAAATTAGCTACTAACTAGTATACTACTAATTATAAAAGGGGCTAGTTACCTATAGGTTAAGCCTATAAAAGTATATATATTAGTAAGTATACTAGCTATTATATAGTTATTCTAGCTATAGATATTAATAGATACTTTATAGTTAAGATACTAGAGGAAGTACTTACTAAAGAGTACTTTAAGTAGTTTATAAAGAAAAAAGTACTTCTATAGTATTACTTCTACCTTTAATCTAGGTTAATTATCCTTATAGAAAATACTTTATTATACCTTAGTACTAGAGTATAGGTATTATATACTACTAAAGAAGTTCTATTATATAAGCTTCTCTCTTACTCTTCTAACTATAACCTAATTAAGTAGACCTTCTAGGTACTTAAGGCCTTTATTAAATATTACTAGTAGGCACTATATAGCTTTAGAATAACTCTAGACTTTCTTAGATAGGTAATTAGTTAGTATTATATTAGTAAAAGCTATATAAGTATATATAAAAGGTACTTATACTTAGGCCTTAATATTAACCTATAGATATAAAGGTCTTAGTAAATATTAACTATTAAGCTATATAACTTACTACTACAGCCTAAAAAAGTTATTCTAATACTTAGATATAATTTTCTATATAAAACTAAACTATTCTATAGTCTTAGAATAAATATAATATATTATTATTAATTATAATTAAATTATTAAAAGTTATAAGTTGTTTCCTTATTATACTACTAGGGCCTTAGCTAGGCTACTAATTATTAATTACTTAACTAGAATATTCTCTACTATAATAATTAAGCACTTCTATACTACTTTAGTTCTATAACTATATATTATATAGTTAAGAAAAGTTATCTAATTAACTTAGTATACCTAATTATATAATACTATAACTTAGTTTAGTAATAATAGCTTTAGTAGACAAGACTAAAAGGTATAGTAGTATACTTTAATATTTAGTAATTAGAGAGAAACTTAGATTAGCTATAATAGCTAAGCTTAAATATTAAAAAATTAAATTAAATAGCTATTAGTATAATACTACTATATTAAGTAAAACTTTCTAGACTTACTAAGGTAATTAAGAAAGACAAGTTAAAGCAGCTTCTTTATTTTTTTTAATAGGTTTCTATAAGATCTATAAGTAATATAGTAGTGTTTAAGTAAACTTTTAAAACTTAAATATTATTAGTAATTACCTCTATATAATTCTTAGCCTACTATATAATATTAGTAAACTAATCTAGCTCTTATATAGCTATATTCTAGCTATTCTTACTTACTTAGCCTTTTTAGTTAAGGTCTCTTATAAACTTCTCTACTTTAAGCTAGAGTAACTATAGTTTAGTAGCCTAGAAGTTAAGCTTTACTACCTACTTACTATAGGTTATCTATAAAGAATTATAGATAGATTTTATACTCTAGCCTTAATAGATAAGTACCTACTCTATATTAATAATCTAATACTACTAAGCTAGGTTATCTAGCTCTTAGTTATACTACTAGGAGAAAAATACTTAGAGTACCTAATAAAGAAGGTAATTATTACTAAAGTTCTTATACCTAGTACTTTATTTTAAGCTATTAAGAGCTACTTATATAAGTAAGGCTTAAGCTTAAGTAATATATATAGTATAGAGTATCTTTCTAAGCTCTTTTAGCTTACTAACTTTACCTTTAAAGTTACTAATTATATTAACTATAAAGTTTCTAAAGTACTTAGAGTATACCTTCTCTTATATAAGTAGGCTATATATATTCTCTAAGAGGTTATCTATAGTATATATACTCTACTTTACCTTTCTAGTTTAGATCTTAGCTATAGGCTAAGGCACTTTATAGTAGTCTTTAACTTTATAAAGATTACTACTTAGTATCTAGTATATCTTATTATAGTTCTTATAGTAGGTACTCTTATATCTCTAGTAAAGAATAATATTAAATTCTATCTCTTTAGTACCTAGTATTATAGCTTAGGCCTCTTCTAAGACCTACTCTTAATATTAGATAGTATAACTCTACTATTAAGATAGCCTAGCTTAAGTTTATCTATACTAAGTTATATTATAGGTACCTAGAAGTCTAAGAAATAAGTTAAAGTCTACTATAATATTCTTCCTAGCTTAAGCTTACTATTACTTCTTCTACTTAAGGTTTAAGTAGGTAATAAGCCTCTTAAAAAACTTTAGGTAACTCTACTCTAGTAACTAGATCTATTAAGAGTTCTTAGGTTAACCTAAAAAGTATATAGTAGTAGTAAAGAATTTAATAGTATAAAGAAGTAGCTACTACTTATACAGCTATACTAATACCTAGCTAAAAAGACTATATAAGGTATAATTATAAATATTCTTTTATATAGTCTCTATAGAGCTAATTATCTTCTTACTATTAAGAACTCTCTAGTATCTAATAAAGTTAATACTAGGAACTACCTTATTAATTAGCTTAAGCTTATACTCCTACTCTTTCTTAAGTGTTAACTTATCCTCTAATAGATAGTAGTTACTTAGAGTACTTACTTTACTACCTTTATTATAAGAAATAAATATACTTTATCTAGGATTCTTCTTAATACTACTTCTTAGTAGTAATATCTTATTATTATTAAGCTTATTAAAATTAAGTAAGCTATTAATAGCTATAAAGGTAGACCTTCTTTAAGGTAGGTTTACTAGCTAAGACTATTATTAAGCTAACTATAGAAGAGTAGTAATACTAGAGGGTATACTTAGAAATTACTCTTTACTTAAACTACTACTACTAGTTCTTATTAGGTAAGGCTTTACCTTTCTTATACGCTTCTTCTAGCTTCTTTAAGTAATTAATTAGCTCTATAAGAAGCCCTTTTTAGTTAACCTTTAGTCTTATAGAGTATAGATAGGTATAAAGGTAAGAAATTAAGTATAAAATAATAATAATAATAGTAATTAATAGAGGTAAAGAATTAGGTATAAGATAATAATAATTAATAGGGGTATATATGCTTATTATTATACTACTATAGCTTTAATTTATCTTAATTAGTTCTAGTTATACTATTAAATTAGGTACTACTAAAAAACTACCTTACTATACTATAGGCAGTTCTACTAGGTATTAGGAATTAATAGGTATAACTAGCCTGCTTACCTACCTACTAGGTAAGTAAGTAGGCTAGGTTAGTAATAAGATGCTGCATACAATCACGTGTGTGGACCTTTACCCTACCTAGCCACTAGTACTATTAGAGCCTCCACTGTTTTTACAGTGGGGGCCAGCCGGGCGGCCCGATTGGACCCAGAGGGGGGGGGGGGGTCCGCACATTTGTAGAAGCACCGATAGTAGATCCGCACATGGTTCTTGATGTTGTCTCGAATCTTCGACAGGTCGCCTGTGATTGCATCGTCTTCGACGGGCTGCGGCAGTATGTTGTCAATGCTGCTCATAGATGCTGCCACCACATTTGCCCCTTTTATGGTCCTGCATTCCGTTCCTTGGACGAAGCATGCTGATGGCAGTATGCAGTGGTAGAAGCTGCCTGGCGCCTCTTCTGACGACGCGATAGAAAGTAAAAGATAACTCCGGCGATAAACACTCCAGATAAGAGCATACCGATGGCAATACCGGCCACCGCGCCGTTCGCCAGTGCCTTACCACCCGGGTCTGCAAGGGCGGTAGATGTTGGTGCACCGGCGAGGCTGGACGTTGCGCTCGATGCTTCTGTAGAAACAGGGGTGGAACCCGAGTTGATATTGGAAGTTCCCGTGATAGGGACTGGCGCAGGAACCGAGGTCGAGTTTCCGCCTGGAGCTCCCGTAACTCCTCGGACTCCTGTATCTTCTGGTTGGGTTGTGGTCGTGGCTGTCGAGTATGACTGAGATAACACACTCGCAGGACAGGCTGATGTAGTTTGACGAACAGGTTGGTTAAGCGTTGTGGTCAGGTTGTAGACGAAATCTGTCATGTTGATTCGACTGATGAAGATAGGAGGTTCGGACATTGAGAGTGTAGATCGAACAGGATCGATGTAAACGTCAACGACGAGCCGTGAACACAATGACACTCTATGCCTCTGTGGCGGCTGACACATTGCCAGCCAGATGCGTATCAACAAGATGGCTCACGCGCGATAGGCATGATTTCTGGTTTGTGCATTTCTAGCCATGCTTGTCCAGAGACAGTGAAACACACCCAATCGCGCCACAATAGACCAGCATGCTGCAATATCCACACTTCGGCCGCTCCAAGTAAAGCACAGAGAGACGCCATGGGGCCAACATTCTGTGGCTGCTTGCACGATGCCTTGCGGCATACTAGCTTCTGGTGCAAAAGCAAAAGTGTGGGCTCGAAGAACGCAACTTGCCAACGAAAAGATGGCTCCGTTTCAGCCACCGAAGCTCGGGCTGGATAACATAAAACTATCTTGGTAATCTGAGAGCCTTCGGTTGCATTAGCCTTTCGCTGTCTCCGATCGTCAAGCTTCGCTTCCGCGGATGAGCATTGGCCACTAGTGCAGTGTCCCGACACGATTAGATTCTCAGCCCGGTCGCGCTAAGATCGCTATGATTATTTGGAGCTGTGCTCCTGTATATCTCGTCCAGCTTTTAGTATCACTGGATCTCTCAATCCCTACATAACTAACGTTTCTCCGTACCTTTAGAAGATTGAATCTAGATTCGACTACTAGCAAATATGGATCGTCCGGACATGGTGATATCAATTGATTTCGGCATGACCTGTAAGCTCTTATTTCCTCGTAGAAGATATATCTGACATCATCTCCTAGGCACTGGTGTCGCATATTGCAATACGTCTACAGGGTCTGATGCAGTGAGGCATATTCAAAGGTGGCCAGGAAGAACGCAAGCGAATGAGAACAAGGTAAATCAATCTGTAGCTTGGAACTCGAGCCTACTAAGATAGTCCATGACAAATTCCGACCCTCTTGGTTTATCCACATAATTCTACTACTCCTTCATCGTGGGGCTTCGAGGCCGAAACGGCGCTAGAATCCAATGGTACTCGCTTTGAAAGTCGAGAATGGTTCAAAACCATGCTTGATGAGCACTTGCTAGACCAGATGCGAAGCAAGTCCAGTGACCCCTCCAGGGTACCTCGAATACAAGATGTCGAGAGATTGTAAGTTGCAACTCTCATGGTCCTTTCAATGGCTTACACGTGAACAACTCAGGTACATTGATTACTTCCGATATCTTCACCGTACCAGTGTAGCAAGACTCAAAGGTGAACTTGCAAGCACATGGGAGGATGCCAAAATCGAGTACATATTCTCCGTTCCTACTACATGGCGGCCTTTACCGACGGTGGAGCGATTCCGAAATATCATATCAGCCGCCGGCTTCGGATCGAATCCAAATCATAAAGCCGAGATTGGTTTGACGGAGGCGGAAGCAGCGGCTGTACACACCGCACGTAGCATGCCTGGCATGTTCAAAGAAGATGAAATCCTCATGGTGTGTGACGCGGGTGGCGGCACAACTGATATGTCTGTGTTCCGCGTTTTGAACAGAGTCGGCGGCTCTCTAAGCCTCAAGCAACTCGATGTGGTCTTTGGATTAGCGATTGGTGCTGCACGGCTTGACTCTTTGTTCGAGGCAGCGGTACACGAGCGACTCGAATTTGCTAATCGCTCCATCCCAACCGGCCTGCACAATCTCAGCTCAGCTGCATACGAGATGAGGATCAGTAAGGAGTATCAGAATGCAAAATGCGACTACGGTTCCGAGGAGTCGTTGGCAGACACAAGTACGTTTGCAATTCGCGTACCCGCGCTGGATACCAGCTACACAAGACCGCAGTACGAGACCAGTGCGGGTGATATGTATTTCCACAGGGACAAACTCAAAGGATATTTTGACCAGCAGATCGCCAAGTTATTCGAGATGATGGATAAGCAATTGCAGAGCTTGCAGCAAAAGCACCCAAACGAACAAGTCGCTCACCTTGTCTTATCCGGTGGGCTTGGCAACTCTGCATACGTGCAGTCGTGTCTGAAGTCCAGGTACGCGTTCGGCAACTCGAGTCATGGCAACGCTCGAGCTATGCAGGTTCGAGTAGCCCCAGACCCACAGCTCGTTGGCTGTAAAGGTAATGTCGCCGATCGAGTTGCAAAACTCAGAAACGGACAGTCGGTCTTGGGGTGGTGCTGCTGTCGCGCATCTTATGGAACAAAGTGTAGGATTCTGTACGACCCAGAGTGCAAAGATCATGTCGGGCAAGACACCGAGGTTGATGTTGTGGATGGCAAGACATATGTTATGAACTGTGTTGATTGGTTTGTTAAGAAGGCAGGCATGCCAATATGTCATGTATAAATGGAGACACTTACTGACCGTAATAGGGCGAGGCAGTGTCCAGCGATTTTCCAATCGTGAGAGGATTCAGTCGAAAATGTTCCCCCCCAACACGCGAGACACCAAATCCATCACGCATATTCCCAACAGACATCGTATGTTCAGAGACAGATGTAGAGCTGTTGCCTTACACCATGAATTCGAGTAAGTTCTGTCCATTCGAATCTCGAGAAGTATACTGACGCCACAAAGCCTGTCGATCAATATGCAAGGTCGACTCCGATTTCGCGAGCGTTCCGCTCTCGTTATGCAAACTCAAGAACAGACACTGGTGGAACAGCGGAAAGAAGTACCATCGCATTAACTTCATCATTAAGGTCAACCTTGGACCAGCTGACCTGTCGTTTGAGCTATGGCACAACGGCGTGAAGCTTAGTAAAGACAACCCCATCAAAGTTGAGTGGCAAACGGCGGCTCCGCCTGACCCGCATCAAAACTCAGTCATGGATGACTTCCTTATGGACAGTCTACCTGCGGCTGCCACTAGAATCGGTAATATGGCTAAAAAGTCTAACTCACACCTTGGCAACAGAAATGGAAATGGTTACGCGACAGGGCACTATGGTATCGCCTGGGGAAGGAAGGTGGGCATGCGGACAGACGTCGTCTCTAAACAGCACAATGGGTCGACTTTTTGGTAAAGAAAGTCATGCTTGAAGAGTCTGTAGTTCAGCTTTGTATGTAGAAAGCGCTCATGTACCTGCGCTACGTCCAGACTTGACGCTGCCCATTTAATGAGGATACGAGACGGATGCGATGACTCTAAAATACTGGGGCAGGACTTCAGATTTGTTCTGAGATTCCAGAACCGAGTACTGTACCTTCGACACGAAGATACCCATCCGCCAATCTAATGCCACATTAGGTTTGATTCCAGCTCGCAACCAGCGTTGACAGCTGATCCCGGGCTAGCTTTGTTTTGTTGGGACAGATATCTCTGTAGAGTATCGATCCTATGTTTATATTTACTTAATAATGCAGATTGACATCGAAAGTACTTTCACACCAGGAGAATATCAGACAAGGCCCTTAACGCACCTGGGCCGACCTGATTTACGTAGTGAAGTTCCCATAAGTTTCCAAACATTGTTAAGGTCTGAAAAATGCTAATCTCGGATCTTGCTCTGGATCTTGCTCACGCTAGACCATTGACGATTGCGTGAAACGAGTAGATGATATGAGCAATCTTGCAACGATACCAAAGTCAAGTTGAACACAATAAGTCCTGAGGGTTAGAAGATCATCGTGTGGGGTAGGATTTCGTGGTCGATAAGTACCGGCTGACTTGTACTACTATCTCGCTGGATGCGAGAGCCTCAATCAAGATACGCGTATGACTAGGGCTTTTGAAGCCGCAGAGTTCAGGGGGGGGGGGGTACTAAGCTTGAGCAACGACTATGTATCAAGTGCGTGGCGATGTTGTGGTAGACTTCAGGCATTGGCTGAATGGTTCACAATAGAAGTTGAAGTGGAAAACTAGATACCTTACTCAGATGACGATCTATGCCAGAGCTAGACCTGAGCTTGAGAAGGATTTACCGGTGAAGATATCTTTCGTTATATCACAGTATGCTCTGCAAGTATGTAGCGGTTGATTGAGACGGCGAATAAGCTTCCTAGATGACGGCGTTGAGCCAAAGAGATCGGCCACAGAGATTGGCCACACTTAAGGATACTGCGAGAACTACCGCCACCCAAGGTTTCAACGGTATCAGGCGTCTTCGAAGAGAATGAGTGCCGGTACATGGAGTTGATTCAGGCGTAGACTAGACCGCATTTTCTAGACTCCTTACACTCTCTCCTTGAGCAGTCGCGGGACCAATGTGAACAGAGCAGGAGTGCGTTGGTACTTCACACCATTCAGAGACTAATCAGAGCTGAAACATGCACTGATTGACGAATCCGAGCCGTTTTCAGGACGTCCACAGCGGAGGCTCTTCGTACCAAAGAATCTCCCCGCAATCATATCCTTGCGATAGGTTCGAACTTACGACAGGATGAGCAGTGGGCAAATGAGGCTCTGTCGAGGCGGCCTGCATGTAGGATGCGCCTAGCTAAGGGACATGCTTGAACAGTCCGAAGCAGCCACAGGTCACCATGACTTAGACCCGATTAATACCTAAGGGCGATCGCAACGAGTGTCGTCAGCATGCGCATCGAAGATTCGAATTCAAGTAGCGTCACTGCAAATCAATAAGATTAGAGGTGCGAGTGCTATCTGTAGATTGCACACTGTAGGAAATGTAAATGCAGAAGTATAGTAAGAAGGAAAAATGAGTATAGACAAGAACCGCCGCCATCGATCGACAGGATCCAGCCAGATTACAGCAATTCCTCGAAAGCTGTGCTGATCATAGGCTTCACCACTGATCAACATAAGATTTCAGAGGCTGTACCTACTCTTCAGGTTTCTCCACCAGTCCCGAGCCATCCAAGCATCGAACTCAGTGATCTCCATTGCACTTCCAGCGAGCATAATAAAGTTGGTGACACCGGAGGGAGTCCAGTCATAGAAGTCGTCCAGGGCGAAAGTATGGCCGACTTCGTGGAGGTAGATGTGGATGTTCTCCGCGTTGACATTCTGCATGAAGTATTCCTGACCCACGCGTTGGCCCCAGTCACCGCCAGCACCGCCTTGCATACCAGGTGTCAGCCAGAGGGAGTGGTCTGAGGCAATTTAGTATGTATTGCGCCGAGGTCAAGGGGGCTTAGAGCGAAGAAGACATACCGTAGTGCTTGGCAGCACCAGCCTTGCAACTAGCATAGTTGCCGTCCTGGTGGAAAAAACGTCCACAGCTCTCTGCACATTGGGGTATACCCTCGCCATCCACATCGGTGTAGACTTCGATACCACTGACATCACCTTGGAGCTGATTCTTGTTCTTGACCGCCCACCCAACAACATTTAAATCGACCGTCTTATAAGGGAATCCTTCGAAGCCAGCAAGCACGCTGATCCATTTATTGTACTGCTTCTTCAATGCAGCCTGAACGCTGGCGCGCTGGGCAGCAGTAACAGTCGCATCACCTTCCCAGCGGACACAATAATTGATCTTGCCCTTACCGGCCATGACCTGGTCGTAGCCATAGTTCTTGAAGCCGAGGGCGTTGGAGTAAGTGTCAATCTCATGCTTCCAGACTTGCTCCAGGCCTGTCTTTAGCTCGGAAGGGGGGTTCCAAGTCTTCTGGGACAAATCGCGCTTCACAGGGGTGGTCTTAGACCAGGCGTTGGAGTCGTCGAAAGCAAGTCCCTGAGGTTCAAAGGAACACACCGGGGCGGCGTTGCGGCGGTGGATTTGAGTATGCACATCGTCAGGAATAGTACCGGCAATGGCACTCGCGAGTAAAGTGGAGACAGCGAGAGTAGTCTTCATCTTGAACAAATCTAGGTGGCTAAGGTTCCGATGACCGGAAATAAAAGTGAGTGAATAGTGCCAGCACCAAGGATGTGAAGGAAATCGAGTTTGAGTACAGACTAGAAAATTAGTGAAGAAGGTGTTGTCAAATCGCATACCAGAGGTTGTGCAATACTTATGTGTTTGAAGAGCTCTACCTAAACCCCTGCGCGCACCTCGTTCGCTTTGACATGACGCTGTGTTGCGCCGTCCTTTCTCATTTGAGACCTTGTCTGGGGGTGTTTCGAAACAATTGAAGTGGGCCCCAGCAGCTGTCAAAACAGCTTGGCAACGGAGGACTAGCCGTATCACGCGGAGAATTTGTGCGACGCACGGTCAGCGTCGCACTCGCATTCGGACTGCATGATGGCCAAGGCTGATCTGCTGCTCGTTCTGATTCAGAGTGCAAATTGCCGTTCTCTGCAGCTATCTTGCAAAGCCAATTTGTTCAGCTTCTTCTGGTGCAAACTCAATGTAACAAGGATGTAGATGTGCGCTGTGCGAACAGAGAAGGCAAAGCAACGAAATTCTGTGGATTATGAGACCTGTCGCATCAGGACAAATGATGCACCATCATCAGTCCGGGAAATGAGCTACCGGTAAACGGCACAGGCGGGCAAGTATTGCGGAGTCGAAACATCACAGCACACGTGGAGACAAGTTGTTCCACCCACGTTGCCTAGTGCGAGAAATGCAGATTGCGCTTGTAATAGAGCGTACAGGTTAATGCCAGAAACCTGTACAGTGGTCGGTCTCACCAGAAAGAGAAGATGGGAGCAGTTGAGAGTGCTCACGGCGAGGAGAGTATTACCAGTAATCTTTGGGTGCTACGGTAGGGACCATGACTTTCGAGGGGCGCTATGATGATATGGGACCCCACCCTTGTGCCCGGCCCTGGCGGATAAATAAGCCTGGGCTATTATAGTCACTTGTCTGCGACTGGATATCTTTGGAGCTTCAACCCCCGAAAAAATCCCCTATCAGTAGGAAAGGACTTGCCAAGATTATGAGCTCGGCACTTTGACTGCGACTATGGACATTGTTCAAGGCAGCGGGGTCGATGAATTGCGAACACCAAGAGCGCTTCTTAGCACAATCTTGGACTACAGCGAGAGGAGGTCTTTTCACGATGTTGATGGCGGTCTGAAGTATAGTTCCCTATCCTATAGGAGAGGTAGAGCACCCTTTGCTGGAAGATAGAATTGTGACCTGTCCTCTCGTAAATCACGGGATACATGCCGAAGCTGACTCTGTTATGGCCACCACGAAGGGGACTGTTGCTTTACCTGCAATATCAGAGCCAGAGGGTGAGGAACCTATCATGCGGTAGTAAATGCACTGCAGTAAGAGTGGGTGTGACATTGATAAAAGGCTTCATATCGCTTGCTTGTTGCCGCAACCCTGGAACTGTCTGTCTATAGTTGAAGTCTCTTGGATGCACGTTATTTGAAACGTTAGGATATGGTGCTTGCCGGATATGGCATCGAATCGACCAATGACAATAGTATTCCAGATAGATGAAGGTGTTATCCGGGTCAAAGCGACGGCGTATCTAGGAAAAAGAATGAGAGCGTATTTGAACATCGAAGGGAAGATACCACCTAGTGCGGTAGTACCTCTGAGAAGCTGAGGCAAGAGACAATCAAGCAGTCAAGAGGTGCGACGTTGTGTTTGCAACTCTTGTATGCAAGACCTAGGAGATAAAGCAGAATATTATTATGCGCACCGACGTTTCTCACATGTCTGAGCCCAGCCACGTCGAAGTTTTCGTCTGAGACTTGATAAGATCTCTATGCGAAAGCCGAAGGCTGAAAAGCCCATTTAAACACTTGCTCGAATGGTCCAATTTCACTGTGCAAGTAAACTTGGAGACTTGTCCTGATTTTATAGTGTTAGCCAGCATTAATTGCATGTTACATTAAACGAGTGGGAGAGCCCTCAAAGTCCTGAAATGAAGCTTGTTTACAGCTCTGTAGTCATGAATGTATGCCGCATGCGCATAGTCGGCGAGGCGTTGCGCGTACGGTCGATGGCTACCTGGATCAGGCAAACAGAGAAAGCATGCGACCCTTCCGCAAGGAACACATCCCATCTAATGCGCATGACACATTTCATTATTTGTTGATCATCAGCGCAATAGTAGAAATATGAGATCGAGAATTACGTGGTCGTTTGCACATGTGACATGTTTCGGCAATAGAGCTGAGCTGAGCTCTTCGCTTCCAACCGATTGCTGTATTTATCGGATGATGTTATCTTCAGACCAGAACGCGGGATCGTGAAAGTTAGGAGCAGTACTGTTTGCCTTGTGTCTCATTTACATATCCCAGGTCGAGGAAGGTCTGGTAATCCCAGTAGTCGCTCTGAGTACCCTCGCCTGCGACGGTCGTGTTACCCAGAAATTTGGCCGTCCAATAGGAATTGCCCTGTGTGTTCTTGTTGTACGCGTACAGCCCAGCATTGAGATTCCTCATGCGATCGGCAAGCTTGTTTGTCAAGCTCGTCTGGATAGCCCATTCACCGACAAAAACAGGGAATTTGCCGTCGCCTGCAAGTACCTTCGCGTCCACACAAAATTGAGACGTGACGTTGCTTGAACTGAATGGCTTGGCGAAGTAATAGTTGTGGACATCGAAGATGATGTTTTCTGTCTTGTTGAAGTGTGGTGCCCAAAACGGCTCACCCTTAAAGCTTCCTTGCAGCATCACAGGGATTCTGCTATCAACTGATTTGACATGCTGTAAGACTGCTTGGAAGTATTTCAGCACCCAATTGGCTCCAGTATCAGATAGAGCGGCAGGTGTTCCAAATTTTGAGAAGTCGGGATTGTCGACTGGCTCGTTAATGGGGGCGAAGGAATATGATTGCGGCGAACCAGACTGTTGGATGAAGTTCAGTGCAGCATCGACAACCTTCATCGAGAGATCAAAGTTCTTGGTGTTATTGAACCACTCCCATTTCCCAACACGCTTCACTGTATCAGTACTTGCTTCTATTGAAGAGGAACATGCAGACTTACCTCCCCAATGTCAAGACCATTCACGCCGCCAGGCAGCGAGTGGAGGTCCAGCACGACGTGCATTCCGTATTTATTGATCGCATAGTCCGCAATATGCTTGAAGTATCTCTTCTGATTGCCTGAGTGGTATCGGGAACCAGGAATCTTAAGCCAAGCTGCATATGTTGTAGGGATGCGAATAAGATCAACACCACCTGCAGCTAATTTGTCGATATCGTTGGTGGTAATGTATGTTGCGTACCGCTTCTCAAACACAGAATTGCACCGATCACCCAGCTCTATGCAGCAATTCCACTCATCAACAGTGCCTCTGCAGTATCGATCCCACCAATAAGGGTCTATGTTGGCCTCTTGAGCCAACCATCCGCCAAGGTTCACACCGTTTGCTTTGAATTCTCTCCAGTTGACGTAGTCGCATTGACGCGTTTGAATGGGAGTCGCAAAGACCCTAGAAGAAAGACCAGAAAGGATGAGGCCGAGTAACGTTCTGTTCATCGTGTTCGGTTGTTGTGGAGCGATCGATACGACAAGAAAATGCGCAGCTCACATGCTACTTTTATAGTGATCGGGGTTGCTGTTAGAGGTACTAATAAATGTCACTCATCATCTACAGCTAAGAGCCGATATCAGTGCCGAGATGTAACATGCGGAGAACATTTAATGGTCGAGTATCACAATCCGATTAGCTAAATTGAAAACAGCTATCCGCCCGCGTGACCCATGATCGCAATGCTCAAGCTGGTATAGCAACAGACGAGCTCGTCCGTTGGCATTTGCCGTGAGTGCTTCAGGTTGACTTGACGGAAGTGAGCCGTGTCTTGCCCCGGATTTCGGCCCCAGATTTATCGACCGGCACGGTCAATTCCCATAGGAGTGAGCACGCGCGTGCTATGCGGGTTAGCATATGCCGCTAGGACAGGGACATGCTATGACATGCGTTGTACGATTCGTACATCAGACTAGCCGAATCGTCCAAACGTGTGTACAACAGCACTCTAGCTTGTTGGTTGCTATTAGAATAATACCAATCAGGGAACACATTGACCACGTACCTCTGCCGTACTGTTACAGGCAGAACCTTCGGAAGTCTACAGCCTCGACGAAGGCACTGGTTTTTGCTGAGCTACTCGCGCTGCCCATGTCGCGTTCGAGCGCACCAGACATCACCCAATTGAGCTAACAATACGATTGAAGCCTTTCACCTGAAATGAAGTATCGTCCACCTCGTCCCAAGACCTCAGACCATACACAAGTTCCCTTCCCGTATCACATATCGTATCATGAGAAAACTGCTTGCCTTCAAGAGCCGCTTTGGTTCGTAAACATGAGGATGATAGGCGGGTACAACGGCTCCGCTCCACTGAAGTTCTATCTTCCCCCAATGCATGCAAAGAAGCTACGGAGAGCTCACAGTAGCTTCTTGACTATGGACATCTTCTCTTGGTCCCTGCTGTCGCCAAAGTGCAGCGGGACGCCTGCGTAGTCGGCGCTACTGAAGATCCGCAGCTTTCCAACTCTGTCTTGAACGTGTTGTAGTATTGAGCCTATCGTAATTTTATGCATCTATTGCAAACGTACCAGGCTCGTGCGCTACATTAACAGCATTGATATTAGTATTGAATAATAGTCTCCTGTCACAGAGCTAGGAAGCCGCGGCTTTGCAAGAACAGACTGAAGTTGCAAGAAAAACTGACTTCTACAAGCGTAACAGTAGAATGAGTTGTATAGACACAACGAAAAGTGCGTAGCTAAAGAGGCTTGCATAATAGACTCTGAAGGCTCGAGCGGCCACTGTGGATCCAGAACCTAGATCAACGTCGCTTTACCTGTTCGACTCCAGCGTTAAGAAGTCTTTTGCCAATACCGACAACTCTTTGGCAATAAGATCGTCCGAGATGTCAACAACACTGGGAACCCATGCCGACTGAACCTCACTCACAAGTCCGGGGCGTTCATCGGCCGCGGTTATCGGATCCTCAGATCCTTGCAGAAGCTGTGCCTCCTCTGGGCGAATCTGATTCCTCATGATGTAGTATGTTGTTCTGGTGATGTAATAGTTGCGGCCCTGTTCCCGCAGCCCCTGAAGAGCAAGAACCAGGCTTGACTGAAGGTAATTGATGTCTTGTCGGCTTGTGTTATTGTGTATTTGTTGCAAAGACAGGGAACATAGCTTCGCAAGCGGATTCGAGAGCCATGAGTCTGCGCCTGAAAAGCTATGACGGATATAGTACAGGCGTAGGAGGATGTTTATGTCACGTTGAGATTCGTTAGCAACATTCTGGAAGCTTATGCCCTCTATAGACTTTTCATGGACGAAAGGCTGACAGATCGCGATTAGGACAATATGGTAATCCAGACTAACGAAAAGGTCAGTCGATTTATGCTAAATTCAGTCAGTGAACTTACTGCAACAGCAAATGAGCCGGGAGCACGATAAATTTTGGTGTAAGGACTGTGGGAAGAAGTCGGAACCATTCCATCAAGCGTTGGATATATGTCTTTGCTTCATGTGCCGACAGCGTCGAGTCTTTGCCAAATGTCTTACGACCGATCTCATTGAGGATCGCGATGTATGCAGATTTGGTGCTGAAATACTGCGGAAAATGTGTTTGCGAGAGTGTAGAGCTTGATGGATATCTATGCCATATCTCGCCGAACCAGGCCGGATTTGTCGACGGGTCGGGCAGAACCGTCGCGGGTGGTCCGCTAAGGAAAGCTGGGCGGAAGAAGTGCCAATTTAGATGCCTTGCGTTTTGAGTCAATCTGCAATTTAATCAGGGTTAATTCGACATACGTGTCCATGTTAAAAAGACACCACGCAGTGAAGTCCATGGCGTGACGTTCTCGTTCTGAACCTATATGTGCAGAACCTTCGAAGAGCCCCATAGCTTTTGCAGCGACAAGGCCTTGCAACCCGTAGAGGTCACCGTGCTTATCGAGACCGTGAAGATTTAATACGATGTTGATGATCATCACGCCCTGGATTGACCCAAGTCTAGGTCGCTCCATATTAAGAGAATTGAATTCCCAGAGCCTCTTAGCCTCCGCGAGGAACCTGTAGCCAAGACTATCAGGATCCCAGTGTCTAAAGCGATTGGACACTCGCTTGAAGCAGTACTTCACAGTGACATTAGTACAGACCCTTATCTCGCAGCACGCTAACCTACGCATCCATATGCCAGTACGGCATTCACCAACAGTGCTGAGCACAATCCAGCTTCGTGCTCATCTCTGCATGGGGCCTGCATGTCTTCTAGGAAGTAGTCTTTGTAGAAAATAGGAAATAGATGATACTCATGAGTAAAATACGCAGCGAGTATTTCTCGCATTAGAACGTCGTCCTTACAGACAGTCGTCCATTCTGATGGCCGCGCGCTGTCCAGTCGAGGCTCGAATAGTGTTGCTGCATGGTACGGTCTGGTGTACTGAACCGAAAGCGCTGGTAGTATAGGGGCTGCCAATGTATGATCAATCTCTGTAGCTATGGTCCGATTCGTTTGTCCACGCGAGGAGTGTTGAGAGGTTAGTTCATAGATAGCCGAAGTAAGATAAGGGCTTCCAGAATTCAACAGTACCGCCGGTAAGTTTACGCTGTAGGGCAGATCATACTTGAGCCGGGTCTCAGGCGCAAGGTGCATCTGTAGTAACAAATCTCCGTCTCTGAAACGACTCAAAGTCGCTGCAAGGTCGCTTCCGGACCTCACGCAACGAAACAGCTCGACAGCATCCTGTTCAGGCAATGTTCTGATAAGATTGATAAGTTCCACCTGAACAACTTGCGTGTCGCGCAGGTCTTTATATTTCTGCCTCGCCTGACGCGCTTCTGTCGCAATATATCGGCATTCAGACTGGCGCGTGCGGCACGCTCCGCATGTGGGTCGGCCACCATCACACTACAAGTGGTTAGCACTTCATCGCAATCAGTGTAAAGAACTCCCTAACCTTTGTCTTGAAGCGCCGGCAAGGTTCGCATACCTGTGGACTCAATTTTCTCTTTCGCACTGACCCCACTGGCGGGCCTCTGTCTTGTTTTGTAACTTCAGGTAACAATGGACGCAAAGGACGGCTCATATTACCGCTGGAGAAAGAGTGTAATGTTTGCGGTGTTCGCAGGTCCTTAGAGCGATTAATCTCAGAGGAAGGAGAAGAGGGCTCGCAGCGGCGTAACGCAATGACGTACGGACTAGCTGACAGCCGGAAAAAAAGCCCGCTCCAATGACATGCCGTACTAAGCTGTACCGAGCTGATACCGAGGAATTCCTCGTGGGGTTGTCATGGCAGGAATTGCCCCACCTTTTTGATTGATATTTAGTGGATGTGTGCAACAAGAGCGACGCTCGGGAGGCCTGATGCGGCGGCCTGGCAATGAGAACGTGCAGCGCACCGCTGCTCTCTTACGCTCGCAAGCTATGTCAGCTGCGCGACGATATGAGCAGACGTCTGCGCAAAGTGCCCCCCGCCTATGTAGCCCGCTTGCCCGTAAGGTGCAGCGGTCTCTAGCCAAGCTGGCCGTAGCACTACCCTAGCTTGGCTGGAGACCACTGTACAATGAGTACGGATTTAACTCCGCATGTCGGCAAATTCTTCACCTCAGTCCACAATCCGATCGGATTTCGCGTGGTTTTGACTGCCGAAGACCACAACAAGACGTGCCTGGGCCTTACCAGCACACAGCTTAACTGCGACAAGCGACGACTGGACTGACAGATGGAATGGCGCCACCAAGAGGCCCGAGACAACCAGCTTGCGAGCCATGCAGGGTATCGAAGCTGTCCTGTGATCATACGAATCCTCCTTGCGGTCGATGTTTAGCCTCGAACAAGGCTGACATATGCATATATCGACAGCGCCCCTCCAAGCGAAACGCTGCACGGCGAGACAATCGCAATGCCAATATCGTTCAAGCAGCTGACGATAGCTCTATTCCTGGCTCTACTTCTACATCAATACCCGTTGCAGGCATCAATTATCCTAACCCTGGGTATATGGGCGCATCAAGTCATGCCGCAATATTTTATCACATCGCCGAGAACAACACCGACCTCGAAAACCGAAGCGCCCGGCCCAACTTATCTGCCTCGTCATCTGTGTGGGCGCCTGCTAACGTAGAGTTTGAGACAAACATGGAAGCTGTCAAAGCCGCGGAGTGTATGAAGCCGCTCTTCACCTCATTCACCCCAGATCTACTGAATCAATTATTGGCCTTTTGGCGTGCGACTCGAGCCAATCTCACTTTAGGAGAGCCTTTGATCGATACATGTCGTCGCGCGCTAGATGATATCCCTGGCTTGACCTCAGCAAGTGTTCACGGCCCTGATCCATATCTTACGTATGCACGAGACTTGCTCCGTAACTCCGCCCGACCTCTTCTCATCCATCCGCAATTCGACCTGAAAGATTTCTGCCAGCAATTCCTCGATTCAAACACTCGGTTAGAAACAATCGGACTTCTTATCTGCGCAATCATCAGAGCAGCCTCTGAAGTTCGCATGTTTCCTCCGCTCTATGTCGAGGATTCACGCAGGCGTAGTCTGATATCACTGGCCGCCAAACTAGCAAACATCATCGTCGAGGCTACGCTGTCAATTGACATGCTGAATGACCTTCAGCTTATACTACAATACGAGAACTTCATATCGCACTCCTTTGTTTTTGGAGTCCAATGTTTGTAGGCCCCAATATCTTGATAGCATCATGCGATGCTGTCTCTGGTTGACATCAATCTTTACTTACAGCTCCGTTTCTAGCCTATCATTCTTTCCGCAAACTTGGGGACGTTATCACCTCAGTGATGTCTTTGGGTTATCATGAAGCACTGGGCTCGCCAGAAGAAGTGCCTTTGTTCCTTATCGATATACGACGGACGGCTCTTTGTCGAGCGTACTCGGCTGATAAGAATTGGTCCGTATTCCTGGGCCGCCCACCTCGGTTACTTAAAAAATACTGCAATTTGTACGCGGCTATCAGGCTGAGTCCTAGGAATAACCAGAACAATGGCCCCACCATACCTACTCAAGAAGATGCTCTGCAATGGAATGCTGACACCGAAATGTCGACACAGGCGGAGACACGCTGGACCTCTATCTCTGCAACCTTGAAAGAAGAAATTCTCGAGCTGTTTCATGAGAAACCAAGACAGGATCTTGACATCAGAACCAGGTCAGTTATGATCAATCAATCTAATACGACGCCGAATATTGAACTACGTGTCTAGTGATTTACAGAAACGAGCAGATCAGTACTGGAACTCACTGCCTCACACATTCCGTATGCAGGGGAGCTTGAAAGACATTAGTGGCGGGGCATGGGAGCGTGATTTTCTGGCAAGCACGCGGCTCAATTACCTTCATGTGCACTTTCTCCTGGGCCTGTTACGGTTGGGGGGGCCGACAGCTGCTCCCAGCGTTGACTTCATCAACTTGTCTAAAGAGATACTGGTTTTGGTAACAGAGGTCATCGTTCTCAGGGATGAATTGATATGCTCGACCGGGACTAGTTTCGAATGGAAGGTACGTATGTCTGAAGAATCATCCAAGATGGTCGCAAGATTAGTGACTGTCAAGAAAGTTAGCGCACTACGGTTTGCCTGCAATAGGTATCCTTTTAATTACGATGCTGGGGAGACAAGGTCCACCAGATCCAGACGTTATCCGCAATTTGGGTGTCATAGTTGTAGCAGTGGAGCTTGGTGCCGTCGTACATCCCACGGAGCCAAACTACGCGCTGCTGTCAGGTGCGACAAAAACCATTCAGAAAGTCGTCGTGGCGCTACAAAATGGGGATAGACAGATCGCCCCGATCTTGCATCGTGAGTCGCCACGTTCTCTATCTGAGCTCGGTCACGGTCCGATGCACAATGTCTTGGAACCTTGGGATTTCGAATTCAGCTTCTGGGCAAACCTGGCGGAGCACCCAGGACTTTGAATAAGACTGTCAGTAGAACACTGATGAAGTGTGAATTCAGCTTGTGTTTTGATACTTCTTCCGATCGTACAAGAAACACAGATACTGCTGTATCCATATATTCCTTGGAGTCGCCGAGCTCGGGAGCTAATCCGGTCAGATTGGACTTGGCGGCTTACAGCTCGGATTTCGGCGAGTGCGTGGCGTAGCTACGGATTTCTGTTCTCGGATATCATTTGCCAAGACTGAAAAGTATCTCATTCACTTCAAGTTTCCATGGTTATGATGATTTACTCATTGTTTAATTCAACAAGAATCAAACCCAAATGTCTGCCCCCGTCGACACGACTTCGAGTCACGTAAGACTAAGTGATAATGGTCAACGACCTGTGGACTCCCCACGCAATTCAGATGAACCGGATAGTTGGTCTTCGGTAAGTTCTCATCAATTTGGCTGGCTCGTTCACCCAATGTCCCGTCTTAAGGGGATGCTCTGGCTAACGCGTGACGGGACAGGAACGTAAAACTTTCGTGCTCATTACTAGCGTTGCAACTGTCGTCAACAGTTCCTTGAGCTCTTCCTTGCCCGGCAACGCGATACCCTACATCGTGTCAGACTTTCGACTTGATTTGCGAGAACATGATTCTCTCCTCGTCACGCCAATCTCCTTCTTCCTCATTGGCTATGTTTTCGGGCCTCTGGTTTTTGCCCCGTTATCAGAAGCATGGGGAAGACAACGTCTGCTTCTCTCTGCATTCGTTGCGTATACTGGCTTCACCTTAGGTTGCTGCCTTGCCCCAAGTTGGACTGCTCTCCTGGTGTTTCGTCTCTTGACTGGAATAACAGGAAGCGCGCCACTTGCGATTGTACCGGGCATAATCGCCGACGTGTACAGCGATCCTATCGCTCGAGGAAGAGCTGTCGCTGGTTTCATGGTGACGGTGGTAGTCGCCCCACTTATCGCACCTAGCATCTCAGGCGCGTTGTCAGAGACATCCTGGCGCTGGGTATTCTGGACCGCTTTGATCTTGGCCGGAGTGACCTTGGTACCTTTGGTTTTCTTGCCCGAAACACACAGACGCACAATTGCATTACGTTGTCGTTCCCGAGAACGCAGGAAGGTCAATACTCTGTCTCATGAAAAGACCGCCGTCAAAACGGATCATGAATGGCACAATATGTTCACAGTTGTGCTGGTACGACCATTAAGGATGCTAACAACGGAACTTATCGCCGCCACTACGTGTTTCTATCTCGCTGTTATCTACGCCATTTTCTACATGTACTTCCAGGTATATCCGCTTATATTTAGTGGTGTATACGGAATGTCCACCAGCATTTCTGGACTTATGTTCTTCCCTATTGGTGTTGGGGCTTGCTTCTCGCTCCCGGTCTTTTATCTATTTGATCGGCATTTCAAACAAGCTCAAACGGAGGGAAAGCCATGGGCTATGAGAGAAGGTAGCAGGCGGCTACCACTGGTTTGTGCAGGAGGACCGCTTATGGCCATCTCGATGTTCTGGCTTGGATGGAGTGCCAACCCAGCGATCCCTTGGGTCGTTCCCTTCCTGTCCGGTTTCCTGTTTGGTCTAGGAGATCTTCTGATTTTCACACCACTCTTGAATTACTTGGCAGATTCTTATGGAGTGTTTGCAGCCTCAGCAATGGCAGCATCGTCTTCTACTCGCAGTGTCCTGGGCGCTGTATTACCCCTGGCAAGTTTTCCAATCTATGACGGTTTGGGCATCGCATGGGCCACGTCTCTATTGGCATGTTTGACATTACTGCTATCAGTAACACCTTTTGTCTTCATGCGCTATTCCAAAGCCATGCGCAATCGAAGCAAGTTTTGTCAAATAGTATACAATGAGGGCTAAAGTATGTCGCCGGGTACGTGGATATTTTCGTAGCGTTGGTAGGGGGCGTAATAAATTATTGTAAACAAGCAAGTAGTAATATATAAAATCTTTATAGCTATACAATATTATATAGAAACTTTCTCTTAAATTATAAGCTAGTTAAGCCCTTAAATCTACTCTACTCTATACTAGAAGAGTAAGATTTAAAAATAAAATAGGGTTATAATATTATTTCTAAGAGTACTCTATAGTAGAGCCTTTTATATATAGTAAGGTAGTTATAGTAGATAACTAAGCCTACTCTTATTATTTAAAGACAATAGAGCAGTACTATAATAATATTATATTCTACTTTAGCTCTATATAGAAGTAGTTAGTATTACCTAATATATAGTATAATAGTAAACTATACTTATAGGTATATACTTTATAAATATATCTACTTAATAAATACCTAACTAATATAAGGTAATAAGCAAGGCCCTTCTTATAGTAGAATTTGCCTAAAACTACTTAGCGCTAAAATAATATAAGGTAATAAAGGGGCTAACTTATAAAAACTTTAGGTACCTAACTCTTTAGTAATAATATACTTAATTATAACTCTTCTTATATAAAATCTATTTATATATATCTTAAGTTTATCTTTATTATATAGCTTCTCTAATCTTATAGTTTTACTAATTAAGTAGGGTTAGAGTTACTTAGGGTTAACTTAGGGTTACTAGTATAGAGCTAGTATAGGATAGTTATATACTAGTACTATAAGAGTAAGTTAATATAATAAGTAGTAGAGTATAATACTATAAACAAGGCTTATATATATTACTTAATAATTATAATAATACTCTTTACTTTCTAGAAGACTATAATATCTTAGTTTATAAGGAGTACTATACTACTATTATAAATCTTAACACGTATCTCTTATAGTATTATAATATACCTACTATAACTTAAAAATAGATTATTAAGTACTTTAGTTACTTTACTATAGTTAGTTCTACTAATATAGAGCTTCTAGATAAGCCTACGTAGCTAATTAATAAGCTAGGAGAGCTGCTAGATACGCTATAGTATAAGATATACTACTTTATTACTATTAATAAGAATATAATATATATATATTATAATAAATATTACTAGTAAGTATAGGTAGAAGAGAAAAGCTTACTCTATTCTAGGGCCCGGCTTAATAATAAAATATTTAGAACTATATATAGGCAATATTACGTAGGCTAATTCTAGTTAACTTTAAGGGTTAGTCTAGTTAGGTTCCTAAAGACTAATTTACTCTAAATTTAAGTATATAAATTAGTATATAGAGTTATATAGCTTAGTAAATTTATAAGACTATAACTAATAGTATTAATAGTATTAGAGTTTTATATTTATAGTTAGAGTTAGTTTTATAACATTACAATACTCTAGACTACTAGGTTTAGAAGTGTTCTAAGATAATAACTAGCTATTACTAGAAGTAAGTTATATATAGCTATAGGTAGGGGGATATATTAATAGAATAATATATAGTATAAGTCTATAGCAGAATACTATAAAGCTTAAAGAGAGTTATTATAAAGTTTAAAGAGAGTTGTTTTCTACCCCCCTATATATAGTTAAATTATTATTACTATTATTATTACTACTATAGTAGAGAGCAGCGTTATAAGTTAGTATTTTAAGTATTTAGTAGAATATATACTAGCTATATATAGAGAGTATTAATATAGTATTTTACCTAGCTAGATTAAGAGCTATATATAGTATAGCTACTATATTAAATATAAAAAGGCTAAGTTAATTATAGACAAGGTCTATAATTAGGCTAGCTTAATTAAGTATACTAGTAAGCTAGAGGTGCCTAACTAAGTTATAGAGCTAATCTACTAGTTACTAGTATATAAAGATAGGTTAGTATATAAATTAGACTCTAACTATTACTACTAGATATTCTATAGTATAGAGAGTATAAGAAAGTATTAGTAGAAGGTTTATAACTAGTTACTAGTAGGGAAAGGTAGATATCTAACCTAAGTATAGTAGAAGGATATATAAAAGCGTATTAGTAAGTATTCTAAGAAAGTATATTACTAGTAGCTATTAGTCTAGAGCTAGAGATTATAGTACTTTAAGGTCTACTAGCCTAGTAATTATAACCTAGGTATTATACCTATTAATAGTAACATAGTATAGGTATAGGTAGGTAAGAAGATAGCTAGGGTATAGGCTAATATTAAGATATAGTAGTAGAATACTATCTAAAAGGGTAAGTAAAATAAAGTAAGCCTATAGCTAGAGTAGACGTAGTAGCTACTATATTTAGTTAGTATAGAGTAGCTAGAGTTAATAGTATATATTAATAAACCTATAGCTAAGCCTAATCCTAGGTAAGAGTAGTAGGCTAAGCCTATAAAGGTAGTAATATAGAAAGCTATAGATAAGTTAGTATAGTTTAGTTAAATATCTATTATCTACTATATTAGCGTGTTTATATAGTTAAAAGCTATCTAGATAGAGAAGTACTAGATATAGTACTAGCTATTATAGCTATATATAAATAAGTAGTTAATTACTAAGTATATATAGCTATAGTAGTAGATAGTAATATTTTTTATATATACTTAGTATAAGTATATATAGAAGAGCCTCTAGTACTAGTTTATACGCTAGTAGTAAGAGGTATAGAAGATATTTATTAAGGAGGTAGAAAGAGTTATAGAAAGGGAGTTAGATAAAGATAAAGATAAAGATAGAGGAAAAGGTAAAGAGATAGATATAGATAATAGTAAGGTAGATAATATTAATAAGAGTATTAATAAGATAGAAGTAGCCTAAGATACTACCCCTAATACTATTATTAAGCTAACTAAGTTATTAAGTATCTAGTATATATACTTAATATTTTATATTATATTAATAAGCTAGAAGATTACCTATAGAGAGTATATTAGTATATTAGTATATATATTAGCTATATTAGGTATTAAAAAAAATAGTTAGAAGGGCGCTAAGAAGTATCTATCTATTTTATTAGCTATTATTAAGGTAATATAGTTTATAGTTATATAATAGGTATTAGAGTTATTAAGCCTATTAAATAATAATAAAAGTAAGTTAGATAATTTTAATAGTAATAGCATATATAAGAGTAATAGCAGCCTACCTTAATACTAGTATAAAGGATATTTATAGTTTATATAGGAGATAATAGATAAGTTTATAGTATATAGTAGCTATAACCTAATATAGTAGATATTAGATTTATAGATATATAGTTTAAAGATCTATTATAATATAATATTATATAGGTATATTAAGTAGGTTAGAAGAGAGGAGTTATTATATAAGAACTTATAGTTTAGTATAGCCTAGCTCTATAGTATAGTATATAGATTAGTAATAGAGAGCTAGTAGTTATTAATAGATAAGTTATTATTTAGTAGTAGTAAAGCTAATAAGCCTATCCTAGGGCGGTAGTTAGAATTAGCCCTAACCCTAGATAATCTATCCTAGGGTAGTAGTTAGGATCAGCCCTAACCCTAGATAATCTATACTGTAATATATACTTTTATCTACGTATAGTGCGTTATAAGGGGCTTACCCTAGAAGACTTTAAGATACTAGACTAGTTAGGTTCCTATAGGCTAATAGCTCTAAAATTTAGATATATTAATTAGCGCGTTTAGTTACACATTAATACCTATTTACAGCCCTATAACTAATATAGTTAATAGTATTAGAGTTTTATATTTAATATTAAAGTTAGGGTTATAACGTTATAATACCCTAGATAACTAGGTTTAGAGGCGTTCTAAGATAACAACTAGCTATTACTAAAAGTAAAGACACGTCTAGAAGATAAGATATAAAGCTATATCTATAGTCTAATACAGCCTGTTTTAAACTGTTTTTTATAAATATTATTATAAAATTTAATAATTATTACAACTACCCTATAATTATAATAGAGAGTAGTATTAGAGGCTAGTAGTTTAAGTATTTAGTTAAGTACGCGTTAGCCGTGTGTAGAGAGTATTAATATAGCGTTTTACCTAGCTATATTAAGAGCTATATATAGCAGGCCTATCCTGCTAAGTAGAAGCAAGCTATAGCTATAGTAGAGGAAGTAGGTAATTAGGCTAGCTTAGTTTAGTATACTAGTAAATTAGAGGTGCCTAGCTAGGTTATTAAGCCTATCTATTAGTTACCTATGTACGAGGATAGGTTAATATACTAGGTTAACTCTAAGCATTATTGCTAGATATTTAGAAAGCTAGAGGGTATAAGGAAGTATTAGCAAGACGTCTATAGTTAGTTAGCAGTAGGGAAGAGTAAACACCTAACCTAAGAGAAATAGAAGGAGATATAAGAGCGTATCTACTAGAATTATAAGTAAGTATATTACTAGTAGTTATTAGTATAGAGCTAGGGTTTATAGTACTTTTAGGTCTAGCAGCCTAGTAATAACAGCCTAGATATTATACCTATTAATAGTAAAGTAGTATAGGCATAGGTAGGTAAGTAGATAGCTAAGGCGTAGGCTAATATTAAGATACAGATGTAGAACACTATCTAGGAGGGAGAGAGAGATAAGGTAAACCTATAGTTAGAGCAAATATAGTAGTTACTATATTTAGTTAATATAGAGTAGCTAGAGTTATTAGCGTGTATTAAAGAGCCCGTAGTAGAGCCTAATCCTAGGTAGAAGCAGTAGGCCGAGCCTGTAGAGGCCGTAATATAGGCGGTAATAGGTAGTTTAGCGTAGTTTAGTTAAGCATCTATTATCTACTATATTAGCATATTCGTATAGTTAAAGGCAATTCGCATAGAGAAGCACTAGACGCGGTTCTAGCCGTTATAGCCGTATATAGACAAGAAGTTAATTAGTAATTACACACGGCCGTAGTAGTAGATAGTAATATTTTTTATATATACCTAGCGTAAGCATATATAGAAAAGCCTAGTATATTATTTTACCCGCTAGTAGTAAGAGGCGTAGGAGGCGTTAGTTAAGGAAGCTAAGAAAAGTACAGGAAGGAACAGGGCTAAAATAGAGGAAGAGGAGGAATAGATAGAGGTTAAAGATAGAGAAGAAGAAGCTATAGTAGATATTAATAAAGCTATTAAAGAGATAGAGATAGATATAGCTTTTTGGGGTTAGGGTTAGGGTTAGGGTTAGGGTTAGGGTTAGGGTTAGGGTTAGGGTTAGGGTTAGGGTTAGGGTT
>JAVISA010000043.1:0-30881 GCA_032595095.1 Didymellaceae sp. YAFEF048 | reverse complement strand
AGTAAGTAAGTAATACTTATAATACTTATATTAAGTATATTAAGTATTATATATTTTCTTAGTATATATCTTAGTAGAAATATAACTCTTATAGTTTATATTTAACCTAAGTAATAATTTAAGTTATTAGAACTTACTTAACTTTTAAGCTAAACAGATTATATCTATACTACTTATTATTACTCTAGCTTTTAAGATAAATAGATTATATCTATACTTCTTATTATAACTACTACCCTTAAGACTCCTTATTACTATATTTATCTCTAAGAACTAATTAAAGAAGTACTTATAAGCTTTGCTTAAAGTATAACTTTTAATACTTAGCTGCTACTTTTCTAGACTATCTAGCTAATTCTAGGATATAATAGATAGTAGATTTACTAACTATAATATTAAAATCTATATATAAGTACTCTCTTATCTTTTCTAGATAAGTAGTAGGCTTCTTATTAAGGTAATTAAGTAGTACCTTTAAGAATAATTAAGTAAAGGCTGTTATTAGTATAAGCTACTTACTAGCTTCTATACTCTTAATAGTAGTAGCAGCTAGCCCTTTACTATACTCTTAGCTAGGTAGAGAGTATTATAGAGATCTATACTTAACGTAATATACTTAACTATATTCTAAGTAACTCTTAGCTCCTTAGTAATACTATAATAGGTTTAATCTATCTTAAGTATAATTAAGAGCAGCTAAAGCTTCTCTAGATAAAGTTTTTAACCTATTAGAATAGTTAGGATAGAAGGAAATAGTAGAGAGAAGGTAAACTGTATGAGAAATTGTACTATATACACCTCTGAAGTAACACCTAACGTTAGTAACCAATAAAGGGGGGGGGGTCCGCACATTATTGAAACCATTATATCATTCTGAGCCAATCTTTGCTGCAGACATAGATGAAGCAGGCATTCGCAATATCGCAGAGATGACTGGTGCAGACTTTGCTGCTATTGTTAGGACACTCGAAAACCGTGCAGCTAGATCTGGCGCTCTGCGCTTGATTCTTGGATCTGTTATTCTTACCAGATGTACCGGAGAGCGAAGCCCAAGCCTCCTTCCGAAAGACTTGACCGCGCTCTGCACGAATATCCCAGCAACAAATGGAGATCTTTGTGGGTAGACCTGAAGTCTTTAGCTTATCTTAACTAAGACGCAACCTAGCTCGTACGATTCTTTTCAGCAAGTGGAAGGCTATTACCGGGGCTTTGCTGCAACAACGCCATGGCAAACAGAGCCAGGACCTTAGTCGATCTGAAGCTGTTCGAGACAGTATCGCATTGTTGGACTCTATTCTGACGCCATTTGTCAAGGGCGATATTGATGACGGTCAGCGTCGCAGGAACCTGGATATGATCCTTACGCGCGCTGCTAATCTCGCCTTTTTACTCTTTGCTCAGCCTGGCATCTTTCGCTTCGATTTTGATAGCCATCAAGGTCGCTTGACGATCTTTCCGGCTTTGATACAGACAGTCGGGGATCGCGGGCAGCCTCTGAACCCCATCCGAGAATTGAGCGAGAAGGAAGTCTTGGCATTGGCATCGTGATTCGGGAAGAGGATACAGAGCAAGAGACTGGATTGTACAATCTACATTACGAGACTTGGGCTCACAGAGGTAGCGTCGAAGGCTCCGAAGTTCCCGAATTGGCTGGTGATACCGTCATCCTGAGTGGAACTAACTCAGCTGGACCGGTGAATCCACACGAGCTGTTCTCTAGTTCGATAGCAGCTTCCCCTCAAAGCATCAATAGCTCCCGAGGATCTTACGCCGATCTTTGTGAGATGATGGGTGACCTTCATTTTCCAGCTGAGCTTCCTAGCTCAAGTAACGATCGTGGGCCACCACCCACGAAAGAGTTACCTCTGCGAACAGCATCTGAACACTTTGGCGAAGGTCGGGCAAGCCACTCTGCATCGTGGAACAGAACAATTTCAGGTATACCGCGTTCTATTCGACGTCGACCTGTGCCCAGTAATGCACTCATTGACTCAATCCTTACTATCCACGAGTTGCCACCATCATCAGCACCATGCTGCCCGTTTTCTTCGGTGACAACCACCGTACTTCCGAGCTATATACCACCTATAGCTCCAGAGAGTTCGTCTAGCGGCTCAAGTCAGTGGAGGAATGTTCCAAGAAGTCATTCCTATTCTGCGCATCGTTCAATTCAGGGTGAACAAATATCTATATCCATCACAAACCGACACTTCTCTGCCCCTGTAACATACTCTGCTGATACTACCACATTATCAGCCGAACGTACTAAGTCATGGGTCATCGACGCTGAACAGAGGGCTCCTCTGACACCTCCGGAACGCAACTCTATGAAGATGTCAAGGATGCAGAGCCAGAAGCAGATGATGGATCTTCTCAGCAGTATAAGTTCTTGAATCCTTGTTGGCCCGATTTACTGCCACCAGCAGGTCAACTGCGCCAAGGATGGTCATGCAAAGAAGCTATGGTGTCATGTCGTGGCACGTATGGATTGGCGCAATTGACATGATTGAGATATGTACGAGTTTAAAATCAATCGAGGTAGCTCAGAAACATCTCGGATGTTGAGTCCCACAACGATAAGACTCATGGCGATGGGTATCTGGTCCGGTTATGACAGCATGCGCAGGGTACGGGCAGAGTTTCTTTGTGCTGTTGCTTCCGTCCGCTGGTTTCGTAGCTACTACGAAATCTGGGGGAGAACCATCCTCGACCCAAGAGATGAGCGCTTCGACAGAGTGGTATGTCCCGGGGACCTGTGGATAGCTCGCTGCAGACCCGCAGTGTCCACCTCCAGGGACCATGAACAGACGCCAGAAATCGTTGAGCTGTTCCTCGCCGTAGATCTCTTTGGCTGCAGTGTGTTGATCGATGGGCCAATTGGGCGCGTTAAATGGGTCGGCCCAACCTGTAGTCTTGTCAATTATATATTGTTGCCGAATCGCACCGTGTTGGCGGCAAATTCGTTTACCTTGTGTGGCGATCAATTTGCCACCTCGAGCTCTGAAGGCATCCAGCCTTGGAGACGTCGCAGTAATCAGTGGGCCTGCTACTTCATCGACTAGTTTGACGTCTTCCCTGAAATCGAAGCTTTTGTAATCGTAGCTCAGGTTTCTAAATATCAAGTTCTGCAGGATAGGAACTGCGTATGCCGTATACAATTCTTCCTCCTGCATAAGCCATTCGGATTCTGAACCCTTTGCGAATCCTGGGTAAACATCGGCTCCAGGCCCAGTATAGAAAGCTTGGAAGGTACCGAGCTGTGTATTGCTCAAACACACCATTCTGTTGTGTTCAACTTCAACTTGCCCGTCTCGACACAATAATGAAGAAACCTCGAAGTTGCATATGGTTGGGTCGTCTATCACACCGTCCTTGACACCATCGAGTTCATCACAGTCTTTCACTGCAGCGTCTCTGACAAGATCCAAGATCTCCTGGTCTAAGAACGCGCCTCGCTTGTTGGCTTGTAGTCCGTTCCATAAGAAGGATAGAACGAGATGCGTATACCAATTCCCAGCATTACCCGCAACGATGCCATCGAAGATATCAGGGTGATATTGGGCTAATGCGTAGCCTTGCGCACCACCCGTGGAGCAACCAGTGTAATAGCTTTTCCTCGGCGCACATCCATAGTAGGAGGACGTAATTTCTTTTGCTGGTAGAGAGAACTTGGCGATCGAGTCGCGTATCCATGCTGTAGTTTCAGCGTACGAGTTCAGGAACGGAACATGGGCCCCTGGTCTGGAAGGGCCGTTCTCGGAGGCCAGATGTCCCGAGTCACAACTTTATACTGTTAGCAGAGTTTGAGTATTGAGAAGCCCTTCAATGGAATCTCACCCTCCCACAGCGAAGCCATTGTTCAGGTTTGTGATCATTGCCTGATAATCGACCGTACCTGCAAAGCCGCCATTTCCTCCAATGTGTCAGTTTTGAGTCTTCCTCAAGCCATCTTACCACCCCGACCAACTCACCAACGGAGATATAGCGCTCGTTGTAGCTCTCAGTATCAGGTAGCCAAACCTCGAAGTTTAATGTATTGTTTGGCCCGTATGGTATCCGTCCGATTACCCGGCAGAATGTCGATAAATTGACGTCAGTCACATTTTGTGCAGTCACTCTCGAGATATGTGCAAGACCTTCCGCGCGAACGAGGTGTGAGTCGATAACGTATTGTCCGTTCTTCTGGAGCGAGGCGCAACTGTCACCAAACACTGCTCTCGAGTGGCCAGTCGAGATCGATGCCAGCACAATAAGTAGTCTGCATATGAAATGCAGCATGATTGAAACTGATCGTAACTAAACAGTCCCAGTCCTACCAAAGATACATGTAGTCCAGATTCACAGTCCATATCATACCGCTACAATCTTCCACCGAGCAGAGACTATTGAACGTCATCCCCGCTAATTACCCCGCATCATGAGTTACCAAAAACGGGCCGGATCCTCGATCGCTCAACTATGTACCTACTGTGTACACGTTTGACGACGTTGTAGGCATGAAGCTTGAGTCGTGACAGAAGCTTTCGGCGATTATAATAGAAGCGTTCGGCGTTGCTTATCCGAGTTCGGCCGACCTGGGTGGGTGTTACGGAAGACTGCAGCCGAACGAGTCCAGTTCCGAACTTCGGTAGTTCCAAAATTTTCGTCAACAGCAGCATTTGATGTTGAGTTCCAGGCACCTCAGATATCTGTTGTCTCTATCCCCAGCCGAGATTTTAGCCATAGATAGTCGCAGTGCTATCAACGACGGCTATTCCTAGATGTCAACCGAGGAGCCTACCTAGTATGTGCCTCTGCCTCTATTGCTACCAACGTTGAGCTTGAATGGACGGTAGAATTTATTGCGCGATATCCACTTGATCAGTACATAGAAATCGCTGGCGTACTCTGTTCAACAGCAAATGATCGAGATGGTCTGACTAAATGTCACTCGACTAATCGCAATGCGCTCGCATCAACGCGTGGCATTCGTTGCAGCAGAACAGGCGACCTACTTACGAGCACCTTCCGGATTTGAACTACTCGCGCAGAGTTCAACGATTATGTAAGCAGTTTGCGCGCAGAGCTTTCCGGGGGCAGCTTTCCGCATACTGTGCTTGTGAAACAAGCTTGCTTATACATCACGCAAAGGGGGTTGGGCAGACACTAGAGACATGCTCAGAGTAGCCGCAGGAAGCCGGTTGCTTGCTTAAATGTCTCTGGTCTTTTTGGAGGGATCCCAAACCTCAAGAGATTGGTGTTCGGTTAGGTTGGGTAGTCATGGCTTGGAGGCCTTACCAACCCTCAGTCCAGTCTGGACTTCCGAGGTCATGCTCTGCGACGATATTCTATGAGACCTTATGCAAAATCTCTACTCACAGACAGGTACAGAAGGATTTTCTACAACAGCCCATAGCACGGCGTGATTCCTGTCAACTTGGACATCAGAACAGTCTGCGACTCCAGCGAAAATTGTTGTGTAATTCCACCTCCGCATTGGACCAGTGCTCGCTAGCCCCATAACCCCTGTCTATTGCAGATAAGCAACCCGTATCCCACGACAAGAATCTCAAACCGCCGGAATGAAATTCTTGGTTGAGCTTTTTTTCTGGTTCAAAGGTGCAACCCGGATACTGATGACGACAATTGGAAGAAAGATCAAAATGGTCATAAAGATAGAACATGTGCTCAACAATCTACACAATGTGACATGAGGCTACAACAAAATCTTCTCTGTCTCGAAGGACACGGGACTTTCATATCGATATAGGGAGGCCGTGCCTCGGAGATTGATGTTGTCGCTGACATTGAGAGACACTGGATCCCTAAGAACCTGAAATAGGTTCTATCCTGCGATTGAAAAGGTAACCGTTCTCCACAATCCAAAATACGAAGTGGCTTTCCTAGCGTACACTCCGCTAATGTTCCAAACCGTCAGCAGGGCACCTATGAAAGAAATTTGGGCCATGGTCTAGCCAGTATTGATCGGAGCGTATTCGGCGTCTTTCCACCGCTTCAACCATGATAGTAGCAGCTACCTGCGAAGTCGACAGTATATATATGGAAGGCTGCCGCGACTCCCACATCATCATTCCAAGCCTTTGGTGGTAAATCACTCTCATCAAGCTGTTTGTAATCACTCATTCGACAAGGCCATCGTACACAATGAAGTTCCTACCTACTATTTTTACTTCTTTGACCTTGACAGTCCCTACTCTGGCTTGCCTTCGCATTAAAGGCGGTATCACTCACGACCCTTTCCCCAACTTAAGTGGTACTTATGGAGTGGAGGCCATAGACAATGGTGTCCAGGTCTGCAACGGAAAGACCCGCATTGATCAGGACGGCCATTATTCTGCGTGAGTTGTTTATCCTGACACAAGACACCTCGAAACGAGACGAAAAGTGGTACCTTTCGGTGCCTTCGGACAGTGTGTCTGGTGTTCGACTCTGGAAAGAGATGTCGTGCTAATCCTTCTGAACAGGGAATGTCTGCCTGGTTACGTGTACGCCTTCGAACAGAATGGAAACAGGGCCTGGTTCAAGAACCCAAGCAAGGCCCCTGGCGAGGAGTGGTCGTTCTTGCAGTTCCCATCTTCCAACAAATACTGCTGTCACGGCACTTGTGGTGACAAAGGCATCAAAGTTTCGTGTACGGATTATAATTGGGATCTAACACAGTTCTGCTAACCAACATCTTTACAACCAAGACTTAACTCGGTCTATAATCTGTCAACGGCTCTGAAAACTCCGGCAAGTTGATTGGCAAATATCCCTTTTACTTTTATCCACAGGGGAGTGCGGTATCATGTGTTCAATATGAACACCAGCAGTGTTGAACAATCAAATATTCGACAATATGTCGTGCGACTTTGGTTTCGTTTTGACTCGGGATCTTCTTTTTGCTGCTCTGATCGTGTACAAATGGCATGCTACCATTTGCACCTGGCCATGGACAGCGTGAAAAAGTACGAAGTCGTCCTCCCGAATGGTACCATTGTCGAAGCCACTCAGGACGTGAACAGAGATCTCTGGACTTCATTGAAAGGCAGTCAGTGTACATTTGCTACTATCACACGCTCCAACTTAGAGGCTTTCCCTGATCCTAAACTGTGGGGCAGTGTTTTGAGTTATGCCAACACCCCTCGTGCCACCCAAAGGTTCACCAAAGCTTTGCGCAAGTACACAGACAATATCGAGAACTACTTGCCCGGAACCGCTTTATCGATTTAATTCAAGATATCCACCTTGACATGCCCAAATACAGCACTTCCTCGCTCATTGAAAGTTGCGCAGATTTTGAGCTTCGATGTCTGTGCCAGAGCCACTCTTTTCATCTTTGCGTGCGGGCATGGGCGTCGAAACCTTTCAATGGCGTAAGTTTCGGCCCGTGAGTCAGATCTTTTCATTCGCATGAAAGAGCAGCTTTGGGAACTGGGTTGTTGACACTCTTTATAACAGCACCGAAAAATAATTTGGTCATCCTAACCGGGCACTGCATCAGCTTTTGCGCATGGCAGTCACGTGAGTTTCCCTGCGTCAAATGGCGTCTTACGAAGCTTCAACGTTCGTGCCGCGCTGCTGAGGTAGAAGCTGGAAGTTAGGGTATACGTCGAAAATCCAATTTGACATTTGCTACGCATGATCTGCTCGCTTCTTCCACGCTGATCGCTCGAATCGAGGGTTCCACAGTGCGGGGGGCTTTACCCCGATGTGTTTTCCACACCCGACGTCGGCAGTGGCTGCGGGCCGCCGCTTAAACCCGGGGGCCAAGGAGGCTTGGGGAAAGCTTCCCACACAACTATAATAAAAGCCGCAAAGCTTGGGACCGAAGTTGAGCGACCAATGCAGCAGCCGTCTACACAGGCATGGAGACCGAAAATAAGCACGCAGCCCAAGTCCTAGACGATTCTTCTTACGAGGTACGCGGTACTGACTACTGCGACCACCACATGCCTGACCACAAAAGTAGAAACCCAGTGTTCCTGAGGCTGATCATGAACTTACCGTCGACGAAGTGCGGGAGCGCGCTCTCGTGCTGAGACAAGATCTCAGGATCATTCCCTTGTCCGCCTCCATATATTTACTCTGCTATCTGGACCGATCAAATATCGGCAATGCAAAAGTACTCAACTCATCCACGCACGATGACCTTCTTAGCTCAACGCATATGTCTGGATACCAATACACCATTGCGCTCATGGTTTTCCTCATTGCATACGCTCTTTTTGAGGTGCCGAGCAACTACTTCCTGCAGAAATTGCGACCCAGTCGATGGATCGCCTTTCTGATGAGTAGGTCCTCCGCTCTGAGCCCCTCCTGGGGCCATTAATATAAGACTAAATATGTGTACAGTGAGCTGGGGGGCCATCACCATGGGTCTTTGTGGCACGCAGTCACATGTGTCTGTGACAATCGTTCGCTTCCTCCTTGGTGTCTTCGAAGCAGGTCTTTTTCCTGGTCTGGTATATTATCTCACGTTTTGGTACAGAAACAGCGAGCGCTCGATTCGAGTCGCCACGATTCTAGCGTCTGCGACGCTTGCGGGTGCATTTGGAGGTGCTATTGCATTTGGCGTTGGCCACATGAACGGCACGTCTCGTCTGGAGGCATGGCGCTGGCTCTTCATCCTTGAGGGGCTACCGTCTGTACTCTCCTCTATCCTTGTCTTCTTCTTTCTACCCGACTACCCTGAGACTGCAAGCTGGTTGTCCGCCGAGGAAAAAGAATTGGCGGCCGAGCGTCTGAAGTTTGAAGGATCCCAGGGTAGTGGCGCATCGTTGTCTTGGAAAGAGGCGAAAGCCACAATCCTAGAATGGAGGCTTTGGGTCCACTATATCGTAAGGCGTGTTCTTCTTTCAGGATTAATTACACACTAAGCTATAGCAGATTTACTTTGGTATTTCGGTACCTTTTTCTAGCCTGAGCTTGTTCGCGCCTTCAATAGTTGCCGGACTAGGCTACAAGGATCTAGAGGCTCAGCTGATGACCGTTCCGCCATATGCTGCAGCTTACGTTGTTACGTTGCTGGTTTCGTGGTCAGCTGATCACTTCAATGCGTAAGTCGATACCAGTTTGAGACGAAGAGTAGCTTATGATGTCAGACGTGCCCTCCACTCAGCAGTGTTCGCCTTGGTTGGCTCAGTCGGCTTCTTGGCTTCTGCCTTGCTCCCAGCGACCAGCTACTCCTCAAGGTACGGCTGCTTGATAGTAGCATGCTGTGGTGCTTTCTCCTGCATTCCACCATTATTAGGATGGCTTTCCTCGAATCTGCATTCGACTGCGGCCGTCGGACTTGCCATTGCTCTTAACATTAGTTGGGGCGCTCCCGGTCAGATCGTCGGTGTATGGATTTACAAGGCAAATGAGGCTAAGAAAGGGTATCCCACGGGTCATTGTGAGTATCGGCTTCTAGGATGCTGTTTTACATTGAAGATCTGACTAACATTGATCAGATGTGAATTTTGGCATGCTCCTCATGGTGACCGTTGGATGCGTTGGTATGAGGCTCTATTACGCGTGGCGCAACCGTCGCGGAGGAGCATCTAATGGCCTTACTTTTAAATATTAGCGACTAAACAGTCGGCTTTGGAAAGTCTTCGGTCAATAATGCCGCTGTCGCCATGGTCACGCATCCAGCCTGTGAGTGGCCTATGTCAGCATATGGCGTGGAGGGTCACAATGGATGTTTGTATCTGCAAAGATCATTCAATGACTAGCTCAAACCAAGCTTGCATTCAAGGAACTGGCAGGCGTACGATGCGTGCTTCAGAAGACCAATCTGATGCCTCAATTCAACGATGGTATCACATGTCCATTTGTTGACAACAGTCGCGAGAGACAACGGAAAAAGAGGCTGTGTGATGTTTTGTTCAAACATTGACATTAAATTAACACTGTATGCAAATAGTGTAGTAAGTCCTCATCCATTCTTCGATATTCCAGATCATAGCAGCGCTTGCTGATCTTTCCACCCTGTATAACTCTTCGTGTGAATGACCTAACAAAGCCATTTAAACGTCATCACTGACGGTGTTGAGAATCTCGCCAACAGGGGGCGACAATCCGGACAAGCCGAGGCTGTTGAGCAGAGCAACGACTTCCGGGGAGAGGTCCTTGACCAGCGCCTGACGCTTAGCCTTCAGGCCGGTGCCAACGGTGGAGACAATGCTACCAACGGGAGGCGAGAGACCGCTGAGACCCAGACGGTTGAGAAGATCCACGACCTCAGGCGAAAGCTCATCAAGGAGCTCCTCACGCTTCTTAACATCAGCGCTGACAGTGTTAAGAATGCCACCAACAGGGGGAGACAGGCCAGAGAGACCGAGACGGTTAAGGAGGTCAACAACCTCGGGTGAGAGGTCCTCAACCAGAGGTCCCTGACGCTTGGCCTTCAGACCGGTACCAACGGTGGAAACGATACCACCGACGGGAGGCGAGAGGCCAGAAAGGCCGAGGCGGTTGAGCAAGTCAACAACATCGGGGGAGAGGTCGTTGAGAAGCTCGTCACGCTTCTTGACATCAGCGCTGACGGTGTTGAGGATGCCGCCAACGGGAGGAGACAGGCCAGAAAGGCCAAGGCGGTTCAGGAGATCGACAACCTCGGGCGAGAGGTCCTCGACTAGGGGTCCCTGGCGCTTCTTCACGTCGGCGCTGACGGTGTCGACGATATCGCCAACAGGAGGCGACAGACCAGAAAGGCCAAGGCGGTTGAGCAAATCGACAACGTCGGGTGAGAGGTCGGCGAGGAGCTGGGGAGAGGCAACGGGAGCCGCAGCAGCGGTGGCTGCGACCGCAGTGATGATAACAGATGTAGAGAAACGCATCTTGTAAGAGAATCAAGGTCTGCTGGATGGAAGGCCTGAGAGTTGATGATACTTTTTGAGCAGCTTGCAGTGCCCTTTATATATGCGAGCTTCAAGTTGTTGACGATGATCATCCGGCGGGACTCCTAGCATCCGCGCAACGATTTCCTGCTCCTCCCACCACGATCGTCGTTGACGGAGCTGAACTTTCATTCAACATCGTGGAGCCATAGCGGAGCGCGTATGGCTGTGCTATCCCATCACGTAGCGATCGACGTGAGGTATTCAGGGTAGAGAGCAACGCTGAAGACGATCCTGCTCAAAGTCGCCAAACCTTGACTACAACGAGATCAATTGAACTTTCCTTTACTGAATCAAGATGAGAAAGCCCCGCAGATTGTTTGTTGATACAGCAGAGATCGTCGAAAGAGATGGCCAGATCTCGCGTCCCTTGCTATGGCGTTGATCGGGTGTTGGCAACCGAGAAAGCTAAAGCTCACGGTAGTGGTACCCCTATGGCGAGTCAGCGATGTATAGTGGAGTTCTGCTCTGCAAGTCAGGTAAACGCCACTTCTGTCATTCTGCACAGCCTGTCCGTTCGAAGATGCATTGTTCGATCAAGCTCACTGTATCCTCAAGAACTCGTGCGTCGTTGTACATCCATCGTCCATCGCGCTGCTGTAGGGCCGCACCGCAGTGATGGCCTTTGAAAGGTTCCAAAAGGCTTTACCGGGCTGATCGTCCAGTGCTGTACCCTTTCGCGTATCTGATCATAGAGCAGTCAATTCGGACCCCATCCATCGATCTGCAAGTACCCTGAATCTCGTCCCGAGCTTCGTCCCGGTGAGTCAGGGTTCAAGGGCAGAACGACACTGGCGAACGCAGCGTCCTTGGTGTAGGATTGGCCAGGCAAAGCTCCAGTGCAATGTAGGTTGAATCCACTGTAGCTCCACTGATCTACGCCAAGCGTGCGCCTCAGATCGTAGGGCCCTCGGCCTGCGACGGCGACCTTATAGGCGTTGCGAGACAGGAACAGGACCTGCGATGGAGCCCGTACGCCCTATAGATCGGGCTAGCAGCGCTGTCACTTCGAGATGGACAGCACGGATGAATGAATGTATTCTGACCTTGCAGTTTCTCAATCGACGTGCACTATATGCAGGCGCCTGGGGCATTGTTGTCGTACTCGGCAGCGAGCCGTAGTGCCATCTCAGGAACCGAGCGGCTGCATCTCGGTGGCTTTCTAGACGCGCGCAAATCTCTCCGAGCGATCACGATGATCGCCCCATCCAGAAATGGTATAGCGTCACAAACGTCGCTCCTTGAATCGGGTACAGTGCGCGCCTGAACTTCCTCATGAGGATATTTGTGAGCCCCGAGCCAAACCAACTCTGTCTAAGGGAATCTCCACTACACGGAAAAGTCACCGGAAGTAAGAGTCCGCGATTTTTGGGCTGCTCGACTGGCCGAGGTACAGTTGGCGATTGAGCAGTCGTCGCATTGTGGTGGAGAAACATATGTGCGAATTTTCCAGATCTTGAAGGACAGAAAACAAATGGGACTTGACATCCGCATCCGGTGTATGCCCTGACCACGTAGGAGTACAATGTACAGTCTATTGGACGATGGAATGCGGTCAACCGGAGCCCTTTCCCCCACCAACACTGCAGAGATTGACGATGCCTATAACGCCATATTCTTCCATCAATCGTCTCCCGCGATTGAAGAGAAGCTACGGCAAAATACCAGGTTACGCACACCAGATCTGTCCAGCAAAGGGTGCTGGAACTACCGGTAGACTGTCTGTAAGATAGAAAGTGCAGCGTTGCAATTGCATTTGTCACCGAATGCGCTACTGGATGCGATTACGCGACATTGTTTTGGTGGGAGTACTCGGCCGAAGTAGCATAATGCTGTCAATTTCCTCAAAGAGAAAAGAGAAAGCGTAGCAAAGACTGCCTGGGCATCCCCACACTCAACCTTCTACTTACTGCCGTTTCAAACGCTGGACCCCGCTTGCATCGTCATACGGTCTGGGACCACGAGGCCACTAGTCGCTCACATTCGCTCGTCTTGCAGAAGCATCGATTATTGACTCTATGTTGAGCTTCAGACCCGCACCTCGTCGTCATTGGAACCAAGAATATCGCCATCGACACAACTGTGCTGCGTCCACAGTCCTCAACACATGTCGAGAGGGACGCCCGGCGAACGGTGGTCACGAACCTGGGAGGTTGCGCGCTTGGTAACGTGGGCTCTCGCGTAGCGCAATGACGCTTCTGCGGCGGAGTGACCTCTGCGGTAACCCAGCCGGGACTTTGCTCGACCCGAATAGAAGCGAAAGTCATCGAGACACTGCGCGGCGGAGGCAAACAATCTGCTGTCTACTGCAGGCTGTGTTTTCTCGGCAACTAGCCGTGTCCTTACCTATGCTGCATCATCCAGGCTTTTCAATACTAATCATACGCCAGGGCCCCGATACTTCAGTCCGGCGTCGAAGTCCAAGTGCAGTGGCCGTAAGAAATGCACAGGTGTCCATCGTGGTAGCTGCACCGGGCTCAATGATAGCTGGTATCAGTACTCCGCAAATGGCTGATCATTGCGGCCACAGCTGCTTGTCATACACTTACCTTGACATACGCAGCGAAACCGAGCGTATGAGGCAATAGAACGATCCCGTTCTTATAGAATTCAAGCGTTGTATCACGCCAAAGCTTCAGTTCGCTTCTACGATACTATTGTAATAAATTCTAGTTGCCTGCGAGGTCAGGTCTTTGTTTCTCGATTTACGACGCGGCTTGAGCCACATCCCAGCTCACAAGAATCATCTCCAGATTGACTTGATGTTTCATCAGCTGACAAGTTGGCCTATCAGTCCCATGAGGACGATCGTATCGCGGATGCCTGAAGCGCTGTTGACTCGGCCTGTGAATTATGGTCCTTCAGAGGACGATACAAACACAAGCTACCCCCCGGCCAGGACGATTGCTCCCGGTCAATGTAGCCGGGCATACATCAACAAAGCAGAGTATAGATCTTCTCGTTACTAGAGCGTGATCTTGGGCTCCCTTCATCCCGTACTCACATACGATAGTCAGCCGCTCACTCACCATGGGCTGAATGCAAGTGTTCCATCGATGATTTCCTTACATCTAGTTTCCTTTCTTCAACTACACCACCGAAGCCAGCTTCCACCCTCTCAGCTCACAACCACACTTTATCATTCCCCCAATAACTCAAAAACCTCCCACTGTCCTCCACGCCCGTCTTCGCCACTACATCCAGAATCCTCCCCACCGCCTCCTCAGGCGAAATCAATCCCTTCCACTCAGGATACTTTACCATCATCCTGCCCATCATCGCCTGCATACTCTGCATCTCGTCGTCCGTCACTGCGTAATCCGTCAGTCAGTCGAATTCATCGATATCCTCGCTTCCCTTCCCCACCGCCGTTCTCAAGCCGTCGCGCGCCAACAGAACGAACACCAGGGTTGGAACACTCACGCGCACTCAAATCCGTCATCCCCTCCGTCGCAACCCCTCCCGGCGCCACACTCAACAACACCATTCCTTCGCCCTTCAGCTCAGCGGCAAACTTGGCAATCACCAAGTTCCCCGCCGCTTTACTCGCCGCATACGGCACCGAATTCGGGATCACCACGTCTAGCGTCTCCGGCACGTCGGCGATGCCCGTCGAGATGTACGTGATCCGCTTGCCTGTGCCGGCGCGCAAGAGTGGCAGGAAGGCATTGATGGCGAAGAGCGGGCCTGCGGTGTTAGCAAGGATGCTTTTGTTGAGTTCGGACAGGAAGAGATCGGGCTTCGAGGTGAAGTGTGTGGGGTTGGCGCCGCCGGTGGGAGAGAGGTAGGCGCCGTTGATGATGAGGTGGTCTATCTTGCCGGCGGTGAGGGTGGAGGTAGTGGCTGCGGCGGCAGTGAGGGATGAGGGTGATGTCAGGTCGGCGTGCACGATGTGCGTGTTTGGTATGGCGTCTGTGTGGAGTCGCGCGGAGAGTGAGGAGACGTTACGTGCGGTTGCGATTACCGTATCACCGCGGGAAGAGAGGGTCTTGATGAATTGGTACTGTGGGGGTGGGTGAGTTGGTGTTGTGGGCGGCGGGGATGTAGTGAGGGAGGCGCGGGCGCTATGTACGTACTCCAAGACCCCTGGAGGCTCCGATCACTACGGTGGTGTGCATGTTTAATCGACGTAAGATTGACACTGAAGCTTCTTTGTATTGCGAACAATCGAAATACTGAAACATGATATATGGTACAGCAGTGCCAAACCTCCGTGCTTCGTCCGCATCCTTCGCAAAGCTGCATTTGTCATCCTCAACCGCATGTATCGCAACTGTGCCAATACTCCTGCATAAAAACCATACTTCCGAACCAGGAAGCACACTTCCATTCTGGTGTTGTCACCTGCTGTTTGAGGCTGCCGCGCGCAACTCGCGGTAACGATTTGAGGCTTTAGCAGGGGTAGCTTAGCCACATACTCGTCCGACGCGGCCCACTGCTTACTCAACCAGCTAGATGAATCTGTTCTGTGGTGGATCCAGCTCAATACCAATCCTCATCTCCACGTGAGTACTACCTGGTGTCGAAAATTGGCATTGGACGCCGTAGACATGCCTTCTCGCACTCGGAGACTACTTTCACGCGAAGCATGCTCGACACCCGACAACCACCGAGGCGAGTGTCTTTTTCTCGTGTTTGGAGATAAAGCGAGCTCTATACCATATCAAGATATTGGTAAGTTGACTGTAAGCAGGCAGTAAGGTTTTGAGCTATCACGTCTGTGAAGGTTTCACTCTCAATGTCAGAAACGTTTCTGTTCGAAAACAATCGCTGAGATGGCTACAAGCAGAGTAGTCATATCAGTTTTCCAGCCTCACATTGTCCGAACTCGGCAATATGCTGTGCATCACGATAGATCATCACTCACTGGACGTCACCTATCACCTCCACGCTATCCCCCAGACGCCACCCAATACTCACACACAACACATCTAACCGCTGCAACCCCAACGCAGCAGACCAGACTTGCATCTCCAACTACACAAAGAGGTCTGCGCAGATCTACCCACCACCCTCCCTTCTTTCTGCCTACCCACTTGCGCACATATCCACCAGTCGACCAACTAAGTACCTAAGAGGAATCTACAAGGAAGAATCAACGCAAACTTCATCAGCGCATTGCAAGAGTGATTATTCCACCCCTCCACCCTCCCGCCGTAACACCTACCCCAGAATGGTAACGATTCCAACCTAGTCAGTCCTACACCATACGCTTGATAATTTTCTCACGTTCATAGACCTCCCTGCAATGTTACGGGTACCTAACTATACGGAGTAAATACTGGATCACACATCTACCTTGAGAGGCAGAAAGAAGAGCGACGACAGCAGCAGCAGCGTAGTAACGCCCTTACAAGATGAACTACCACTTGCTAACATGTGCTAACATGTATACCGTACCTGAATGTAAAAGAGCTACCGTTAGTTGCTCCAAGGTTGATTAAACGCTTAACCTAAGTACGCCTATGTCAACACGAGAATAATAGTATAGACTATACAAGAGGGACGCGTGAATGGATTTATAGCTCCTGTGTTGGGGAAACTACTCTATGCGTTGTTATAGTCGGAAAGGGCGGGGGAGGTGTGATGCCGCCTTGCTGTTTAGAGCACGGGATTGGTGTGAGAGAGAAAGAAAGACAGAAAAGAAAAGAAAAAAGCGCCTTCATGGGTGAGTAAGTAGGGAGGTAGGTGCAAGTCTGCGCTTTGCGCCATTGACTTCTGTTTGTTCGTTCTCTCAAATCTCCATGTCGTGGTGTGTTGAGGTGGGAACGAGGTAAGTTGAGGTGAGAACAGCGTCGGCATTGAGCTAGCTGGCTGGCTGTGTCTGGCGGAGCAAAAGAAGGGAGCGGAGGGCGGGGGGCAGTGAGGATGGGATGCAATGGGATGCAATGGGATGGGATGGGATGAGGTGAGGTGAGATGAGATGGGGAGCTGGAAGTGTGTGCGGGACGGATCAGGGCAATACAGGTCAGGACAGGACAGGACACGAGGGAGACTGAGTGATTTACGTCTGGGTTTTCCGGAGTGGGATGTGGTGACGTTGGAGACTCGTCTGATTTCGCAACGAACAAGTACACGCACGGTGAAACGGGTTAGTGGTGTGATTCGAGAACTTTTTGCATGACATCGTAGCGCAGGTCTACAGTCCTAACTCTCACTGCGTCTATAGTGTAGTGCTACCCAAACGTCCACATCCGGATGACATCCCTTCTTCTGTTAACCCCCAACGCCGCGCTCACTCAACTCAACTCAACACGCTCACTTCTTCTGTGCGGTATTGGCGCCCTGCCCGCTCTTCCCGCCCTGCTTAGTACCCTCCTTAGTCGCCTCATCAGGGTTCTCCTTCATCTTCTCCTCACGCTCCTGCTCGCGCTTGCGCTCCAATTCCCTCACCTTCTCGGGGGGGCTATCCTCGATGAGGTCGGACTCGTTGTTGATGCCGGACCACTTAGGCAGGCCGTCAGGAATGTCCATGACGCGCTGGCCGTAGAACATGTGGCAGCGGGGCTTGAAGTACGCCTTGTCTTCGTCGGTCTTGAGGTGGATCAGCGAGGGGAAGAGAAGGATCATGTTGCGGCCCTCGTCCATGATCGGGCTGTGGCAGTACGAGCAGCGCACTTTGCAGGGCAGCTTGTGCTCGATGGATTTCTCGGATGGGTCGTACCATTCGAGGTTGTGGTGGCCGTTGGTGAAGTTGATGTCGGCTTTGTGGAAGATGGCGGCCCATTGGAAGGGAGCGGCTGGGACACGTTAGTAGAGGAATTGCGGCTTGCCATGGGGAGAGTCGAACCGTGTTGTGTCTGGCATGTAGTACAGTGGCAGAGCTTGCTGTCGAGAGGCTCGCGGCGGCTCAGCTGGTACTCGACCTTGCCGCAGTGGCAGTTGGCTGTGTACTTGACATCGAAATCCTCAGCCTTGTCGTGGACGCGGTATGGAGGACGCTGCTTCCACTCGGAGATACCGGTGGTGGACTCGCCGCGGCTCTGATCCTTATCCATTCTGCGTGTGGTGGTTGAGAAGGTAGTAAACTGTGGTCGTGTGAGGTGCGCGGCTAGCAGGCGTGCGCGAGGGATTGCAGTGGAAATGGAGAACAGTGGTGCACGACGTAGAGCAATTGCAGATACGGACATGAAGCTGTGAGGTGAGAGTTGAAGAGGACGTTGCAAAACAACAATTGTGTGGGGAATGCAATAAGGTATGGTTGTCATTGATATTTGGATGGTCGCGTCGTTATAGTGACGTCGATGTTAAAACCCCGATCGGGAAAGATCAACCCGCAAATAACAGCCCTTTCACACGCGCCTGCAATGCAATGCTTTTGACGCGCTGGAAGCAAAACTCGTAACACTCGGATCCCCCAACTCATTGTTGTAGATGCTCTTTCGATCCCACCATCCACCCCCAACGCTCGCTGCGCAAGCTTTCCCCTCCCCACCTCCTCCCCCATCCACCGCCCCCCATGCTTTTGATGCGCGCCAGAAACGCGACTCGTATCCACCCAGCATCGACGCCCAATGCATCTGAATCTCCCACGGAACCCGGGGGACCTCCCAATTCACTGTTGTAGATAGATGCTCTGCTGGAAACGCAACTCGTATCCTCAGCGCTCACAGCGATTGGGTCCCCCAACTCACTGCTGTAGATGCTCTTTGATGCCACCATCCACCGGCCCTCAACCCTTCAGCGCTTGCTGCGCCTCCTTAGCAGAAAGCCCAAAGACATTAATCAGATAATCCAGCTCTACTCCAATGTCAGCCCGAACCCCTGCAGAACTCCGCGGAAGTGACTTACTAATATCGCCGGCAATCCGTCTCCTCACAGCCTCGAACTCGACCTCGGCCTTGTCGCGCGCCGCGTCCTGTTTCTTAGAATTGATAGTTTTGACGCGGAACTTGAAGCGCCCGCTGACGGGGCGGTGGTCCGACACCCTTACGCCGTCGTGGCGCCTGTACTCCAGCTGCTTGATCCTACCCAAGCCGCGGTAGAGAAGGCGATCGCACCACGCGGGCGAGCGTTTCTTCTCGGACGTGTCGTAGGTGTCGGTACCGACGTCGTATTTGTACGTGGGCGCGAAGTCGATGGGCATTTCGTTGAAGGCGCGCAGGCGGAAACCCGGGTTGCGTTTGCGGGAGAGGAGGAGCTGGTCGCGTTCGAGGAGCTTGGCGAGGTTGCCTTGCCGGACGCACTCGACGACGGTGTTTCGTGGCATCGCGTCGATGCGGTAGTTGAGATCGCCGTTGAGGATGCAGATTTCGTGGTCGAGGATCATGGAACCGTCGCCGCCGCCGACGAAGTAGTTTGCGCAGTCGGTAGGTGAGCGGTGCTTTGGTAGTGGCGCGGCTTCCATGATGGAGGCGGCGTCGTTGTTGCGGTGCGTGGTTTGCGTCTGGCCGGCAGCGAGATGGCAGTTGATCAAGCAGAGGGAGGAGTCGTCGACCAGGAAACGGACCACCAGCGCGCCCTTGTTTCCCACACGACCGCTGAACCCAAGTTTGATCTCTGCAGCGCTCACGTCACGGATGTTGTTGCGCTCCGATGACTTGACGAAGACGCACGTGAACAGGCCCACCAGGTTGGCAGTATGCAACAGGACGTAGTTCTCTCTCGGCGCGTGGTCGTCCAGCACCCTGATTAGGTGGTCTTTCCACGCGCGATACTGGTGCGACATGTGTTCGTGTTCAGAGCTCTCCTTCTGCTTCTTCTTCTTGAAGAAGCTCTTCGCGGTGATCTTCTTGTTCTCCAGATCGACCAATTCCTGGAATCCAAACACCAACACATCGGGAGGGTTTTCAGGCTCGATGATGTCCCGCAAGAAATCTCGGTCACCTGATTGCCGGAGAGTGGTCGGTTTCACTGCGCCTGCGTTCCAGGTCATGACACGTGCGGATAGCTCTCGAAATTCGCAGTATTCAGAGTCACGTTGTTGCATCAAGGTTTCTGGATATCGTCAGTATTGATCAACATGCTGGACGAACATTGACGCTTACCAAGCCAGTCAGTCTTCAGCATTCCATCCCAGATGCGCAACATCGTATCTGTGCCAAGTGACGCGACCTGGAATCTGTCGAGCTTCCATATGCTTGTTCGATCAGCCAGTATGCCGGCGATGGGCTTGTCGTGTGCTTTCCAATCCTTCAATACTTTCCACGGCGAGCATGTGGTGTCGTATACGTAGATCATGCCTGTGCTGTATCCTGCCCAAAGGTAGTCGCCGACACCCACCAACGAGCTTATCTTGTACAAGCTGACATTGACAATACCCAGGCATTCGAAGCCTTTCTTGGCGTAGATGGTCACCTTGCCGTCGATGTGGCCAAAGTAGATGCGGTCGGGTTGACTGCTGACGATCGCTCCTGATGTCACATCGCCTACGTTCAATTGCGACAGCGTACCGTCGCTGAGCTGCTGGAAGTAGTTATGATCCCCCGTGCGTTTGTACACTCGCAGCTCTTTCGTGTAAGCGACCCACAACTGCGACCCAGACACAATTGAAAACGTGTGTCCTGCTCGGATCTGGTAAGTAAGTGGGGCTTGCTGGAGAGATGGCGAGCCAGATTCGTCAGCAGGCCAGATATGTAGTTTGCCCGTGTCGTCTAGCGACCACATCTCTCCTGCATATCTGAATATTTTGCTGATGGCCGCTCGCGAATGCGCATTCTTAGTGTACACTACACTTTGCGTGGGTATGTCGATCTCGTGCAACTCGCCTGTGTTCATCCCCAGCCACAGTCGCTTTCCTTCGTCGTCCACGTTCTTGGCAGGTCTGAACGCTACAGCTGTGGCTTTCACGGTGTCGCCGTGGCTTAAGCTCATGAGGAGCCGCCCGTTGAGCACATTCCAAACATTCGTTACATATCCTGTCGTACATATGTAGTCTCCACAGACAGCAAAAAGCTTGGTGTCGTATCCGGTGGGAATACCACCAATAGCATTGGGAAATACGGGGGGCCTGCGGTTGGCTTGAGATGAATCAGGGTAGTCCGTCAGAGCAGCAGCCGGTTGCTTCTCTGGCGAACTTTCGTCTTCGTCTGAGTCGTACGTATACGCTTGCGAGGCTTTTCGAGGGGGCTGTTGTGGAGGAGGAGTCGGCGATGGTGATGGTCTTCTCATCTCACCGGACTTGCGTGGTGGTGGTGGCTCTGGAGGGTTCAAAGATCTCTGTGGACTGGGTGAATGCACAGTCTGCGTCCGCCTCGGTGGAGGTAACATCCTTGCACTGTCGTCGTTGGCCAGCGAGAGAGGCCGCCCCTGATCAAACGACCTCCGGACTGGCACGTCTGGCGGAACAGGCCGTTGCAATTGCACGCTCTTCCTCAGGTCTGTGGTATCTTTCTCGCGTCTTACCGGCAGGGCCGGTCTATCATCTTGGCCATCGCCATTCCTATACGAAGCGGCAGTCGGTGGGGAAGTACGCTTTGGTGGTTGATTGATTATCCTGGAATCTGTCGATGCCAATTTCTCAGCTACTGCGTGGTGTACGGGCGGAGGTGGGAAGTAGCCATCCTTGAGTATCCCTTTCGGCTTCGAGGCCATGGGTAATGTGGGTGGAGAGGGATTGGGCGCTTTTGTACTGCCGGCGCTGCTGGGAGGCGTGTTGAAGGGAGAAATGCGCTCGTCTTCAGATTTCGCAGCCGGCTCAAGACTCGCTCGGGGTTTCGCGGGCGTATCTAGCGCCTGTGGTTTGGACGGTATCTTTGGCTTCCCAGCACGATTGACCGGAGGAGGCATTGGCGGAGCTGACGAAATCGTTCGGTCGTGCCTGCGCGTTTCGCCAGATATACTAGACCCCGTGACTGTTGCAGAGAGGGGCTTCGCATCCTGGACAGGAGTGCCGTTTCTGCTCGCGGGTTTGAAGGGCTTGGTTGCCGCGGGAGGAGAGTGCGAGTCGAGCGCCGCATGTGAGGTCGGTCGAGAGGGCCGAGGCGAGAGGATAGGCGGAGTTATGCCTCCTGGCGACTTGGGCGACTGGACGGTCACCTTGGGTGGTGAGCGGGTGCGCGAACGAGTGGGCGATCTGGGCGGGGAGAAGGCCACCATAGACGTCGGACGTGGCTTGGAGTTGCTCCATGGCGCTCGCAACGACGAGGAGCGCGGGGTGGGCCTCCCGTTCCCACTGAGCTCGCTCACGCTGGGTGAGGTCCTGTCCACATAGTCCCTGGGTATGTCGAGCGATATGCGCCCATCCGACCTACGGCTGTCCTCGGAGGCAGCGAGGCGGTCCGCGGGGCCTGGCGAGCGCTGGCGCGGGGTTGCAGGGGCTGCAGGCGCCTTGTTTGCGCTGAGGAGGTTCTCGAACTGGGCGCGGAGCGAGGAGACGGGCTTCTATAGGGCTGGGTTAGCATGAGCACCCGCATGTTCCACGGCCGCATGCCCGCTAAACGTACGATGGACTCGCTCTCCTCTGCAGTATTGTTCTGGTCCATGACGGGCCTTTTGTTTCCTTGTTCCTCCTGATCAGCCAGCACCAGAAGGAGTCCTGCAGCTGTTCATCGACCGGTGTGGAGCTGTTCCCATTGGGCGCTGGCGGGCAGTGCGGGCGGAGTGGAGCTGGGCCGGACGGATGTCATGCGCCGCCCATGGAGCGAGAGTGGAATGCAGGCAGAGACAGCAAGCGAGTGGATGTCGGATGGCTGCAGGCAAGAGAGGGCCTGAGGATGGATACGAGTGGGCTTGTTCTGGTTGAAGCGACGGTGTCTGCCCGGGGACGCGTATACGGTGTATGCTAAGAATGTTGCAAGGATCACCAGCTGCGGCGAGGGGTGACGAGCGGGAGTGTTTCAGGTGGCCGTGCGGCAGATCGGCTGTGACGACGCTGGCCGCGAGCGAGCGCGAGCGTCTGCAACTGTACACAAGAGTCGCACAGCTGGCTGCTTGCTTTCTTTTCTGTGACGGGCGGGAATGCACAGCGCAAAGGGTTGACCGACGGTCGGAGTCCTATAGTACATGAATCCTACTACGCAGGGCAATCTATTCCCGAGCCCTACCCAGACTAACTAGCACTTGGAGCTCCAGGCGAGACCCCTGCCGTTTGCCGCGAGTCCACCATGCAGGCGCCGCATTAATTACGCGACCGCAACGGCCCTAGACGTCTCGCAGCAGCAGCAACAACAACACCCCCGGCCGCTGCGAGCATAACCCCCGCCTACCCACCACTACGACAAGCATGTGCAAACACGTCCTCAACGCCCAGGTCTCCATCCGCTCGCCATGCTGCAAGAAGTGGTTTGACTGCGCCGAGTGCCACCAGGAGAAGGCCGACCACCCGCTGCTGCAGAGCTTCGAGATGGTCTTCATATGCAAAAAGTGCAAGAAGGCCTTCCGCAAGGATGCCCGCGAGTTCGAGGACAGGTACGACCGAGGAACCTATGCGGCAGAGGGTGGGTAGCTAACATGGGATGCAGCGACGAGTACTGCCCGCACTGCGACAACCACTTTGTCCTCGACGCCCTCACACCAAAGGCTTCCCTGAATGTCGAGGGTGAGGATGCACGTGTCGATAACAGGATGATCAAGGACGAGCGTCAGCGCCAAAAGGATATGCGCACCATCTTCGATGTCGAGGATGCGCCCCACAAGCTGGGATGAGGAGTGAGGGGAAAAGAGGCTGCGGCCCAGCACGGCGCAGTACAACAAACACCGCAAAATATCACCAAGTCGCACAGACAGCGCCGAGTCGCGCCTCGATCAAGCACACACATGGGAGGAGGAGGGAGGGGTACGCTAGATATGCCATGTATTTGAGCGCTAGCAGTCAGTTGTGTGCAATACACGAGTTCATGATCATGAGTCTACCGCCGAGACGCCGTTGCTATTCGTTCCGGTGCCGTCATTCGTAATTGTCTCTCTACGCCCCCGAGCCCGAACCCTCAGCGGGTGTGGGACGTGTGGGGAGCGCCCCAGTGCCTGCGGGCCTTCCTGGTCTCCTGTTCGCAGCCTCCTCCTGCTTCTCTGTGTTGATGTTCTCCACGTACTTCTCGATATTCTCCACCGGCAGCATCTCGAGCGGCTTGCCCGGGGCTGAAATGGCGATCTCGATGTTCTTGGCGCCCGTCTGCACAACCTCCAACAGCGACTTGATGGTGAGCTTGATCGTCTCTTCCCGGTCCATGCCCTCCTTGTGGTTGCGCTCGAGGAACTCGCGGACAGTCTTGCTCGATCGCCCGATGGCGTTTGCTTTCCTGATGGATGTCAACACTGCACGCACATGCCTCTTCGAGCTGCTCCTTACCATGCCGAGTAGATGCCAGAGGGCTCTGTCTGATACAGGCGTGGGGTCTTGTCATTGGGGTCGAAGCCAACAATGAGCGTGCTGATACCGAACGGCCTGACACCACCGCTCTGTGTGTACCTCTGCTGCACACCAGCAACGTATTTGGTGATGTACTCTATCGAAACGGGGTCTTCGACTGTGAGACGGTGGGATTGCGCTTCCAGGCGGGCCTTGTCGACGAGGATACGGGCATCGGCGTTCAACCCGGCAAATGCGAGGGCGACGTGGTTGTCTACAAGGCAGATCTTCGAGGGCGTGATGCGTGTGTCCTGGAGCTTCATCGCCGACCTCTTCTCACACCCAAGCACCACAATGTCGGCGCCCTTGACGCCAACAGCACATGTTCCTGCGGGGTATTAGCTGTCAATGTCCACGGCGTAGGTAAGCTCGACTGCGACGGACCTCTTTTGACAGCTTCGAGGGCATATTCGACCTGGAAGACGTGGCCGTCCGGGCTGAAGACTAGCCGGAAGTTAGCTACCGCTGGTCGTGCATCGCCTGCTTGTTTGTACCTGAGAGCGCGCGATCGTAACCGGAAGCCATCGTGGAGCTAACTGTGTTTTCTTTGCGGGTCTATATGTGTAGTTGTATACGCGTGAACGACGACGTCGAGCTGGGTTGGCGGCGGGGAGTCTGCTCTGAGCGGCGGCAAGTCAATGGACGTAGCTTCCTGTGGAGCTTGTCCGCGTCGTTGGTGCTTGCCTGGCCGCGCCAAGCACGTGGCTCGTGCGGCCTTATGTCATCGCCCATGAATCTCTTCCCTTCAGGCAAACTATTAGACATCCGTGACTCGTCGTTCTTTACTGTATTTCTCAGCGTGATGGCGACTTCGGCTCGTTTTGCTTCGTCCCTGCGACGCAGTGCGCTGTCTGCACGCGTTGCACCGCGCACGCAGTGCTTGAGATTGGCTCCTCAAGTCAGAAGAATAACTTCAGCGACATCGGAACCTCACCAGCCCGACTCCAAAGGCGGTTTGGATGGACCGGCGCCTGCAAAAACAATCAAGTTCACCTCAGAGTCGTACGTGACAATTGCCGGAAATAACAGAATAAATTGATCTCTAACCTCATTAGTTACCCAAACCTCAAGAGAGACTCGAAATTTACCAAACTCACAGAAGAGCATGTGAACTTTTTCAAGAACCTTCTGGGTTCTGAGTCTGCGTGCATTGACGGTGTTACAAAAGATGCGAGTGAAGACATTGAGCCCTTCAACAGTGACTGGATGCGCAAGTTCCGCGGCCACACCCAACTCGTCTTGAAGCCTAGCACCAAGGAAGAACTTAGCGAGATCCTAAAATACTGCAATGAGAACATGCTGGCTGTTGTACCGCAGGGTGGCAACTCGGGTCTTGTTGGTGGTTCCGTGCCTGTCTTCGATGAGATCGTCATCAACCTGCAGAAGATGAACAAGATTCGCTCTTTCGACGAAGTCTCTGGGATTTTGGTTGCTGATGCTGGTGTCATTCTGGAAAACGCGGACAACTACCTAGCCGAGAGGAACCACATCTTCCCTCTTGATCTCGGTGCCAAGGGTTCATGTCAGATTGGCGGTAACGTTGCGACAAACGCTGGTGGTCTGCGTCTGCTGCGTTATGGCAGTCTCCACGGCAATGTCCTCGGTATTGAGGCTGTCCTGCCCGACGGTACCATTGTCAATGACCTTTGCACCCTCCGCAAGAACAACACTGGTTATGATCTGAAGCAGCTCTTCATTGGTGCCGAGGGCACTATCGGTATCATTACCGCTGTCTCGATTCAGTGCGCAGCGCGGTCGCAGGCCGTCAATGTTGCGTACTTTGGTCTTGAGAGCTACGAGAAAGTCCAGGAAGCCTATCGCACAGCCAAGGGGCAGCTTGCCGAGATCTTGTCGGCCTTTGAGCTCATGGATGGCCGCACTCAGAAGCTGGTCAACAAGGTTACCGGAAAGAAGATGCCCCTTGAGGGCGAGTACCCCTTCTACTGTCTGGTCGAGACAAGTGGCTCGAACACCGACCACGATGCTGAGGTGAGGCGTCTAACCTGTTGCGATCAGCGCGTTTAGCTAACACGTCCAGAAATTGCAAGCGTTCCTCGAGCATGTCATGGAGAGCGAGATCGTCCTCGACGGTACTCTAGCCGACAATCAGACCCAGATTCAGGAGCTTTGGTCGTGGCGCGAGGGCATCACGGAGGTTCTCGGCCACGAAGGTGGCGTCTACAAATACGACTTGTCGATACCCATCTCTGAGCTGTATGACATTGTCAATGACACCAGAGACCGACTTACGGAGGCTGGTCTTGTTGGCGATGGCCCCGACTACCCCGTCGTTGATGTCGTTGGGTACGGACACATGGGCGACGCCAACCTGCATCTGAACATCCCTACGAGGAGATTCGACAAGGCTGTTGAGAAGAAGCTGGAGCCGTTTGTATACGAGTGGGTGCAGAAGAGGAACGGCAGTATCAGTGCGGAGCACGGTCTTGGCGTGACAAAGAAGCCCTACGTCAGCTACAGCAAGAACGAGACCATGATGAAGCTGATGAAGCAGATCAAGGATCTGTATGATCCAGTAAGTATCGAGATCACCCTGCTCATGCCGCTTTGCGCTAACAATCTTGCAGAAGGGTATCATGAACCCCTACAAGTACATATAAGCTTCGACTTCTTGCATTGTAAAATATCTCAATCTTTCTCTATTTTCCCCGCCCCTTCCAAATTTACCCTTCCCTCCTCTTTCCTCCCTTAGAAAGCAATCTTCTCGCGTTCTCCTCATAAATCGCCGCCCTCTGCTTCTCATCGTACAAATGCTCCAGTCCATCTCTCATCCTCTCAGCAAACATTCGGACAAACTTTGTCGACGTGAAGGGAAAATCACTTCCAAAAAGTAACCTCTCAGAACTGACGCCAAATCCCTCAACAAACGCCTTAAGCTGCCCCTCTCCACCACTCACGCCATCAAACACCGCACCCGCAAGGTCGAAATAAAACTGCCTGTCCAGCTGAGCCCGCACCGTATCCGCATCCAACGCCTTCTGCCCCGGAATCAGGCTCGAAAACGCCACAAACCGCGTTATCAACGGTGGCAACGCGCCGCCCGCATGCGGGACGATGAAGGAAACGTCGGGACATCTATCCACGGTTCCACTCACAAACAAACTCACAACCGCGCGCGCCGTATCGAAGAAAAACTCCAGCGTCGGCGCAGGCAGCAGGTCTCCCAGCGGCTTGGCCTCGAGCGGCTTTCCATCCGGCCCGCCCTGCGCTATACACGGCGTCGTGGGGTGGATGAAGACGGTGGCGCCCAGGTCGTTTAACTTGTCGAAGACCGGATCAAACTCGCGCGCCCCGATGTAGTGCCCGAAGTAGTTCGTCATGAGCCCGAAGCCATCCGCGCCCTCGGACAGCGCGCTGTCAATCTCTCGCAGTGAAGCCGCGACGTCTGGTAGTGGCAGCGACGCCCAGAACCCAAAGTTTTCTGGGTTGTCTTGCTTCAACTGTGCTGCGTGCGCGTTGCATTCGCGCGTCAGGTTACGGCACAGTTCGTTGTCCCCAGCTACCAGATTGGTGCCTGGTGAGGAGATGGACAGGATGGACCGGCTGACGTTGGCGCGCTGCATCATGTCGAGGTGGGCTTCGCGTGACCAGGGCGGGATCGCGGGCATGCCGTCAGGGTGGGAGTGGCCATTTTCGGAGAGGGCGGTGCGGTAGAAGGGCGGGAGGAAGTGCGAGTGCACGTCGATGCGGCGGGGGAGGGCCATTTGCGGTGGCGAGAGGGTGTGGTGGGGGAGGGAGATCTGGTCAGAAGACTGTATTCGGATGTGATTGCTCGACAAAGGGGTCGTTGGATACTCGTGTCGGGAGGGTCACTTGGCTGCTGCTACATACGCAATGATTTACGTCTTTAATGAGCGTCGGATCGTCGTAGGGACCTGTTTATAGACTTTCGGTTCCCCGCATCTGTCCATACTGCGTGCTGTGCAGCTTCGGTGCTGCGTGTCTTGCTCTCGTGTTCGCATCAGGACCCAAACCTAGAGACGTGACACAAGGAACAACATGGCTACACGGCGTATTACTTTTCGTCTATCTGGGTGAGGATGTTGCTGTGTATTGATACCTCGTCTACATATATCTACACTCACATCATGATACAGATAGTCAGAAGATCACATGATAGTAAGCATTTGGAGATGGTTCATTATGAGGAATCCTACTACCATTTCAGTAATACCTAGCCTACGCGGTTCACCAGGGACCGTGCGGCTGAAGTTGGTAGTGGTTGCGGGTGAGCAGGGGTGGTGAGGGGCACAGTGTGGGGCATCCGAGTGAAGACGATAAACACGAGCCGCAGCACCACCACCCTGCTCGGGCCTGGACTTAGCTACAATTGCCAGCGGCAGGTGCTCCGGCAAGGGGATGCAGATGCACTATGCAGTGAAGCCGCGGGAGGAGTCGTCGTGCTGCTGCTGGGGCTGCGGCACCTCGATGCAGCATTCTGATCCCGCCGACGATCGCAGCAGCCCCACCCGCGCTTTCTCTGCCACAGCTCTGCCCTCGTTCACAATTCCATCATTCGCCGCCATGACTCTGCCTCTGTGCACTTCTCCCTTCCACCCCGTCGCCGCGCAGTCCACCGCACTCGCCTACCATGGAGAAGATCACGGATAAGATCAACGCCCTGCCCGATGGCGCAAATTACTTCTCGCTGGAGTTCTTCCCGCCGAAGACGGCCATGGTACGAACGCCCCACAGCACGCGCGCTCCCAGAGCAGAGCAGTGTAGTGCGTCCGTCTGCACCGCTGGCCGCCATGCTGATGTGAGCACAGGGCTTTGCCAATCTCCAGAGCCGTCTCGAGCGCATGGCGCAGGCCCTGCGTCCGCTCTTCGTCACCGTCACTTGGGGCGCCGGCGGCTCCACTGCCACAAAGTCGCTGGAGCTCGCTGAGATGTGCCAGCGCCAGCTGGGCCTCACCACCTGTCTGCACCTGACGTGCACCAACATGGACCGCGCGCTCGTCGACGAGGCCCTCGAACAGGCCAAGGTCCTTGGCATCCGCAACATTCTGGCCCTGCGCGGTGACGCCCCTAGGAGCGAGGAGTACAGGGACGAAGACAAGCTGCCGGAGCAGGACTCGAATAAGGACTTCACTTGGGCCATTGACTTGGTCAAGTACATCAGGAAGCAGTATGGTGACTACTTCTGCGTCGGTGTGGCTGCGTACCCGGAAGGACATTCAGACGAGAGCCACCCGGAGCACCAGAACCCCATCTACGACATCCCTTATCTGGTGGAGAAGACACAGGCGGGCGCAGACTTCATCATGACCCAGCTGTTCTACGACGTCGACAAGTACGACAAGTTTGAGACAATGTTGAGGGAGCACGAGAGCGGCGCCTTCAAGACGATACCCATCATTCCCGGCCTGATGCCGATCCAGAGCTACTCAATTCTGAGGAGGACGACCAAGCTGAGCCATGCGAATCTCCCGGCAGAGCTGCTGGCAAGGCTCGATGCAGTCAAGGCTGACGATGATGTGGTCAAGAAAGTTGGAGTCAAGATCTTGGGCGAGATGGTGGAGCATATCAAGGCGCGGCCGGATGTTGGCAGACGAGGATTCCACTTCTACACACTGAACCTGGAGAAGGCGGTCTCACACATTCTGGAGGATACACACTTGATCGGACGACTGCCCGAGGACGACGAGGACGCCATTGAGACTACACCAGCTATCAACCTGCAGCCACCGAACGGCGTGCCAGGATCGAGCAGACGACGCCGGCTTTCTTCTCTGAACTCGAGTCCGCACAACAGGGTCATAAGGGAGCATCTGTCAGCGTCCAAGTCCAATCAGTCCTGGGAGACGTCCGACACGGAAGCCGGCATTCCTCGAGGGCCCGTCAACACGCGCGCCAACACCCTTGCCATCTCAGAAGGCGAAGGCTCACTCGGACGTGAGGCCACGTGGGACGACTTCCCCAACGGCCGATGGGGTGACGCGCGCTCGCCCGCATTCGGAGAAATCGACGGCTACGGCCCAACCCTGCACGTATCCAACGCTACCGCACTCCGCCTCTGGGGCCACCCCGTCGCCCAGCACGACATCTCCGACCTCTTCAAACGCCACGTCGAAGGCACCCTCGAAGCGCTGCCCTGGAGCGAGCAGACGCTCAGCGAAGAAACCAAAGCCATCGCCCCGCAACTCCTCGCCCTCAACGCCAAAGGCTGGTGGACCGTCGCCTCGCAGCCCGCCGTCAACGGCGTCCGCTCCACCGACCCCATCTTCGGCTGGGGCCCGAAAAACGGCTACGTCTTCCAGAAACCCTTTGTCGAGTTCTTCATCCCCTCGGCCGCCTTCAACGCCCTCAAACCCCGCCTCGACGCCCACGAACAAATCACCTACTTCGCAGGCAACGCCGCCGGCGACTTCGAAGCCAGCACCGAAGACGCAGTCAACCCCGTCACCTGGGGCACCTTCGCGGGCAAGGAGATCGTCACACCAACCATCATCGAGGCCGTCAGTTTCAAGAGCTGGCGAGACGAGGCGTTCAGTATCTGGAAGGAGTGGCAGCGCATCTACCCCAGCAAGAGCGCTACGGGGAGGCTGCTCCACGAGACAAGGAACGATGTCTGGTTGGTGAATGTCATCTGGGGCGATTTCGTCGAGGGCCATGGGCTGTGGGAGTTTTTGGGGGCGTGAACACAACAAATGAAACGCCGGAGCTGGAGGGAAGGGAACGATTTTGGGGGGGGGGGGGGGGCAGAGAAT
>JAVISA010000042.1:0-75543 GCA_032595095.1 Didymellaceae sp. YAFEF048 | reverse complement strand
TGCTTCTTCCTACTCTTAAAAAATAAAACTTTTTTTCTTAACCTGCTTCTAACCCTTAGTGTGTTTGCAATACTTGATTAAAGTTATGTATATTATTATCTAAAATACTATACTTAGCTTTAATATTAGCTATAAGGCTAAACCAGCCTTATATAGCTCTAGAATTCTTATAGAGGGCTTTTTTGTAGTTATACTTGTAATTAAACTTTACTTTAAGCTCTAGCGTATATAAAATAAACGTACTAGCCAAGTTTAAGCTAATAAGGCCAAAACTATGCTTTTCTTATAGATAATTAGCTATATTAGCTATATTTAAAAGCTAAGAAGAGTGTCTATACTCTATAAGCTTAAGAAGATACTTAATAATTACCTCTTTCTTTATATTAGTTAGATTTTATAAGTTAGCTATAGAATTATTATATATAGGTTGTCTAGTAAATTTATTATATAAGGTTAATTATAGTATATTATATATAGCTGCAGCGTATTACACTAAGAGATTAGAGTCTTATTTAAGAGCTAAAAGTATAAGCTATATCTAAGTTTTATTTAATACGTTATTTTTATACTATTATTAAGGTATTAGTATAGAGAGAGAGATTTAGTATAGTCTTAGTAGAAGTAAGTAACTTGCCTATATATATAACTTGCCTATATAGTACGTTATAAGAATTAATTTTATATAGAATATTTCTTTTTTTAAGTATAAAATAATTATAAGTTAGTAGTATTAGAGTTATATAGAATAACTTAAATATACTTTTAAATTAAATAAAAACTCTAATACTAAGCTTATTTTATTTTAAGTTAGTATTCTCTCTACCTTTTTAAAGTATTAGGTTTTTAATTTACTAAAAGCTAGAAGAAAAAGTATTAGTAATTAGCTAGTTATAACTATTTATAATAGCTATATCTAAGTCTTATTTAATATATTATTTTAATACTATTATTACAGTGCTAGTATAGAAAGATAAATTTAGTATAGTTTTAGTAAAAGTAGTTTACTTACTTAAGTAGTCTACTTACTTATCTAGTATACTATAAGCTATATTTATATAATATCTTTTTTATACTTAGATATCTCTATTATAGAGCTATTAGTATAGTTAAAAAGAATTAGTAAATTCTTAGTAAAGTAGTTAACTTATTTAGGTACTTTGCTTCTTTATATAGTGTGTTATTTCTATTATCTAAGACAAATTTATTAAGACTGTTAAAGACTATCTAATCTTGGATTTCTGAGCATACCTCGAACGGTAGGCCTTTAAGCCTGCATTCGATGACTTTTGCCGTGTTTGCTGTTACCTGCCTGCGTTCAAAGGCATTCAGTCTCTTCGCTACTCCCTCCAATTCCCTCTTAGCAGAACCTGAATCCGGAACAGAGAAGCTTGAGCCGCAGTTGTAATAAGCCATGCACCTTCCCCCACCGCAGCCATTCTCTGAGCATGCGTAACCGTCTGGGCATTCGAAATCATTCGAGCAGACTTGTCCGCCACAAGTGAGAGGTGTCTTACAAATGCCGTACGTTGAACCCCATCGTTTGTCGCAGTAGCACCCGCTGTTACAACCTCCTCCGAACTGGAAATTCGGGGTGTTACAAAATGACCCACGAAAGGCTGAGGTCCGTGTGACTGTCTCCACGATGGTACTAGTTGTAGTTACAGTAGTCGTAGATGTCGCAGTCACGGGGAACGTTGATGTAATGGTTGCCTCCGCACCGACAGTCGAAGTGGCAGTTGCCGTGCTGCACATGATCAGAAAATGGAGAAATACGAGAGATTAAAGCATGCATGACTCACTCTGTGATTGTGGCAGTGACTGAGACGGAGGATGTTGCTGTGAGACTCGACGTGGCCAGGGGTGTAGTCGTGGCAGAAACTGTAGCAGGTGTCTGGACACACGAGCAAACGGTGCCAATGTACGCTTTAGACTGCCTCAATACGCGACTCCACTCGGCCGGTGCCTTGGGATTCGCTCGTTTGACCATTTGATCCTCAACATCGCGCTTCGGAATGGGCGCCGGCGGGGTTATCACGGTGACCGTGGCAGTAGATGTAACTGTCTCCCCGGCTACAAATCTACGCGGCTGTTAACTTTGAGCGCGTATTCAATTATACGCCGGTCTTACTCTGTGACTATAGAAGTGTCGACTGTCTCATAGACCGATTCGGTCACAGTCGCTAAGGTGCTAGTAACAGTCTCTGTGAAAGGGGTGATACTGTTTATCGTTAGATCGAGTCGGTCTTGATGTCTGGCTCCTTACGTCTCTGTGTCCGTAGCGACAGTTATAGTTGGACTTTCGGTAGCCACTGTGGTAATCACAGTCGACGTGCTTGCTGTCTTGGTCGATGTGATCGCAGGCAAAGGAAAAGTTTGGGAGCAGTATGTTTCGGCAGGTCCATACTTGCTCAGCGTCAAAGCTATGACTTTGGGAATCACTGCCTTGCAATAAGGATTTTGAGCTGATATAGTAGGCACAATTGTGGCCAGAAGGCCGTAGGTAAGGACCTTAAAAGTCGGCATAATGAATGAAATCTTCTGGTATGTTGGAAGCTGTAGTGATGGTTGTGTCTGAATAGAAGAAGGTCATGACCATACTTATATTCCTCTGGATGTAGCACTAATTCAATCTTGCTGAGAGTTCCAGACGATGAACCCTCATAGCAGTACTGTCGACTACTACTGCTCTCTATGGTGTACATAGCCATTTCGCCGCATGAAGACTGGGGTTCCAATGCTGACGAGACTAGCTCGCCGCATAGTGTCTTAGTCGCTGTTGGAAGCGAGCCTTTAGATCCTTTGGGTCTACACAAAGAAGCCTCGATCGATAGATCTCCTGTAGTGGTTCAGCTACCCCAACATTGTATATCACAGGTGTCGGACGTTCCGAATGGTCGAACATTTACTGTATCACTTAGATTTTGGAAGGAAATGCAGGCATCCGAAGCTGAGGCCGCGAGCAATGAACAGGGGTTTGCAAACTAACTGCCTGTGAGTGTACTGTTACTCGAGTTCGAGCACAGTGAGAACCAAGCGCTAAGTCGTTCCAGTTCGCTAGTAACCGTAGGAGGATCCACCAAGGGAATTGTTTACTCGCGGCACGAGTAAGGTAAGGCTGAGACCAAACAACGTGGGCACCCGGCGGCTCCGTAACGCGGGCCACCAATCATAATGGCGCGGAGCATCTACGACACCTCGAACCTACCGACACTTTGGACACCATTCCAGGAACATCAAATAAACTAGCTCGTGCGTTTGTTCAAGTCGGCGAAGGACAAAGGAAATGATCAACATCATGTGATCAGGAGTCCAAATGCGTCGTGTTCGGTAATCATGGTGGGAAGCAAGATAGCCTGAGACCACTCCAAGATCTCAAGCGACCGGGAGATGGCGACAGACCACCAAGCCACAACGCTAATAATGGCGCCTCCCGACGTCCACTATAGCGGACCACTTTCAGGTCCACATCGAAAAGAGACAATGTCCCCCGCATTATCCTAGCTCAATGATGCTGCACGGTCTGTCCACAATGTTTGGTTACTGACTTGCAAGGAAAGCGGAGCCAAGTACGGTCACCGGTACCTGATAATATCTGGATTGTCAATAAGCGTCAAAAAGTCGCCGAATACACATGTCTTCCACTCCGCCATCGACGGTACTGTATTTGATGGCAATAGACAACAGAAACCGAGGTATTGTAGCTTTAAAGCCTCGTTTGTTCGTCTGATTTGGTCGTTACTGTAGTCAGAACAGAGAGGCATCTCCACTGGGCATTTGTAAAACATTAACAGGATGTAAGTGATTCAGTCGGATCGCAATGATCAAGCGTTACGTAGTGCTGGATAAAGTGAATGGGTTTCGGGACTAAATATCGGAGTTGAGGCATCTAGCGCGAGTCGAGACGCGGATGATGGATTCAGTAGCCACGAGACGGCTGCATAAGAAGTAGTAGTGCATTAGTAGAGTGGGGTTGCTGCTAAGAGGCTGCATAGATGATCTTGTGGGCAGATGGAGCTCAAGCATGCCCAGTCTCATATGCAAGCGCATAGTATGGAGGAAGCGCATCAGGCTGCGGTGGCATTGGTGAAAAGCCGAAGAGGAACTACCCATCGCCCAGTTTTTGAATCGTGTATTACGTATACTATTGAAGCAGACCCAGATACGCTAGCTAAGAGAGCGGCGTACTCGGAGAGTTACTCGGCTGCGCAAAAGTCCTACTTTGGGGCAGATCATCACGAAGTTTTCGATCCAGGAATATATGCAGCTATCAGCTGTAGGGCAGCCGATATGTTCTGCTCACGGGGACCATCGCGCTTCCTCTCGGGTATCATTTTCTATTATAGATAATTGATCTCCTACGCACATCAAGCTGTCGTATGTCCTTTTGATGAGAAAAGTAGTCTACAGCTCCGTCGGCGGATAATGCTCTATTCTAACAGCGAAAGGTCATTCTGTAATTCGGTGAGAAGCTCTTGTTCGCTTGAGTAGCGAGATTTCTTTCAGTATTCTGGCAGGCTCTTACAGGAAAGTGTTCCTGGCTTCACTAAGCCTCTCGCGCAAGAAGGAAGGATGGGTGTCTGCACCGTGGCCAACAGCCCCCTCCGCATGTGTGTGTACCGCGCGCGCAGCATTTTAAGCGCCCCAAGACGTTCCCCATCAGGGTTTCGATTAATATCGCTGCGAACTTGTATCGATCAATGGAAGCGTACCATACTGATACACTGTATGTCGATGATATCTTCTTCTTGCGTCCCGTTCAGGATGCTAGTTCAAAGTCTGTCGGGGAAGCTGGCAACTCGGCGAATTCAGGGGCAGTCAGCTGTGCCACGGATCTCCACTGCAACTGAAGCCCAACCGCACTCAAAGATGTCTTCGAGCAGAGTTGTGTTGTCAGGTAGATGGCCGCCAAGTTCATACATCGTCGATACGGCGGGTCAGGTTGAGCTTTGCCAGTCCCTTTGGCAAGACGTACATATATACGGACAATCTTCCATTCGTCTTCATGATGTCTAGATGGATGCAGAACCTTGATGTACTGGACTGGCGTTCCAAATGAGGCCGTAACTCATATGTAGGTCGGCTTTGGCGAGCTATCAGCGTTTCATTTGAGAACAGAGTTGGCGGTAGACTGGGCAGTCTCCTAGGGTGATATCCATAACCCCCTGTTGATCTGCATTTTAACCTGTTCTATTCACAAGACTGTAAATTGTTACTAGAACGTCTGCAAAAATTTGATTGCTTTCCCCTTTGGGTATCTCTTTCCAGATCGAAATCGGGACGTCTCCTAATTTTCCATCGTGGAACCCATACATTGGATATTTAACAGGCAAAACTCAATTCCTCGTTCGAGAGTTTTCGATTTACCTCAGATAGGGATCTACTTGTTCGAATGTTTCGCCCGGAAGCTTAGGTCTTTCGCTCCCCGTGCTCTCCATAATTGCTCCTGTGAGATTTTTGTAGCTAAGACTTATGGTAGTAGAGGTCAAACGCTCAGTTATTTACTTAAGAAACCGTGTCAAAGATCGTCAATCCGTTAGTTCAGCGCCGTATCCAGCCTGCGAAAGATTTTCAGCCTTGCCCACCTAGGTAACCCGGGATGAGCGTGCTTGTCAGTGTGGTCAATAGTCTTTGGTAATCTTGTTCAACAGAGCCGATCAAACTCACAAAGGGACACGAGCGGTCTGGCTCGCTAGTTGTCGATAAATTGAAATCGAAGTCAAGAAGGGTTTCGTTTTCCGCCTCGATTGTGCACTTCATATCCTGAGATGACTCTTACAAGCAGCCTCCTCCACCGCCACGCTTTCAGGTTCCTGGGCTCACTAGCGATTTAGAAGAACACAGCATCACGTATCTTTTCAGAATGCATGCACGCTTCTTTCGTCAGCATACATGATGGTGCCGATGCAATTGAGGGCCGGAACTCTTTCCTCGAGGAATCGACCAATGCTTTATAACACCTCGGTACGTTCGTTTTATACACGAGGTCAACTGTGATTGTTCTGCAACCAGCTGAAATAGCCACCTCATCCTTGACAAAGAACGGCACCATTTTCGGCGCTCCAAGTCTGTGTAAGCAAAAAGATGAGAGTTTTGAGGCCATTTCAAGCTCAGGTCTTTCCCTAACGGAACATCACAAGCGGTCACATCAACGAAGTTGACCTGATCTGAATAAGAAAAGGTATTCAAAACTATGGAACACATGGCAAAGTCATCCTATGACTGAATCTGCTTGTGTGAACGATCGGAGTGGCTGCAAGCCTTGCGTTAATCAAACACAGATTCACAACTTTTTACGCTAGACAGTTGCATACTTCGAAAGCCAATCAGACATGAAAGCCTACGGACCTTTTGGTCGAGCAGAATTAAAATACACTTGGTCTCTTTCTAACACTTCTTTGGAGTTATTAGCAACAGGAGTCGCATGTCTTAATTCTATCAAGCCTTCATGGCTTCGGAATCATGTAGTAGGATACTATGTGTCCGAGTTTCTAATAGAGTATTCAAGAGACTAGAATAGATTCCAAAACAAAAGCGACTCTCTACTGTGCTATGGTGCAACGACTGTCTGCCCTCGAACATGATCACACATAGTCGTACCTTGTACCTGTAAAGATTTGCATTGATTCACGACTAAGATCTTCTTCACAACCTGGTGTACATATTCGCAGTGAAGTGCACAAAATAGCGTAAATCCAGTGAACCCGCAAGATTGTGGGACGAATTGTGGTTTCTTCATTTTTCGGCCTCACTTGGTACTGGCTATTGGCTTTCACGTAGTATATTATGGGTTGCATTCACCCGTTGCAATAGAAAAGGTTTCTCGTGCGTTCCCGGAACCAAGAAGCTCAAAGGTAGGCGATATCGCGACGCGCAATGCCTCACCAGTTTCGGCTACGAGGAAGGCAACCGCAGAAGAGCGTCAGAGTTTCTACAACCTTCTTCCACCCCTCAACCGTCCACATGAGCAAGGCTGAGGGAGGAGAGGTACGCCATCTCATCCCTATCCTGGAATAGTCACTCTCATGTATGCAGGTTTGCATCCATGGTCGTACATCTCGGCCCACTTACATGCGTCATAGTTAACAGACATGCTATTTTATTGCAATTATAACAGTGGACTAGTATCAATAACCGCGTATCTTTTGCATTCACTCCTATTCGACCCAGCGATCTCCTGGTCGCCATCTTGATGACTGATGTCAAACCCCCCGTGACTCCAACGCTTTGTTCAGTGCCTCCTGGAACACTTCGATGTTTTCTGGGCGCAAGATGGTAAAATGAGTGCCATGCACACGGTGATACCGAAGAGAGCCTTCAGAGTCCTCATTCTCCACGTCTCTTTCCTCCGCGCCTGCAACATGATTCTTCCATTTTGCAAGCCAATCCTGACGCCACTCTTTGTCTGTGCAGTTGTATTGCGGTAGAGGAGGTACCCAGAACAGGTCGTATTTCGAAACTGATCCTTTGGGAATGTATGATCTCGTGATATCTTGCATATTTTGGTTTATTCGCTGCCACGCCTCGACCTTGGGCACACTAAGATCGAGATTTTCCAGAGTTCCGTCTGGGAATCGTGCGAAAATGGCCTCCGTGAAGTCCTCGTCAGGCGTGTTTTCCATCTCCTGCTCCCATTCGAGTGCCTTATCAACGTCCAGCAACTGGAAGAAATGTAACAGGTCGATGATAAAGTTACGCGGTCTGGCGCGAACTTGGATACGACTTAGATCCGCAGGATTATCGATACCGCCGCAGAAAGCAACTTGCTCGCCAGCTGCCTCTAATCGTTTACCCAGCTCAAATGCCAGCATGCCGCCAAAGCAAAGACCAAGAAGTGCATAGGGCCCTTTTGGCTGATGCGCCTTTATGCCCGCGATGTAGATATCAAGCATCTCATCAAGCGTTTCGAAAGGGGTCTCACTCTTATGAAAACCACGCACTCGTAGTGCATAGACTGGGCGGTCAGGTATGTACTTCAACAGGATAAGCCAGGTCAAGAACTCTCCGCCTCCAGGATGACAAAGTATGATCGGGGTCTTCGAGCCGCTTGAGACGAGGGGAACAATCGGATCGTACTCGGCCGTGGTAGTTCCCAAAGCAAGCAACATGTTTTCCATGTCCTTGATCGTACGACAAGCAAGCAGGAGCGACATCGATATGGTTTCCTCGCGCTCGAGGATCTTTTCGAGGGACGACTTGATCCGGAGGTATCCGAGGCTGTCAATATTGAGGTCCGCCAAGAAGATGTCCAGGTGAAGGTCTTCAGGACTCAAACCGGTTTCCTGACATATGACAGTCGAAAGTATCTTTTGCAAGGACGTGGTCAGAGGAGCACCCCTTCGAGAGAGTGATTGCGGTACACGCTCAGAAAGCTTGAAAGCATCGAAGTCGCCTGCTTTGAGAGAAGCCTTCAGCTTCGAGCGCGACAACTTACCAATGGTCGACTTAGGAAGCTTTCGCTTCGGCAACGGTATGACTAGCATTGGCCGCTTCCTACAGAAGCGAATGACGGCTTCATTCACCATCGCAATGATGTTACGCAATTCGGATGAATCGTCCAAAGCATCGTTCTCGGGATTGAACAGCACGACGACCTCTTCGCTGTCTGCCTCAGGGTCGTCTTTCCACGTAGAGAAAGTCGCGGTGAAGCTTTTATTTAGCCCTGGAATGTTTGCGGATTCGATGGCGTGTTCGAGCTCGAAAGACGAGTAATTTTGACCATTGATGATCAGGACTTCTTTTGTGCGGCCAACGATACACAGATTGCCAAGATCGTCCACCTTTCCGAGGTCTCCAGTATCGAACCACCCATCAGGAGTCATGCAAGCTTGTGTTGCCGGCTCGTTGTTGAAGTAGCGCTTGAATACAAGCGCACCGCGAACCTGTATGGCACCGCTCTCGCCTTGCCTCACGGATGTGCCGCTCTCGTCCACCAACCTTAGTTCATGCTCTGCAAGGTGTTTTCCGACGGAAGCAAACAGGTAGTCTTTCTGGAGATCGTATGCGGGTGAATCGCAGTTGTAGAAGAGCGCTGAGCATGTCTCCAAAAGTCAGTACACACTTTCTCGAACCAAAAGACAGCACGTCTCTTACCTCACTCAGCCCATAGCTTGCTTTTATACAGCCCTTGCGTGCACCGTACCGCACCAGTATCTTCTCACCGGCGAGAATGGTCGCTGTCCTGTTTGCTTCGCCGCCGCACATTATAACTTGCAGCTCGCTCAGATCTAGATCGATCTTATCTATCTCATGATCTGCCATATCATTCAAGGCACGCGCTGCCGCAGCGATGAAGAAATTTGGGGCGAAAGTGTATGAAACGCGATAATCGCTAAGAGCCCTCCAGAAGCGCGATGGGCTCTGTACTAGTTCTATCGCCGGGACCATAACTTGGTTAGCCCCGGCATAGATGGCATGGAGGTGATTCTCACAAAGAGCCGCACTGTGATCGAAACCTACATCATACATGTAAGTCGCAACCCTCACTCCTCGGTGCCGCACTGTTGGTTACTTACTGACCCAAGACATGAATGTCTTTTCGGAGTCCATCCGGTGGAACTCGCACTTCAGCCTACTTGATGCCAAAAGTTGAGCGTGCGTGTACTCGACGCCCTTGGCAAAGCCCGTGCTTCCGCTAGTGAACAGTATTGCTGCAAGATGATCCTCGTCAAAGTCCTCCCAGTGGCATGTATCATCAGCTGACTGTTGAACGTTCTCCACTGTTGCTATGACCTCGATGGTCACTGTCTTGAAAGCTGGATTCGTTGCGAAAGGCTTCGCCAATTGCTTTGAAGTAACAACTGTAGCGTCATCGAAAAGCTTTCCCAGATTCTCCAATTCACCAATTACGGTGGTCTCGTTGCTTGATAGTGGGGAAAGTACTGCAGGTATGCCACCCGCTGCGACAACCGACCAGAACCAGACGGCATTGTCGTGGTGGTTGTTGAAGTAGATGACTACGCATTTGCCTCGAGTAACTGTTCCGTGGGCTATAAGTCTTGCTGCGTTGATCTTGACTTGTTAGCTTGTTGTGCATTATGGGACTGTGCGCAGGAATCACCTTTGCCTCTTTCACCAAGCCTGCATACGTGAGGAAGGTAGACTCCTTATCCCAGCCTTTGTCCTTGATAGCGATACCATTGGTCGGCCATCGATCTGCAGCGCGCTGAAGTAGGCCAAAGAGTGTCTTGGGGGCTTCGTCACGACTCTGGGCTGCTTTGACTTCGCTGTGGAGCGTAGCAGAGTCAAAATGGGAATCACGACGTTCAACAATTGGTAGAATCATTGTCGTTGAACTATTCTGACTGGAGCATTGATCGATTATCGCAATTGAGTTGTCCAGACTAACAAGATGGTCAGGACATGCCACTTAAAACCATCTACCACGGCCACTCTCTCCCTCTCATTCTCTATGGCGTGCTGCATTGGGAAATCTGGATATCAAGACCCGCAAGCAGTATGAGGAAGACGAGCTGCATGGTTAATACTAAAGCCGTTAACAGCGGACAACTTCCAGGAACTTGAGTCAATCGGTCGAACTGCCACGAAAGTGGGTATGCTGGTGGACGCTAACCTCTAATGGTACGCGATGCGAAGGCTTGCGAGCGGCCCGAGCTTTTGTGCAATCCTCACGTCGTATTGCAGACCGACTAAGCTTACATAAAACATACGTCAATCAAACGGAGGGACAAATAACGGTTTCGCCGCTTCCAAGCGAGTGGCTATGCGTTACCGGCATCGTGGTAGGCATCCTCAACACATGTGACTGCCGGAAGTTTGTTCCAGCACATGTGGAGCGCAGGGAAGGGAGCGAAAAGACCTGTGTCCGTGGGAGTGAGCACTTCAGCGCTGCTTCATGCATAGCTATGTACTCGAGTGTGAAGTTGATCTGATGAATCGCTGTCGCTCCACCATTCGATGGTGAGTACGCGGCTGCGGTACCCGCTCCTTCCAAAGTACGAGGCTACCCTTCCAAGACTGTGAGGTAGCCCTTTACTTAGCTTGCAGACTAATGGAGAGCATTCCCATTGCAAGTTAGCCATGCGAGAATTCCACTGTGGGCAATTTGTGCTGGAAACAACGTGCATTTGTGAAGTAACATCATTGTTTGAACAACCCAATACGTGGCCCGAATGCATCAATCGGTGCATTGTCATAAGATACAAAATGCAACTCTGCGTTACGCGAGTGATTAGTGTTTCCCAGCCTACTGGGCCTGTACCTGATAACGTCCAAGATCAGCGAGAGCAGAGTACAGTTGTTTCTCAGATCAGTCGTAATACAGCACTGCTGCTCAGTCATCTGTTTATTGGCTACATATCAGTCTGCATCCGGCCTGTTCCGCTTTCTTGCGATACAATCTGGCGCTACTGGGAATTCGCATCTGGAACAACCCTGTTGAGTGCTGCCCTCATCAACATTGCACATCGAACGATGGCCAATCAATACCTTTGTAGGCTCACAGGACATTCAGGGAAGGTACCCAGAGTGAACCACTGAATCATATGCACTCTAGTAATATAACGGTAGTGCAGCTTGCATGTCTCTGCGCAGATTGACTCTCGGTAGGAGTGGGCGTTCTCGGTGTATGCCAAATCGCCGTGTTCACACTACCCTGTCAAACGGGATCTTGCATGTTCTAGCTTCGCATGTACACGGGTTGCCTCAACAGCTTTGGTAGGCATTTCCGCCATGCAACGTTCAACTGGGGTAGCTGTGGATGCGTCTTTACACGATTGCAATCATCATGCGCGACAACATCTCAACGTCAAGTTAAGATCGGTGGGAAGACTGTTTGCAGTTCTACTTTTCTTGTAGCAACTTCTTGGTACGCCTATGCACTTGTGTAGGAAGCCTCTGGGTGGACCATAGCGGCCCAGCTCTACGCATGAGGAAGCACAGGCTGCTTTCGGGAGGTGTCCCAAACACAACAAACGGTCAGTATGTACTGAATTATTCCATCGGGACGTCATGCATAAGATAGTTAGAGATATGGACACGGCTCCCTGTCAGAGGCAGCTTGTACCCTGACACACAGCACTCGCTCAGTTTTGCGCCCCTCCACTATGATGCTCAGGAAACCCATTGATGTTCTTGTCTTCGGAAGCGGAGGTGAGACCCTACCCTGCATTGTCTTTAGCAAATTATTAACCTGCCATAGCTGTTGGCTCTACAATCGGGTGGCGTTTAGCACAGAATGAGCAAGTCAGACTGTCCGTGGTGTGTCGTTCCAACTATGAAGCTGTGAAGCTGCATGGCTTCCAGATGAGGACCAAGATATGGGGCAACGGATCGTACATGCCTTATCGTGTCGTTCGCTCTACCCGTGAGGTTTCGGGCATGGACTTCGATTATCTCGTTTGCGCCAATAAATCCACTGACTCGAACTCTTCTGCATTCATCAGAGAGATATCCCAAGCAGTTTCTCCAAGCACTACACTTGTTTCAGTCCAAAATGGTGTTGGTGTTGAAGCGCCTCTGCGCCACGCTTTTCGAGATAACACGATTCTGTCAGCTGTATGTTATATCAGCTGTCTACAACCTATCCCGGGAATCGTAGAGCAGGTATCTCACATCCGACCCCATGCCTTTCATGTTGGTCTGTACGACACCCCAGATGACCAAAGTCATGAGGTAAACGAGTCGAGACTGGGGAAATTTGTGGACTTTGACGAAAAGTTCAAGATGATTGGAGATGTTCGCGCGGAGCGTTGGACGAAGCAGATTTTCAACGGAGCTTGGAATCCAATCACTGCGATTTTCGGTCTGGAGACACACCAACTGCTTGCTTCGCCCTACCTTCCACTGGTTCGCCAACTTGCAGTCGAAATTCACAACGTAGCGGTCCACATGGGTATCACACTCCCAGAAGATCTTCCTGATAAGACCATCGAGATGGCAAGACTCAACCCTTCTCTGGCACCGTCCATGCTACAGGATGCCAGGAAGCGAAAGGCGATGGAGATCGACTCTCTTTGCGGTTCGTCGCTTCTTCCTTACTTCAGAATCACTTGTGCTGATCTGAGCTAGGTAACATCATTCAGCAGGCTGAAAAGATGCAAATCCCTGTCCCAACGGTGAAGAAAGTGTACCACACTTTGACGGAGATGAACAGATGGATGCAAAATTCTACTCTTCCCTCGTAAGTCTAGATACGATCAACAGATGTGTGGAGACAGACAACTGACCATTGAAAGACTCTCTGTGCCTTTCCAACAGTCACACAATGTTATGGAAGAGAATCCAAAGCTCTTCGCTGTAGCACACTAATGTTTAATTGAAATGATTAGGAGTAGCCAACCAATGCAGAACAATCAATGTGAAACTAAGTCTGGGCTCCATCATTGCATCATATTGCAGCGCCGTTTACAGGTTTCAGTCTTCAAGACGAACACAGCCCAGCCCTATGGGTCGATGAACTTCTTTCAGATAGGCGCCAACTTTGACACGCTTTAGCACACGAGCATAACACTCTTGCCTCTGTTCACTCTTTATCTCATCTTATGAGACCACTAAGCGAGCTCAATAAATTCGGAGCTGGAAGACTCCCTCCCGAGTCAGCGCTCAAGCCACCGGGCCGACGTGGCCATGGACGTATTCGGATGCCGGATCCTCTTTGAAGCTTGCATTTGCCACTGGCCACTGCGCACCTGATCTCTCCTCACTTGACTACATCGTCCGTTCACTCAACATCAAGAGTGCTGAGTGGTTTCAAGCTGTTTAGGGAACCGCTAAAGCCAGTAGTCGAGGTGGTATTATCAACCAAATGATCAAGCTGATTGCAGGGAAGCTCCCAATGTGAAATACAATGGCCCATGCTTTCCCCATTTTCATGATGGCCATTCGTGTGAAATGAACGGTGCTTATTGCAAGCCTGTATGTCACAACAGCGGGTCACATTTGTTGTACGCCACATTTCAAGAACTGTTACATGATACGCGTTCCATGCTGCAAGATGACTTTTATCGTCTCGGTTTTAGTCATGTTTGTGTGCCTATCTGAATCTTCCGGCAAGACTATCACCCTTAGCAAACCACTATATCCCCATCCGGCGTCAAATCGCAATGTGGACAGCCTCCACTAGTCTGCACTTCGAGGTCCTTCAATTTCGATGCTTTGTTACGGGATGATTGGATAACGTCTTACCACTTTGAACCCGGAAGCGTCCCCTCGCCCCAAGGCTTCGGTCCGCACATTCCTTGACTCCATCACGCCACCGATCGTATTCTCGAGCCGGATCTGATCACCGCACTGCTATGAGCCACGATGTTGTGGCTTCTTCTGCCACTGCACTCTACCGAGCATCAATCGCTCTTATGGCGGCAAAGGGCCTCAAAAAACAATGCGGCTCATTTCTTCAGCCGCACTAGTGAATGAGAGGCGAGGAGCGTACAAACAATGAGTACATCATTCGTAGGGAGAAGGTTTGGTACGCCAAGTCACTTGGCAGAAAGTCGACCACTCCGTTTGGCCATTGCTTTGTTGGGTTTACATGTGTATATATGCGTTGCATGGTTCCAGATCTGGGAGCTAATTAGCTCTCTGCGAAAGACGGATGCTTCAAGTGGAGAGACTCTGGAATTAGTAAGCAGATGCATGGACCTTAGTAATGGACAATCAGTCAGAGTGAAAGCAGGACTTGCCAGCAAAAGGTGAGCAAGACGATGTGTTACAAAGATTGTAAGTTTCTGGACAACAACCACGCCGTACACAGCCTTCTGGACAAGGCGCGTCGAAGTGGTGGTTCGACCAAGGTCGGCAAGATGTCCCGTCCAACGTCGCCAAAATCGAGAATTCACTGCTTTGGAATGCTGCGCAGCGATGCGATTTTGTCAAAGCGACAATACTTTGGAAAGTCAAGGAGGAATTAGCATGCGCGATTGTCTGCTCGCAGAACATGTGGTGCGGCCCGGCACAATTTGTACGACATCCTATTCTAGGCATCAGTGTCACCCCTTGCTCTACATCGCGTACAATTATTAACCGAGAAGGGACTACCGGTACGGACACTGCGCTCCGTTCCGTGTCTCGGGGAACGTCTCATCCCGGCCCGAGCCATTCCACTGTGGCTTGTGCAGACCACTAGAATGGATCAAAGTTGCGCGATCAGGTACATCAGCTGTGCCTAATTCACAGAGAACATTCTGCTTGGCATAATTCGACCAGTGAATAGCAGCATATTTTTTGTTAAGACGGGCATGGCCTTTGAGTCTGGCTGCCAATACATAGCGCTGCGGCGGCCAACCTTTTGTCGCGTCGCAATGTTAACAACGGATGATCGCATCTAAAGTGATCGGTATCAACTTTGATTGATTACTGGTTGTATCTCGCAGAGGTGCCGCATGGATCCTGGAACTGCGTTGTTATCCTTGGCCTGGTCCAGGTGTTTCGTAAGGCGGGTTGAGCATGGCACATCGAACACATGGCGGCCTAGACATGGAACCACTGATATCTGAGCATATGTTAAAGTACAAAGCGACGTGCTGTACCTCAAATGGGAACATCGCTACGATTCGCGTCATTGGAGCCGGCTATGGGAATCTCATGTGCGACAGGGAAGATCAAGCGCGTGCACGGGCAGGCGCCAGGATCGACCCGCCCCCTTGGGCAGCGCTTATTCGTAACACTTATTAGCGGCTTGCCATTCCTGAGGCATATTTCGGCATAGACTTGCCGTCGTCGGCCGACAGATCTGATAAATCGTATACTCCTCTTTTGATTGGCATGGTGTGACCGCCCGGCGTCTTCATGTGCACACGATGGTTGCTGCTTAGGACCGTGGCAACTCGACACGGCTCATGGGTTACACTACAGACTAGTGAAAAGTTCCTCTTGGATGGCTCATGTTGTTCATAACGCACGAGAACACAATCCACCCTTGACGTTTCAAACAGCTTGTGGTGTCTTGTCGCTTCGAACGCACGTTTCATACTGACTCAAGACTTGCAGTGTCATTGCGGTCATTGGAACAGCAAGTGCTTACAAGCTACACCAAGAATAATTCTACTGCATGTCATGAGTCCAGTGGCGTTCTGGACGTCGCGTACGTACTGCATGATACAGATTCGCTGCAGGGAGAAGGCACAGTCAGTCGAATCGCTCAGCATGCCGGACTTTACGTATCGCTTATGTATATGTATTGATCTCGTTTTCATAGACTCTCTGAAGAAGAACGATATCCATCTGTACATTGCAAGTATTTTAGTGTCTTATAGCATAATTGCTGGACGCGATGCAGCACACCACGAAGAAGAAGAACAACGGCAGAGACGACAAGTATCGCGAGCTGAAAAGAGAGATGAAGTCGCACAGGATCGTTGTTGCAGCTTGCACGTTCGATCCGGGCGATAACACAGATGTACCTGCTGATCATCAGGCTACGTACGCAACAGTCCAGAAACTTGGACGTCGAAGGGTCACGGAGTATGGAGCCAGTCTAGAATAAGAGAATCTGCGCGAACATTGGAAACCACGTAACAAAATCAAAGCGTTGGCGCTGATGAAGTGCGCTGCGAAATGTCTCAGAGAAGACCACAACGAGGCTGGCTGGAGATATGAGCTCGAGCCAAGGGTGTTCGAAGTATTTGATGTCGAAGTAGACTGGTTATTTGTCGAAGGCTTTTGTTGAGCACGCACTGATGTTGTCCAGTAGAGGATGTCGGGATCGCTTGTGGAGATCTGAGATTGAGGCCGATCCGAGCCATGGAAACAACCAAATCCAATCACTGCGCGACCGACAAAGCAGCAGAGCTGTCAGCGAGTGCGACCAGAACTCTGGCAACAATCAACGGTGAGCCTGCTCTTGAATCCCTTTCTTTGTCGGCTGAACGTGTTCAGATCCTCCCTCGACTCAGGCTTGAGCAAATTGTTCTCTTGCCGTGTTGAGGAGCCCTGCATTGCACCAGACTCATGCGACACAGTTCCCAGGAAGAGTCCCGATAGAATGATTGGTCTGCGGAAAACAAAAGCGTTTGATGATGTCCTCGAAGCTCGAAATTGCCGCGATAGTATGGGTAATAGACACGCCAGGACTGTCCAGGAAATCGTCCAAACTTCTTTGATGTTGAATAGAAGCGATTCACGTTTGTTGTTCCCTTTTCTATTCGTCGAGGCCAACCGAGCACAAAAGACAGATAGCTTTGACGAAATGGTGGTCCAAACCGCGTTCCCGATTCGGCACTCTTTACAGTTACAGTGGAACCTCGAAATCCAGCCGGTTAATTATCGCGCAATCCTCGGGGGACCTTTGGTCTGGATTCTAGCATATCACGGCGAGGATTGGCGTGTGTATGCAGCCCATATACAATTGAAGCAGGACCAGCCACATTACGTTAGTATATGTGTTGACACATTGAGTACCGTACTGATGTCAAGTAGAAGATTGACTGCCTCTGGGGAAATAAAATTACTAGTAGAGACGGCGCCTTGCAGTTGATCCTGATTGTGGATTACATCGCTGATTCGGCCCGTGATATATTCAGGGCCAGTATCCTGAGACAATTGCAGACACTCGCAATCCCCAATTCTAGATCTGCCAGGACGTCGGAGTACGGTTCTGACATCCTGTTTTACCGTGGGGTGCAGTGGATCAATGGCCAGCACAATGAACGCCACCGGGCTTTTCGCGATGTGGCGAAAGCCGTGAGGGGCTCGTCTCAGAAGACCTCTGGCAAACTTCGTCGGTACGAGACACACATTGGTACTGTTGAAGATGCCACGATCATCTACTCCAGGACACTTGGTTTGCTTATTACGGAAGATAATTTGGTCGTTGTGTCTGAAGCTACTGGTCATGGCAAACCAACAGCAGTGAACGTACTGTTGTTATGGGAACAGTCTGGACTCGGATACATCGTGATAGAAGGTGGAGATGTACTCCAGTCGATCGAAGTTGTTTGGATTAGGGATTAAAAACGCCAAGTGTGCGTTGTCGATTCGACAGAGAAGATCTTCGTCCGGGTTCTCGTCTCGTACTCTGTTGATTCGAACTGGAGGCTTGTCCGCGAGCTCAACTACCTGGCGATCACCGAGGACGCACTCACATACTGCATCAAAATGTCGAATCCGATGGGGCTATACCAGAAGATCGGACCCTCGTATTCGCAAACCTGTAGTAAAGGCAGTCTCATCTCGTCCGTTCAAAGAATGCAGCGCAACAGTGTACGACATGACTTCGTCAGATGCCTCTGTCAGAGGACTTACACCATCTCTGCTGCCCAGGACATCATCGCAACTACAGAAACTAAGGGTATAGTCCGCGAGCGGCAGCTATTCACCGTCATAATCACAAGGTGCAAAGACAAAGTCGATTCAGATATCCCGTTCCGGCGATCAATACGCGAGCTGTACGAAAATTTTCGAACAAGCAAGCAACACTCATCTCACATGCCAATGAACATGTCAGATCGTATCGATTGTGGGGAGCGGCCTTTGTGGAAAGGCTGGCTGGCCGGGGATCAGATGCCATTTAACCAGAAGCATCTCGGTAAAGCGTTCGTGTACTCGCCTAGTGCTGCAGTCGGGGACAGCATGGGTCCGCCCTGTGGGAAGTATTGTTTGTACATTCTGGACGACTCAATTCAGCTATTAAGCCCGTACAGGGTTATTTGGAACCTACTATGGACGCTGCATAGAAAGATGATGTACACCATCTCTCGAAAGGAGGAGACGGCTCACCGTCAAACAGATCAGCCAAATACCCGAGAAACGTATTGTGTCAACATCAAACCGGACGATTCTTTGGGACCGGACGACATTGCTGAAAGTCGAGCTCAGCAAGACCTTTGTAGCTGGATCAGAACTCTGGCCACAACCGAGGGGAGCGGATCTGGATCCCAACAACCGTCGCTCGTTTCATGGCGAGTGTCCAAAGCAGCCATTGCTGCAATCGGTCGCCCTAACGGCGAGAATCGGGTTTTCACCTATGTCTTCACATGTCCAGCTTCTGCTGCGAGGAGGCCGAGTACTTCGGACCAAACGATAGACTGCTCCACCATGTAGAACCACTTGCGCTTTGTTAGCTATTGGTCTGCCTTTCAACAATACACCGATAGCCCCCAATTGTCTACATAGACTTGAGACTTGTGAACATCTTGATCTTGATCTTGATCCTGACGCTGTGATGTTCCACTCCAGCCACTAGTCAAAGAGTGAGTAATCATGGTAAACTTGGAGAAATCTTGGTTCATGTTGACTCAGGCAGATGTATGCAATGAGAAATTGTCTTGGTCAGCCCTTGATGTGCTCCATCGTTGGCATTATGGTGAGAAAATATATACGAAAGAAGTGTCTATGCCAACAAGTTGGCTGAGCGGCGCTCTACAAGTACTTCGCGAACCTAGTCCGGCTCACCCATCCAGCAGCCTTAACCTCGCGTTTGCCCATCAACTTGACACTCTCGGCGAAGCTGCTTGTGCCCTTGTTGGGCTCGGCATCAACTGCCTTGCACTTTGGCTGCTCGCCGTTCTTGCCCAGCTTACCATCGACAGCACCAAAATGCTGCTTCTCCTTCGTCGTGGCGATCATGTTAACAGCCGCATCAGGCGTCCAGCCGTTGATGAAGTCGCCGTGAGAGCACCACGCAGGCCCACATGCGAGCTTGCCAGGGAAGTTGCCAGACCAGCCGCCAGGTAAGGCTTTGCGGAGATCGTAGCGGATGGAAAAGCGGAGCTGGGGCATGGACTTCATGCCTGCGGGACACCAGTTGGGAGTGCCGTACGAGCGGCTCTTGTAGCCAGTCTCAAGTGTTGCCTCGTTAACGCACTGAGGGAAGAACAAGAGCTGCTGGAGATGGGTGGAGCACGTCTTTGTAGGAAATCCGGCTTCGTCAAGGGGCGAAGCGGCGTCGCCTTCGCAGAACCAGGAGATTTTTGCGTCAGCAGGCATGCCAGCCTCGGTCTTCGCAGTAGCGTCGCCAGCAACCATCTTCAGGTTCTGAGGGATCGCGACTTCAGCTGGCGTCTCGCCAAGGTTGTAGTACGCACTGAAGCGCATGACAGGGATGGGCTCGTAGTTCTTGCCATCGGCAGTGTACAATGGGGTAGGGATCCAGTAGACTGAGAGATCATTGGGATTCTGGGCGTTGGTGCAGCCAGCCTGGAGCTCAGCAGAAGTGTTGGTAGTTGCGGTAACAGCGTCCGAGCCGAAGAAGGAGTGCAAGTGCGATTCGCTGTAAGAACCGGGGAAGACAATGGGGTCAACGTTCTTGTACATGAAGGGGGAGGCGACGTTGACCTGAGTGTAGGCAGAGGTGAGCTGTGCGAGCAGGCCGGCGCTCAGAAAGAGAGTGGTAGAAAGAGACATCCTGTGTCTATTGTTTGAAAACGAATGTAAAGGTGAGAAGTAAAGAACGATAATCGTGGAGACAGATGGAGCGACCGAGCTACTGGAAAACAATGTGCGCCGGTGTTGAAGTTTTATAGCTTTGAAGCCCCCGTCTGCAAGCGTACTGTGGCGTATACGTAGCCTTCCTTTTTCGTAGTCTGTCCCATCCTTCAAGTTTCAAAATATCTTATTCCGCTCGTTAACGCCAACGTCTCCACTGTGGTGCCGCGTCGGTCTCGCTCTCCTCGCATCGACATGTCATCACCAGGGGACAGAACGCCCCATAGCGCGGGCCTAGTGCCTGTAGGTTGTCGATGCAATGAATTCAGCATGAATACGGGATGTTGCGATAGTCCGAGTTATCCTCCGGCGCAGACCGACTGGTCGACGTTGAGGCTTAAAACGTTAGCGCCCGTGTTGACAGTTTTGAAACATGCCCCGTTCATTTCGTTCCAAACGCCAAGAAGGGTCACGGCAATGCTTCAAAATTACTTCGAGGCGCGTGTTGGCTGTAAGAGGCTGATTCTCCGCGAAGGATCTCATCATTGTGGCTGGTCATGTTGCTGAGCACTGAACACCACAGACGGGGTGTTTGCGCGCAAGGCTATACGCGTATTCGCGTACAGCCGGTCAATATGGGATATTACTCACTTCCTTCTCAAATGAGACGGTACAATGCGCACATGGAGAAAAGGGGATTTCGAGAACAGGGATCAGACAACTACTATGAAGTTTCGCCCAACTGTGTCAACCATCGCAATCTATGCCTTAGACGCTAACCTTCTCGAACCGCATCCCGTCGTTCAAATCGCAGCGGTCCGCCTTCCAGCTATCCTTGAAATAGTATTCCCTCGGTGTCCAAGGTCCCGAGCTCCCGCATTTGGGCATCTTGTCTAGACTCGCCTTCACGTAGGTGCTGCTCAAGGGAGACACGCTCTGAGGGTTCTCTTTCTCTTTCTCGCTGATGGTAGGAATGGCCGCGGTGTACCCATTATCGTTCATATGCTTCATGACCCGGCAGAACAGTCGCGATGCGGTATCTGAGCCCAAGGTCCACGACGCGTTCCAGTATCCGATGATCTGACCAAGATTGGGTACGTTGGACATCATGGCAAAGTGCCACATGTACTCGTTGGGGACATCAACTTTCTTGCCATCGACAGCCAAATCAATGCCACCCAAAAACCGCAGGTTGAGACCCGTAGCAGTAATGATGATATCTGCGTCGAGCTTCTCACCACTGTTCAGCAATATGCCATCACTGACAACATTTTTGATGGTGTCAGTGACGATGTTAGCGCGATCACTGTGCAGACACTTGAAGAAGTCGTTGTCAGGACACACGCACAGACGCTGCTCCCAGGGGTTGTAGCCAGGCTTGAAGTGGGGGTCAATAGGGATGTCAGCGGGCAGCTGCTTTCTTGTGGCGCTGCGGATGACCTTCGCAGCAGCATTGGGAAATCTGATGCAAAAGTGGTAGAGAAGGATCGACACGAGTGTGAATTGGAAACCTGTTTGTTCTTAGCAAGTGCCTCTCGAATGGCCGAAATCTGCAAATGACTTACGCTTCCACTTTAGCACCAGCGATTGCGGGAGCATCCTCTGCCACCACGACAGTGTCGAGTTGTCTCCGGGTTGCGACACCCCAAGGATGTAGCTCGGGCTCCGTTGCAATTGCGTGACCTGTCCCACCCCGCCTTCAACGAGCGCAGGGAGCAGAGTGATAGCCGTCGCACCGCTGCCGATGACAACAACCTTCTTGCCTTTGTAGTCCAGGTCCTCGGGCCAGAATTGCGGGTGCACTGTCTGACCCTCGAAATTCTCCGCAAGACCAGGAATATGGGCGAACATAGGCTTCTCGTAGCTGTAGTAACCAGTACCAAGGATCATCCATTTGGCCCAGTACACCACCCTCTTCTTATCATCGCCGCGCCCAACGTCTACCTGCACCTGCCATCGCTGTTGCTCCGAGCTCCAGTCTGCCGACGCGACTCTCTGGTTGTATCGTATACGGGGCTCAATGTCGAACTTCTGCACGGTTTCCTGAAGGTACTCAAGGATGCTGTCGCCTGTCGCGATGGGGTTGCGCGCTTTCCACGGGTTGAACTTGAAGCCCAGCGTGTGCAGATCAGAGTCTGAGCGCACGCCAGGGTACTTGAATTGCGACCATGTGCCACCTAGCTCGTGGCGGCCCTCGAGGATGGCGTACGACGAGGAAGGGAGTTCCGTTTGCACGCGGTAGGCGGCGTTGACCCCGCTGATGCCGGCACCGATGATGAGGACGTCGAGGTGTGTCTCGTGGTCGTTGTAGCCTGCTGTGTGCTTCGTGGCGGTCGTAACGTGACCGTTCATGGTGGGCAATGTTGTATAATCCCTGCAACTGCCAATGCTGACTGCAGGCACGATTGTGGGTTGCGGAAGGATGTGAAAAAGGGCACGGTGTTTCGAGATAGGGATCTCAAGTAGAAACAAAAAGACGGGCGCAAATTCGCTGCGTTGTTGGGCAACAAATGACCGGCGCAGCTCCTACAACATATATCGTAGTTCCCGCACCAGCCAACTTTAGTATGATATGTAGATAGCCGGGTGCTCGCACGCCCGTAGCCAAGGACTCCGAATTGGATGGCAATTGGGCTGTTCAGTACGTATATGGAGGCGACATGTGTGCTCAGTTTCGTCATCGCTGAATTCTCCTGGGTTCTGTACCGAGGCTGATACCCTATTAGGCATAGTGGCGCAGCGTTGGCCGCAATCGGCTTGGCCTAACCACCAACACTCGTACAGTCCGTTACAACTTTCAGACCACTTTCGACAATTGAGCAACACATCAATTTGTACAGGCTAGCGTTGCGTCAATATTCCCGAGGTGGGCATACATTGTTCGTCCTCGGCTGCCGAACGGCCGACCAAAGTCCGCTGCTTACCCAGGTATCCCTGGGGCTCTCACTCCACCTCAACGACCAAGTGCAAGTCAGCTTGACCAACTTCTCGAGAAGTGACGGGGTCCCACTTTCGACGTTGTCGCAGCGTGATGTCGCTTAGTGATGTCGCTCAGTGAATGCATGTTCCTAGCATGTGATCACCAATCAGCTTTGGATATATGCTTAACGTATCCCCACTATACTCATCCATGAATACCCAAGTCGTCTTGTTGCGTCTCGTCAAAATCATAAGAAATCCACGCGTAGTCTCGCGCCTCGAGTCATGGTTTCATTCGTCTGCTCGACCTCACCAGTCGTCATCAGCTCTATACATATGTGACATCGATGCTGAGCCCCTGCACCGTTACTGCGTGGGAGGATATCATCCGTTGCAGTAGGGGGATTTATTGAATGATGACAGGTACGAAATCTTGCGCAAGTTGGGCTGGGGCAGCTACTCGACCGTCTGGGCTGCACGCGATCGAAGGTTCTTCTTCCGTCACGGTAAGCACCAACCTCGCTAACTCTGGTCCAGAAAACAGCGAAACGTTGCTATAAGAATCTCGGTTGCTCAGAGAGAGGGCTCAACCCGAGAGTCTGCAGTTCTGAACGCTCTTGCGAAGGCGCAATCTGATCACCCTGGTAGGCATCACGTGATGACGTCGCATAATCGATTCCAGCTGCAAGGCCCGAACGGCGTACACAACTGATTTGTTCTGGAATTACTGGGACTCAGTGTTGCAAATTATCTTGATGTGCGATCCAACAATGGAAGGCTCCCTGGAATGGTTGCAAAGAGAGTTGCGGAACAAGCCCTCCGTGGTCTGTCATACTTACATACGCTGCAGATAGGGTATGCAGGTCAAGTGGAACAGTACAATCTTGAAATTGCGTCGCTGATAATTTGCAGATCTACACACTCGGAATCTAGCCTTTACTGTTTCGTCAGTACAGCTTTTGCGTGAAGTGGAATTCATACAGCGATTGGGCAAGCGAGAGGTCGGGTGCATCCAGAGAACAGACGGACAACCTGTAGAGCCCTGCTTACCTCAATATTTGGTCTAGTCCTCGTCTTTCTTCACAGCCTGCGATTTATTGCTTCAATCCGTTAGGTTCATCGATTTCGGTCAGTCATTTCTGGGTATCGATGTTCCTGGGACATTTCACACACCACTTTATCTTCGAGCACCCGATATCATCTTCAAAGACAAGGTAGACCTGCGCATGGATATCTGGAGTATGGGCTGTATGGTGCGTTGTGATGAACCTGGTATCATGTTTGATAGAAGCCTGACCTCCACCTGCAGATTTTCGAGCTGGTCGTCGGCCAACCACCCTTCGATAGCTGCATGACGACGCCTGCCATTCTCGCCGGCCAGATTCTCGAGATGGCTAGTGACGAATTGCCAGAGAGGTGGCGAAGGCAGTGGCGAGATATGCAAGCAGCGTCATCAAGCGAGCATTCGAAGTATACGGTACAAAGCTGGTAGAAAGAGGTGTACCCTGATGGCGAGAGACTTCAAGATTTCAGTGAAGGAGACATCAAGAAAGTGGGTACGCTTGTGGGTAAGGCATTGTGTTTCAAGCCGAGTGGAAGGGCGTCCGCAGACGAGTTGTTTGAAGACACACTGGTTTCGCAAAGACTAAATCGCAAAGGTAAACTCATATATGAGCATTGCACACATACTCACACAGAGCCCAGTGCCCAGTACGTGCAACCATGCACAAATGGACAAGTTCGGTCTTCAGTGACTGGCATGCAGCAACCACTTAGTCACCTTTGAAATAAGTGTTCTGTGGTACCGATCAGAATTTGATGTCAGGGTCATTGCCTATATGCCGGGATACATCAGGCATCCATTTGTATCTCAAGAATCGTCACTACCCTTGACGTAACGCGCGACGAGAACAGTCTTTCAAGCAGGATCACCATAACTCTGACCTTCAGTCAGGCTAGCTGGAGCTATGAGATGCTAGACATGAGCACAAGGTCCACACTAAGAACGGAGATGACGACCTCGTTGCTGGGCCAGGCGACGGCCTTGCAGTCACCAAGACCAACGCCAAACGCTCATTTACGTACTGGGCCTGTGGTTGCGAGCATTGCAAATGTCATCAAATTTGACCTTCGATAAATCACAATTATTGACGACACGCTTGCCTCTTAGAACGATAGCAGACCCTCCCGGGTTCCTGTCACAGGTCTGTACTCCGCAAGCAGCAAGCCCTCCGGTATTTAGCGTCATGGTATTTTGATACAGGGGTCTATGTGATCAGGAACGTTATCATCTAACTGACTGGATTGTCCAACATGGCGAACAGTACTAAGTCTGGACTGTATTCCAAACTAGATAGACATAATCGTGACCTCGACCCTCATTGAAATCGTTGCTCATGTTGGAATAGCCTTTGGGTCTCACCTCGTCTATCGAAAGTGCGCTACCGCTGCGCAGAATGGCGAGATCTGACATCTTCTGCTTGTTGTTCGTGTCCCAGCCTAGTTCCATATAGACATAGCTCCCACCAGCGCCAGTGGCCATATCGACCCAATGACCACTTCGGGAACTGCCGTCATGGGCAAAGTAAACGCTGGTAATACCTTTGCTGTGATCGTAGCTGTACTCTGTCTTGAGCCAAGTAAACCTGTTAGCACTGACGTCAGCAAAGATGCGAAACCCATTTTGTTGCCGGTCGACCTGGCCCAATCGGCATCCTGAGAAATGATAGAAAGGACTTCGTAAAGCATACTTTCCACCTTGACCCTGGAGAAGATCATTGCTGCCCCCATCTAAGGCCTGAACCAAGTCCCCGGGAGCCTGTGTCACTTCATCTGTGAGAATCGTCTGATAACTTATGAGCGTTTGGCTCCGTCCGAGTTGTTCTTGAAAGTACCTTGATGAAGCTCACGACCTTCGGTTTGAGCTGTGGACTTTCGTTTCCAGGCATGTTCATGGGCAAAGATCTGTTGGTTATGGAAGTGAAACACACGGAAGAACACACTCTATATGGGCATTCTCCACAACGACAAGTAGCGATATACTTACACACAAAAGGAGCATGGACGTGATCATCATGCTAGCACCCATGTACACTCAGCTGCGCCACAATCGCGCCCGCACTTACTACCCTGAGTGATGGGGCTGCATCGGAATTGCCGCGAGGCTAGTCTCACATGGATGGGGGCATTTAAAGCGGGTATTCCAGGCCGATGCGGTACCTGTATACGTGCAGATCCTGATTCAGCCAACAGCAAACTAGCGGTCACGCAGGTCATAGAGAAGAAGAGCTAAGACATGTATTGAGTGACAACGATCGTCCACCGTCACACGATTCAAGCTGTCAGCTGTGCATTTCGGAAGTACCTTATCGAATGATGGTGCCAAGCTTGCAAGGCATGTGGCGGCCGACGTAGCATCCATTGCTCGTAATGTCTGTGGCTGGCTGATGGCTAAGATCTAGAAAACTTAGGCAGACAGCTCATGCATAGTGATTTGTGTATTTATCATCACGTGGGGCACAACAGTTGTCTTTGGGCGGCACGCGAGCCGTGCCGGTGCAAAATGGCAGCTGACAGGCGGTTCTGCAATCACCGAAAGGTTCTACTCAGGTCATGTACCCCCACAATTGGCAATATTAAGCGAATCCTAGTTCCGAATACTAGAAACAAAGCACATGCATCCTTGGGTCTTCTCTGAATCTACTTTAGGAAGCTCATCACATTGCATGCTGCGCTAATCAACCCATTTGCAGCTGTGAGCGAACATCGGCACGCTTATTATTGCTTCACAGATCAACATTTTCTGCATATTTTCGCCACTCTATACTGGAATCGTATCGATCCCAGTAAATGATAGTTTTATAGTGAGGGACAACAGCAAGACAGGTGGTTGCACATGGCGCAGTCTCTCGGGCACTGTGGCCGATTTCGGTAGATGGACATCCGATGTGGCAAGACGATGTAAGGTTATGCTTCAAGCTACTCGCGTATTCGACTAATCATCATCCCCTGTAGGCAGCGAGACAGCCATCGTGATGTGTTCAACATAATGACCATCAGCTGCAAGCTGGTCATCGTTCCATACCTCATCCAGAGTCGTGTCGTACAAGCCCTCATCACCAAATCTCCCGTCTAGATTGACTCTGATCCACTCCATGTTCTTGATGATGAGTCCTCCATTCTGCGCTCCGCGGATAACAATCTCCCATTCCTGAGGATTGTTCGGATTGCGGACTTGCATGTTGGCGGGCGCTGCATCGTCTGATTGTTCGACAGATGCTAAACCCGGGTTTTTTATGATACCAATCTTCTCTGCGATATGTTTCACACCATTGACAAGCATTGTGCCCACGGAGTCATCAACTGGCGGTGCGTCGACACGTGCATATCGTGGTTGCGGTCCGCTAGAGGGAGAGCTATCTGTTCCTGCCTGTGTACTTGCAGCTTCCGCGATCTTCGTCGTGGCAGCCACTTGTGCAGACACAACTGGAACTGCCGAGATGGATTGTGCCTTACTAATGGGATCTGAGGCACGTGTAGCCGAAACTGGCGCTGCGGGAGACGGGGCGCCAGTAGCAGAATCGCGCGTCACGTCGGGCTCCGTTTCTGTGGGAACATCGGGATCGGGCACAAGTACATCATCTGGATCCTCTCCAGTGGTATTAGTAACTTCACTTTCTTGCTTGCTTTCTTCGTCTTGCTTGCTTTCTTCGTCTTGCTTGTCTTCATCCTCTGGATCTTGTGCTTCCACGGTAGAGCTGTCGACAAAGGCGCTGGACATGAATAGGTTTCGACCCTGCTTTCCGGATGTAAACTTGAAAACAATTTCTCGGATATTGAGGGTTTTCCCCGTTTTATTCATCCCCATGAGATACAGTCGGCCCTCTTGCATTGCGTGAGGGATTTTGGAAGAGATGTCCCATGTTAGTTTGAAGCTGGGAGCAATTATCTCCATCTTGTGAGGCAGAGGGTTCTCCACTGGCTGCTCTGGTGTAGCCAGCTCTTTGGGCCGGGGGATAAGGATCATTTTGTTGGGATTCAATCTGGAAAAATTGATCAGGGCGTGTGTCATCACAAGCTATTGAATAAATGAAACTTACGCCTTGTGCGAGATCTGCGCAATGAGGTCTCCCCATTTCCCGAACATGGGGTTGGAGAAGAGCAGAGTACCAGTTCCTGGGTAGGTGAAGCGCCCGGCGCCGTTGAGCTTCGCCTTGAGATTTTTCTCTACGAGAGGGATGCTCTTCTTCAACGCGGATTCTATTTCGTCGTGAATCACTTGACGACGATTGCTTTCTTTCATGTTCTTGCGGTTGTATTGGCCGTCAACTGAGAGGTTACCGTTATGCTCCGGGCCAGCATCGACCTGGACATCAAGCATGCCATTTCCATCTGCATCCTGACTAGGTTTGATTGTGAATTTGACGGACCATGTTATAACGTAGGTGTTTCTGAAGGCGTCAGCAGGTTCGGAATAGATCTTGTCATTCGGGACTCACATAGCATGGGCCCATGTATCATCGAAGTTATGTGCGGGTGTGCCTTGATCCCAGAGCATCTTCTCAACAGACACAGTCTTTCCGGCAATTGCCAGAATGCCAGTTCCAGGAATCCACGTAACTTCGTTCTTCATGGTATCTAATGCCAACGGTATGAGTAAACCAATATGCTGAAAATGAATACAGTAGATTATGACTTACCAAGCATGAAGCTCTTGAATGAAGGCAGATTCGGATCCTTGTTGTAGACGTACACCGCGTCTGTATCTGGCGGTGACTTGATCGACTTCTCCCATACATAAGATACCGGTAGATTCGGATTATTTCCAGGATTGGTGCAGCTGAAGTCGAAGAAAGAGTCACCCCGAGTCTTATGATCGGGATGGAAGCCTGCATCGATCTCACAGGACCCTGATATAGTTCCATTGTTCTCGGGTGTTCCCTTAGGGAGGTAATGGTAGATCATGGTGTCCTGATTTAAGTATTGTAGCTGAGCAAAGATGAACTTTTCGAGGAAGATGTTTCGGCTGAGGAGAAACGTGCCGTCGATCTGATTTTTTCCGTCCGATGTCATTGTGACGAAGTTACCATACCAGCTTACCATGTAGTCATTTGGACGAGGATTTCCCTGAACATTCTCACAATAGAGGAGACAATTCCTGGTTCCAGGACCTTTATCGCTTGTCACGCCATCCTTGGCATTGTTAGTGATACTCCTATAGCTGTACGTTTGGTGAACGAGATCAGTTGGGTCTACAATTTTGTCAGTATCAGATCTTCAGAATGTTTCCTTTCGTCTAAAACATCTGGACTGGCTTAACTGACGGAATGTTGCGTGAGAGACCTCTGCACTCGAAGTATTAGTATACAAATTCGAACAGTATCGAGTTGGAGCTCACCATCTTTGATCTTAAATGTCTGACCAACAATATTTCTGCTCGCCTGCTCCTGCTTGAGGCACCATCTGCCAATGAAAGCAGTAAAGAGAATACTTGCATCGGCGTGAGCTGGATGTTTCTGCTTATAATCGCGAAACCATTCGTCCAATCTCATGTTGCCAACAAACGAGTATTCTGTTGAGAATGCACCCTGCCAATTTGCATCTGTCACATGTAAGAAATCAACCAACGTTACTTGGGCAGCGACTGACCCGAAAGCTTCAGGAATAACCTTTCCACAGAATAGTCACCCGCATTGCGATAGTTTTTGACGAGGGAGTCAAGCTCTTTTTTTATCATTGGCCATTGACTTTTCAGTCTCTCCTCTTTCAATTGTTTTTCAAGGTCATTGATCGTGATCTCACGTTTTCCAATGTCACAGAGACTCGATAAGACAAAACCCGAGAGATCGGGCATGGTAAGCGCGCCGCTCCCATTCTTTAGTGTACCTGATTTGAACCTTGAACAAGTCAGTATTGGTGATGGGCTTGCTCAGTGATAGAAGCTGTACCTTAATTGGAAGTAAACTCTGTTACTGGCCATTCCATTGTCGCCAGTGGGAATAAGCACAGTCGGCGCGTCAAGTATTGCGTCGATAGTGCCAATGTCAGGATCGGTATCGTAAATAGTTGAAAGCTCCGGATGGACCTTGAACAGGTTCGCGAAACCTTGGTTAATCATTGTCTGAGACATGGCAATGACCTGGTCCCAATGCCCATTCTTTGTCTGAGTCGTGATTTGCAGGCGACTCTCGCTGTCTGGAAGTTCAGCCATCTTGGAGTGGGTGATAGTGGTGTTCGTTTTTGGGATTCAAAGTGTAATAGAGCTTCTGAATGGGAAAGAGATATACGATCCGCCCGGGTTTTAGCAACTTTCACTGAGATCACCTTAAGGATTTAATCTTGGAACATGATCTGCAAAGGCCTCTTCGCCATTTTTCTCTCCCTTGTGATAAAATACCTCGGCGAATCCGAAGACCTGTTCAGCTCATACTTTTGTCCCGCTTTCTGCGCATGCCAAACTATCCCATGCCGACACAGACAGACTAGATTATACGACACAGAACGTGGATGTGGAGAGCTGGACTCGCTGCAGGTTCTTTCAAGAATGGCCGTAGCGCGAGACCAAAATATGATTAGGCATGAGGTAATACCCTACTCTTGGTACGATGTGCATGCGTCAATATCGTGCGGCGGATTGTGCATACCCAGCTGCCTGACCTCCATGCGTAGGTGAAGCACTCGGCCAATCACAGATCAACACGTCCGTGGCGCGACTCACGAAAAGTAGACTTAGGGCCGGCCCGAACCCCCACAAGCCAAAAAAGGGTTCTTCAATACGTAGGCGAGAACACGAGCGTCTGTCTCCGCTCTAGAACGATCAGCGGAACCATTTTGATGCAGACAGGCATCGCACGTTTACCGAAAGGGTTCATCGCAAGCCTCGAGCGCTAATGCAATCCGATCACGTTCAGCTACTCGTATCCAGCTGAAAACCTGTGGGGGATGTGACAGCGGTGCCACACTTGGTTCCTAGAAAGGCGGGGTTGTCTTCTTCAGCCAGCCTTGCCTCACACGCATACCTGCAATCACACCACATTACATGACTCGGGGTTGGACATAGTCTTTCTGCATTCACACGATCCTGTTTCTTGTAGCGTGTGTTGCGGCAGTACCGAAGATCTCGTCAGGTTCGTTATAGTGTATTGGAGATGGAAAGACTTTTACCGTAGTGTTATCTGACGGTAACGTACAGGTATTTTACCATCTGGGAAAGCACCGATTGTAGGGCACTTCCGGCAATGAAGGGGCCATAGCACAGGATCGAGACCAGCCATAGTTTTTGATAGACGCCTGGAGCAAGGACCACGATGAGCGCAAAATGCTGAGATTATTGATCTGAAAACCTTTCCTACTCTGCACTATACTGCATGACCATGAGAGCCCTGTCCAGAAGCCTCTTGTCGCCTTGCCCGTCAGACGGCGCAGCAGACTTGCACCAAATCTTCAATGGCTTGTCCGGATGAATTTCCCGTCCAAGGCCCGCAACAACCACTGTGAAACCAGGGACGTCAATGTCTGAACATTCCATGGCTTCATCGCAACATTCAAAATCTTCAGCGCAAACTGTGAGACTACTTGAGTACGCCACCCAGATCTTTGTTACCTTGACTGTGCGGCCAGTTGTCCAGAATGGGAGTCGAGTTCTGGTAATTTCGGGCAATACAAGCGGCTTCCTGAGTGAGACGTCTGAAGCAACAAAGCGTCTCCACTGATCAGAGTAATCATTTTTGAGGTCGAAAAAGGCATAGGCTCCGCCAATGCCTCTAGAAGTCTCGGCCACCTTTGCTAATGTCTGAGACACAGCTTCAGATGCTTTTTTCTTCCACAGTGCACCGCCATCCAGAGCAGTGTAGCGAACGTGCAAGACGACATCACTGATCGTGCTGTAATCAAATTGCTTCACAGGCGATGGAAACTCGAGCGACCAGGTACTGATAACCCCTGCCCCTTCAAAGGGTCCATATCTCTCGCCTTGCATATCGAGATTGAATATCCCACTATCCTGTTGGCCGGTACTGATGGCTATCGAAGTGATGGGAATTCGATCGGTTGAATAGCGGTCATCTCCCTCCTGTTGTTCGGGATAGTACGGACTTGACACTGATGTGGTGGCCTTCATTCGATAACGATGTTGGAGGAGCTTCAGCGTGCAGCTCATGCTGGTGTAAGGCCCTACGATGCAGGGCACTGTCACCGCGACAGATTTAATTCGGCGGCAGTAGTGGCCTGGAAAATCTTGGTCAAATAAGATCTCAGGTAGCGAAAATTGGGTGCAGCCAGTCTCCTGAAGTTCCATGATGGCAAATGGATCAATCTGTCGCAGTGAGATGTTCTTGGAGCACTCGAAATCATGTGCTTTCCCTTTCTGATATGCAGCTTCCATACGCTTCAGTCCAAGATATAGGTGTTGTGCGGAAAGACTCCCATCACGAGCGTCGTCCCAATAGCCGTTTTGTAGATATCTTTTGGCAAGCGGACCGCGCTCGAAGAGGAAGGACTTCTCGGCGCTCTTTGCGATCTCCATGGTCATATTGTGAGTCTCATAAAAGAGCCGCCGCACATTCGCGTCTAACCATGCCCACAGCTTTTCATTTGTATACTTGGTATTCCAGTACTGCCGTGTTTGTTCCAGATGTTCCCCGGCGAGTTTCTGAGAGGTGATTTCGTTTTTGGTGATGGATATTCGGGTCTTTTGTGCTTGCATCTGTTTATTGACGTTCTTAATGTCCCTGCCGGCGATATTGATCTGAAGGCGACGTTCTTGTAGCTGTCGAGTGAGCTGCGCTTTTCGAGAATGTCGACCGGCCGCATCGCTCATAGCCTGTGCATTAGATTTCATCACTGATGATGCAAACATCATCCCATTTGCGATATTACTGGCATCAAATTGCATTGACACTCCCATGCCCATAGGCTCAAACTGTGATGTGATGCGTGGCAAAGCCGTCAAGATAGAACACGTACCCTCAATCGCGGATGCGAGTAAGCCAAGAGCACTTGCATCGTCATATAACTTCATCTCGATTGCCTCCAGAGTGCTCATTCTCAGCTCATCCTTGGTAGGAGGCGCAATTGCCTGTTTCACATCGGTCCAACCAGATGTATCACTCGGCACATCGACATAGGTGTCGCCGGTCAGCGCTGCGTAGTATTTCAGTCTCATAATATGAGATTGACGTGTCTCTTGCAAAGCTTGAAGAGTTCTTTCGGCCTCTTCTTTTTGCAAGACCTTCATCTCGAGGGTGATCGCCTGGATCGCCGAATCTTGCTTTGAGCGGAGTATATTGAGCTGTTCAGCATCGCGCTTTTCCTTGATGGTGAGGAACGATTCACCAAGAGATTTCAATTCTGCGCAGAGCTCAAAAGCTTTCTGCAGGTGATATACGAAGCGGTAGTTGGGCATAGGTCCATCTTGAACGCTGAGAAAGACACCCAAGCCATTGTTGCCAGACGCGACAGCAGCGACAATGCTACCCGGATCGATGGGAGGTTCAAAGAGAGCCAAATTCTGAGGATTGCCAGCAAGATCCAGGTTGTTCCTAATCTTGAAGAGCCGATCGTCGATGCAAACCCGAAGCTCTACGACCTTCGGGTTTGGAGGAATAGGGAAATATTTTGAGCGAACCATGCCCAGAATACCAGTCATTGCTGTACTTCCTGGAGCGATGTGGGATCTCGTAGCAGGGTTCGTGAAGAACGGGAAAGCTAATTCCAGGTCCACGCTAGCATTGCTGAAATCATCCAAGATGTTCTTGACATCGCCGTAGCTTCTTGTGCTCGGTTTCGTTGGTCTTTGAATGACCTGGGGAGGTGGCCCGAACAATTGTTCCGCCTCGACGTAGCGCTGCAACGCGAGTGGTAAAGATTCGAGTGTTGCTTGACGGAAATACTCATCGCCACTTGCAATGAGAATCTCGATGTACTTCATTACAAAGCGTTTCATATATACTGCAGGTCTGGATCGTGCAGTCGCGTGTGCTCCAAAGGGGCTTTCCAACCATGCTGCTACTTCCTTCGATTTACCAAGCCCGCTGCTAAGTCCGAGCAGTAGCTTTGTCACCGAAGATCTGGTGCGGATCTCAGGTAGTGTATACGGGTAGAACTTCCAGCATTTGTCAAGGTTTGAGAGAGGCTGCTGCCCGGCTATCGTAGTGAGTCCGTTACCTGGGTCCACGCCACTATCATCTGCTGTCGGGTCAAACACCAGCCGTCCGATCTGCAATGCTAGCTCATACTGCTGTGTGGTGAACAAGCGCTCCATTAGCAGATGTACGAGATGGAATCCGAGCTCCCAATTGTAGACTGAATATGGCGTCCCGAGTTCATTGTACCCTCCAGTGAGCATGGAGCCGAAAATGTCCAGCCGATATGACTCCGGCACGTTCCCAAGCAGTTCAAAAATCACCTTCAGGCCCTCTGTAGTCGTAGCTTTCTCCATCAAAGCTTGAGAAAGATTGTGCTTGAGGTTGAAAGGGGTTGTTGCAGCCGGCATATTAGCCATTAACGAGCCGTCGTCATTCCTAGAAGGAAGACAGAAGTATGAGTCCACACGAGACTTAGTTTCTCTATCAACGATTAAAGCAGAGATTCCCTGGAATTGTGAATCGTTGAAGGAAAGAGTCCATGTCAAGGAATGCGTGGGGTTGTTCCTGAGTTCGTCGCTCCATGGTGCGAGGGCGAAAAGAGGCCGCTCAGCCGTGGTCCCAGGCATCTCATTGTATTTAGTCACACCGTCAATAACCTTCTGATCGCCCGTGAAACTTGCAGTTAGCTTGTTGTAAAACGTCGGTATAGCCGATTGCCATGCTACAGCAACTTCTGTCTGGCTCTCTAATGTCGCCACTACCATCTGGCTTCCTCGCAGTTCGAATCTACCCAAAGGACACTGCTGAGCAGCGGATGCAGGGTCGCAACGCCAACGGACTACATCGATTACCAGAATCTCATTGTCTCCAGATTCGGAGATGGGAATTAGAGGAATTGAGCTTCCGTTCTCTGTTGCAATGTTGTTTGCCTCCTGCGATGCCGTAGCCGGAGGTGATCGCGACCTGACCCAGAAGCGAAATGACGACATGGAAGGTAGCTCGCCGGGCGGAAATGGCTTGATTTCTCCACTAGTCGTATCCGATGGCTCAACATTCGTAACGTTAATGTATGTTTGGGACACCTCCTTCTTCGACCATTTCCCATTACGGTACTCAGTCCAACCCATTCGAATTTCCCAGTAGTTCTCTGCCGCCTGGTCGGATGGGCCACCTTCTTTGTTTGCCATGTCCAAAAAGCTTTTGTCGGTCGACTTTTTAATGACGGTTTTCAGAAGTATCTGTGGAATGAACAGAAATAGCCTTCCTCGATACACGGAAGGTATGAGGTATGTCCCGGCCTTTCCTGTTCCTTGCGCGGACTGCAAGTCTGGACTACCCTCTTGGGACGATATCTCGACATTCATCTTCTTCCACGGATGCCAGCTGTAGTAGGCCTCGTCAGAGGCAGGGCCGGTAACTTTCAATGTCCTGTGATAGTACTGATATGGAGCAGTCCTTGTTCGTGCGAAAAAATGATAGGAGCCTTGAAAGCCAGCGGAGCTCTCCCAGAGATAATTCTGAATCTCCAAATCGGCTGTCTCGTTGGCAGCGTAGATGTACTCCCTGAAGATATTGTTCACGTTTTCCAGATTCAAATTGCTCTGCATGATCATATTCTCGGCAACCAGGAATGCATCGCTCTTGTCGTCTCGAAGTGTCGGTTCCACCCAGTTCTCGGGATAGAGGAATACTTTGCGATTAGCCTGCCACAGAGTAAATTTCGACATCCACGCCCATCTCTCTTGACTGACTGCAGTAGTTCGTACAGAATTCTTCTTTTCAAGGCCGAGTTGACACCGCTGTACGAACAGTTGTATAGACGATATCGCTTGCTGGATTCGGGATGTCTTCAATTGTGGCCCCATTTGCACATCGATCAAGAAGTATTCGAACAATGCGTTTGCAGTTGTGATCTTCAACGCACGCATCTCTGGATGTGCCAGCATGTACCCTATGAGTACGTCTTTTCGCTTTGCCGACAAGTCTGCTGCCGCTGCACGCAAGTCCCAGCTGGAGCTCAGATGAAGCCTGGACTGAAACCTTCTTGCATTCTCAAACTGAAGTTCGCGCTCGTCTTTAGCGTAGATACGCGTCAAATCAAACAGATATTGAAGTGGCAATCCGAGTTTACGAGACCACTCGAATGATTCTGCCATGATCGAGAGTTCTTTCTCATCATGGAAGAGCTTCATCAGGTCTTTTCCGCTTGTATCAGGATATTTGGCGCTCAGATATTCGTGAATAGCTTCGATTGACCAAGTCGTAATTTGAGCGATCTGGACGACCAGTTCCTCCAGACTTGTAGCATCGCTACTGGGAGTACATTGCATCAATGATAGTAGGGTGTCTTTCCTACCGTTCACTACTGCCAAACGTACCTGGTGGTAGACATTCAGAGTGCTGATTTCGTCGATATCCAGGGACCCGAAGGAGACAGACTTTTTGGAAAAGTATCCGACTTCCATTGGGCTTAGATTGAATGAAGACACAACCTTGGAAGCAGTGGCCAGAGTCGCGAGAAGCAGTGATACATTCCGAATAAGTGATTTGGCGTACACATTCTGACGCTCTGAAGACAGCTGTAGTATAGTCTTCGAGGTCCATCGCAGGCTTTTCAATCCTTGAGAGTTTCCAGTGACCAAACGATGACACTTGCCTTGAGCAAGAGACATACCACTGCTGACACTGGTTTCTGAGTACGGGAGTGTCGAAAAGGAGAGACTAGACCCATTGATAGCCATCTCTGGGTTCTTACCCATGATTTGGAATTTGTAATCATCTGAGATTGCTGGCAGGAAGAAAGCCTCGATTTCATCTGTATTGATAGGTTGCAGGTGCAGGGTTGAGAGATAATCAAACGCACCTACTTCTTCAACCTTCCCTTCTAGATTCCTATCAACCTCAACCTCTTGCAACAGATCTAGAAGCAGGCTTTCATCGAGTATTGGAAAGGCTGTGAGCAGAATCCTGTGTACGATCTCCTTGACTTGCGCTTTCTTACAAGCCGGAAGAATCTTTCTTAGGAACGTCTCTCGCCTCTGACAAATGGCTTGCTCGATTTCAGTGTTGTCCTTGACTGAGTTCAATAACTCAAAGCTAAACATGGACAGGTCGCTGAATTTCAAGTACTCTTTGACACCATTGGCTATGTCCAGAGCTGAGGCTGCCAGTTTGGTGAGTGACGACTTCCATTGTTCATCCGTGCAGGATTGGATTCCGGCTTGCAATTCGTTCGGGGTGAGCAAACCATTGAGATGCAGAGTTGGCTTTACGTAGACTACCTTGGAGGCCAGAGAAACTGGGACAATCACCGCGCTCACGACATCGCAGCGTTCAGAGGCTGAATAAGTTCCTGATTTCTGATCAGCTGACCAGTCTACCCAATCTATGGGTCGAGCCTACCTTCTACGAGCTCAACTACAGATTTGCCAATTGTGCGACCGAAAACGGCGAAGCACACCTCGTAGAGAGTATCATTAGTGTAAAGAGTGAGTTTCTCTTCATCAGAGGAGTCCAAAAGCATCCTATCGTATTTTGAATCCAAGGCACTCAGTTCTGAACGCAACTGTGCCGCAACTTGGAAAGTCAAAGGGTGATGCGGGGGAGAGTTCTTTTGAGGATCAAGGATTTCCAGGATCTCTTCTGCCGAAAGCGGTCCGTTTACGAGGTTGCACCAATGTTGAACCACCGATAGTGTAGTCCGTGGATTCGTAAATGTGTTGACATTGTCTGCAGTATTCGACAACCAGATAGAGTACGAAGTTGTCGGAATGCAGAGCATCTTGCATAGTACAGACACTTTCAAAACGGCTGACACGTTCTCCAAGCTCCATGGGGAGGTCTTGTCGACTCCTGTTACAGTACAGACCGCTTCTAGATCAAGATCCGTCAGGCCAAGGATAGCGCAAAGTGGAGGAGCGTTTTGCGAGAATCCAGTACCCGCCACAAATTTGCCATTGGTCGTTGCCAGCTCTGGATACCTTATCAGATATCTGGGATGTTTGAAAAGCTGGTCATAGTGTTTGAGGCTCAGATCGCCCCAGAGGGTTAGTAATTTGATAGTCTCAATGGATGTCAAATCTTGCAGCTGCTTGATAGCAGCAAGATCTATCAGAACTTCCCAGTCTATGACCAAAGCGCCTCTTGAACCACTTCCAGACAGCCTACTGGTAGCAATGGCAGCAATCGAAAGATCCAGATCCGTGAGTTCCCATCCAAGTCTGCGCCACAAGCGTATCAATACGTGGAGATCGTGACAAAATCTCTTGTCTAAGTACTGAGAGTCGGTTGACATAGGCATGATTGAGTTTTCGAGTCTCATGTCACTGATGCTTTCGGAGTACCAGCCCGAAGATGTCTCTGGATTGATAATGGACCTTTTACCAAGGAATTGGGTATCCAACACACGCAGCAGCTCCGCAAAAGTAAGCCCCGAACGCATAAGCAGCTCATCGTGCACGAAGGATAGGCCTTTCACGTTCGGTATCTTGCCGACCATCTTATCGTCAGCGGACTTGTCTTTTTCGTTTCCATAACCCCAATACTCTCCATCAGACACGTAGCCGATTAGCTTTTGATACTCTTCGCGAGTAATGACAGCTCCACCTGCGCGCGTGGCCTCATAGGAGATGAATGACTCTCCTGTAATGGCAATGCAGTCTTCCTCCTGCAAGTTCAGATATTCTGCTGCAGCACGTCGATCCTGCGCGGCTTTCAATAGTGGTCCAGCGAGTCTCTTATCAATTGCTGAAAGTGCCCGGCTTGTGCTGGAGTTTCCCGTACGAAATATTCTCATAAGCTCATAGGTAGTACAACCCATAGTCTGTAAATACGTCTTGATAACGTTGGTTGCGTGGTTGTACGGAAAGCAAGATATGGGAAAGACTATGTCCTTTAGGTCGTGTTGATAGATGCCCCAATCAACGTTGCCAACATCGATGGTAATAGGATCATTGGCTGTGCCATCCGGCTCATTGAAGGAGCGAAGGTCATTGGGTCTGCTCGACTTTCGGGCTATGACGAACGCTTCCATGATCTCAAGAGCTAAGTCTGAGTAAGGTACCAGAGCAGTGGTATTGGCCCGCGATAGATGCAGTTTGGCTATGTCTGAGCGGCGTTTGAAGAACACGTCATCCAGTAGGTTGCCAGCCGTAGGCTCGTTTGGCTTCATGACAGACGTTTTGAGGAGCTGCAGTAAGTCGACAAGATACGCTGCGGGACTGAGGACCGAATTGAATTCATCACACTCGACGCTGTCCATCTCGTTGAAAAGTGTGGTGAGGTTGACGGCCACCGGGTCGCCACTACTGACGTCAAAAGGTACTTCGACCTGGTCTTTGCCCGCAACAGCCAGGATACGGACATCCTTACGGCTCTTTATAAGATCAGCCCACAATTGTTCGTTCCGGCGCTCAGTACGCCTGGCCTGCGCGAAGATAGCATCGGCCGACTTTTTGGGCACTCCATATCTACCGACGGCAATTGTGAAATCATCGGGATCGGCTTCAGCTATCTTACGAGCAGATTGGAAGCCTGCTTGATTGACGCCGATGATATGGTCTGCATCAACAACGATCGCGGAGAGTCGCTGGATCGTCTCTACTAGCATCCTGACTTCTTTCATGCGGCCACTTGGTATGTGACCGATGCACCCTTCATCTGTAAGAAGCACAGAGACTGGAGTCTTCCGGATGTCGAAATTGAGTGAGACGCCCTTCTCAAGTAGCGCGGTGATGTAATCACGCGAAGCGTATTTGGAGCGCGATACGACGTTGATGAGGACGGCTGTCGGCTCCTTTGCGAACAAGATAGTGCGAAATTTGGATATGATTAATGGCTCGATCTTCGCTGGCAACGAATTGACTGTGATATTGTAATACCGCCGTGCCACGTCAGACAGCTGCTTGACGCCGCCCAGAGAAACGAGAAAGCCGAACAGCACGATGTTACTTTGCGTTGCGTCGTCAAGATCGAACAAGTACTGTAGTTGACGAGTCTGGTCCGGCGTCAACTTGGTTCGGTCGTTCCATACAGCCTTCAGGGCAGCTGACACGTCGGCATTCTGCTTGTACTGCTGTTCAAGTGCTTCAGCGAGGACTCGGTCTGAGATGCATTCGAACATAGTTGCTATTGGAAACCCGGCGATGAGGTGTGGTGTAAACAGGATGAAAATCCAAGGATGAAGCTGAGAGCCAGTGCAATAGTACTATCTATGTAGTCATTTATCGCTGGCTGACGATTGCGAAGAATGACCAGGCGCGCTATGGGCGGGCGACGAGCATGTATATAGGATCTACACCTGATCAGTCTGCTTATGGTGTAATAATAACGTGGTCACGTAATTAACATAGGGTATTTTTCGGGGCGTTTGGCTACCCGGGTATGGCAAATTGACCCGAAGACGTGGTGGGTGTGGCGTCGGCTCAGGCCAGACACATCTGGCCTTAGCGCGGCTCGGTCCGCCTGCATATGCAGGGTACAGCTCCATCACACCAGCTGGTCAACCTGTGGCTGGCTGACAACTCAAGCATGCCCCAAACAGCGCATCGTAAACAAGATTCATACGGCCGCTCCGGCCATTGTCACTTGTCGGCTTGAGCTGATCCTCTGGTAGGTACCTAGTCCGCCCTTCTCTGTATGGCAGCGAGGTAATTTCTCGATGCAGGCTGTCACCAGGATCACGCGATGCTCGTCAATTTGACATTGGATCCCCTCTGCATATCACTCTGCGCAAGCCGCGGCACGGTCTCGCGACGCTAGCATCTCGACTGCAGCAGCGCGAAGCAATACGCATGGAGCTCGGTTGCAGCAGAATCAGAGTGTATGAGGGGGTTAGCAATATGCCCATCACGAACTGTATAGTAAGCGCTGCCTTTCGTCCAACTAGTCGTTGAACTTGCGCTGCAAACTTCTGTTTCAAGACATTGTGATAGACCTCGAATTCTTGCATCATCATTGCCCCTCGACATGGACATATTTCGAGCTCATCCAAACGGTACCAGTTCTGGCCTGGCAGGTAGAGCTGATATCGTCCCGCAGCCCGCCATCGGATCTGCACATCGCACTCCTGGAATTGCTCAATCTTTGCAAGGGTCACCTTCTAGGAAACTCAATGGACAGCGTACCGCGACCAGCACCGCACAACGTCACGTGATGGGGTCAATACCAGGGCAAAGCGCTTATGTCGCCAAGAGTGGGCCTCAGGCCATGAATTTTCAAAGCTCTAATTCAGAGGATGGGCTATCTGGTGTAGTAGACGCGAAGAAAGGCGCTCCCCCTGCATTTACATCGTCCTTCAACTCTTCTGGGCAAGGTGGTGGGGCCTTCAGGCCCATTAGTGAGACGTGTACCGTCACTCCTTCGTCAGGAACACTATCCCTATCAGTTCCCGTCACAATATCCCAATCACGGAGCGGATTTGAACCTAAGCTTGCCCTTTCATATGACTCCGGCGCTGGCAATGGTCCCTTCGGCTTTGGTTGGGGCCTCAATCTTCCCTCCATCGCCCGCAAAACTGCAAATTGCATCCCCACATATGATGATGATGTGGATGTGTTTGTTCTTGCCGGCGAAGAAGACCTCGTACCATACATCGCGCCGCCAGGCAAGCCTCTTCCGGAGCTTCCCTTGCCAGAGGCTGCGGAATATGTCGTTCGACGTTATACGCCACGTGTAATGAGTGATCATTTGCGCGTTGAGATGTGGACGCGGCGATCTGAGCCGTTTGATATTCATTGGCGGACTATCACTCCCGATAATGTGACATGCATCTTCGGGCGCTCAAACATGTCACGATTGTGTGAAGGGCCTGGGTCCACGCATACTTACTCGTGGCTGATTTGCTACTCATACGACGCTCGAGGTAATGCCATTGAGTATCTTTACAAAGATGAAGATTCAGTGGGATTGGCCATCAATGGCAACCTACCCTGCTGGGAGGATAATCGCACTGCAAACATCCGCAACCGACAACGATACCTCAAGCGCGTCAAATACGGAAACCACGAGCCAAACAGAGATCTTGTTACCTGGAAAGTCTCTGAAGTTCCTCTCAAATGGATGTTCGAGGTTATGTTCGACTATGGAGAGCATGATCTTGAGAACCCTACGACGGAGGAGATTGCAGATTGGACTGTTCGTAAAGATGCATTCTCATCTTGTGCTAGTGGCTTTGAAATAAGGTCGTATCGGGTCTGCCACCGAGTCCTAATGTTTCATCACTTCCCAAATGAACTGGGCACTGATGATGCACTGATATCATCGCTCAAGCTGGATTATGTCGAGGCCGATGGGGGCACGTTTCTGTCTGGAATAACGCATAGTGGTCATTCCACGCGAGCTGGAAAGCTCATCACCCAAGTCATGCCTCCTTGGCAATTTGAATATAGCGCAGCTGTACCACCGGAGAACTTCGAGCTCGAGGAATTGAACACTAGCGACGCTTTCAACCTACCAAGTGCGCTATCTGGTAGATCTCAATGGCTTGACCTGGATGGCGAAGGGATCCCTGGCATCCTCACGACGCTGCCAGATGGGAGTTTGATGTATCAAAAGCATAGACGTGGATTTGCTGCCAACGACTCCGCCCAACCAAAAGTTCTTTCGTTGCAGCCGAGTTTGGGGCTCGTGAATAAGCACTACCTTGAAGACCTTGATGGCAATGGCATGCTCGATCTAGTGTGCCTCGGAACTCAGGGCCAGCCCTATGGGTTTTACGAGCGCCTTCAACAGGACTCATGGGGTCCTTTTACTCCGTTTACCTTCATCCCGTCCACCAAATTTCCGGATGAAGCTGTGCAGATTGACCTGACCGGAGACGGCCATCGTGACGTCATACATCATATAGACGGTGACAGCATCGTTTGGCAGCAGTCACTGGCCAAGGCGGGCTTCAGCAAGCAGGTGCGCACACCGAATCGAATCTTAGGAGAGAATAGTGTCGAGCGGCTACAAGGAACTGATGCCTCACTCGTTCGTCAGGCCGATATGACAGGCGATGGACTCGTCGACCACCTTGAAATACGCAATGGCAAAGTTTCTTACTGGCAGAACCTGGGCCATGGTCGCTTTGGCCAAGAGGTAGTAATGCACAATGCCCCAATTCTCGACACTGCCGAGGCCTTTAGTACTGCTCGAATACAGCTCGCTGATGTGGATGGTACAGGCACCACTGACTTGCTGTACTTTGTTGACAGCGGTGGTGCAAACTTGTACTTCAATTACGCAGGCAATAGGTGGAGCGATCCGGTGTTCATTCCAGTACTACCTAAGCTCGACACGGCTACATTAGTCTTTGCCTTAGACCTTTTGGGTCGTGGTACGGCATTGTTGTGTGTGTGCTCGCCCTATGGGCCTAATGAGGATGCACTGACCCTGCGTTACATTGACCTTATGGGAGAAACTAAGCCTCATCTTCTTACGGCATATACCAATGGGATGGGTATGCGGACAACCGTCAAGTATGAGCCTTCGACAACGTTCTTCCTTGATGATGAGCGCAATGGGCGTCCTTGGACCTCAAGACTCCCCTTTCCGGTACAGTGTGTGCAGGAGATGAAGATTGAAGACGTGAATTCACAGTCTTCTAAGCTTTCAACTTACAAGTATCACAACGGCTACTATGATGGTCTTGAGCGCGAGTTTCGAGGGTTTGAGTTTGTTGAGCAGTGGGATTATGAAGTGCTTCATCCAAGCTCAGCTTTCAGCCCAAAGCCTTTACTTACCAAAACCTGGTTCCACTTGGGAAACGATAGACAATCTGAGGATTATAGCACTCCTCGGACTATCTTGAATCGAATACCTGATCTTGACATGCCCATAGATCTAAGGGAGGCGTATAGGGCCTTGAAGGGCCAACCACTTCGGCAAGAGATTTACGGTTCTGATGGTTCCACTGCCGAGTCTACACCGTATTCGGTCACCGATTCATCATATGAAGTTCGCATGCTCCAAAAGGCGACCAGTTCCGAGGGTCATGGAGTGTTTATGACCATCCCAAAGGAAGTAGTGACAAGCAGATACGAGCGAAATTTAGCCGACCCTCAGACCACCCACGATATCACGCTAAAGGTCAACGACTTTGGTGATGTTGAACAGTCGGTGCAAATTAGATATGGCCGCGAAACCATCCGCGAAGCCTCTGATGCCGCGCATCTCAAGGCACAGACAGAAACCGCTATCACCTACTCGGAGGTCCGGTACACAGTCTCCATTGACACAGCTCTTGATTTCAGAAAGCCGGTTCCTTGCATAACCAAGTCCTTTCGTATCCTCGGACTGACAGAGTCAGATCAACTCAACGCTGATCTCTTTCGTTGCATTGACTCTACAAACATCCAATCTGAGGAATTCTCGGAACCCAGAAGTGTGCTGTTGTCTGAACAGAGAGTCTTTTACCGAAGCAATGATTTGAGGTCTCAGCTTGATTTGGGTCAGCTGGAAACATACTCGGTGGAGGATCAGACATATACACTGGCTTTAAGTTCTGAGCTGGTCCAGTCTGTATTGGCTGAGAACATGGATTTCGATCTTGAAACTGCTGGTTACATGGACTTGGATGACAACACTCGATGGTGGGCGCCATCCGAAACTTATTTTTTCTCTCCTCCAGGATCTAGCGAGCAAGAGTTGTGGCATGCTCGAAGATCATTCTATATCCCTGTTGTCACGAAGGATCCCTTTGGTAGCAAAACGACACTAACGCTCGATCCGTACTGTCTTATGCCCACGAGCTCTACTGATACATTGGGTATGAGTACTCGCGTCAAAAACGACTACGAGAGACTGCAGCCAATATCTATTTTGGATACAAATTTGAACCGACAGAAGCAAGCCCTTGACTGCTTTGGTAATGCCGTGGGCTTCGCAGTTATGGGGAAACCTACGGAAACGATAGGTGACTCTCTGGAAGGCTTCAAAACAATCCTTTCGAGAGGCACAATCGAGAATTTCCTGGCAGACCCTTCTGAGACAGCCGCCGCCGCGCTCCTCGGGGATGCCAGATTGAGAACAATCTACGCGCTGGACCGATATCATCAGAATACAACTGCAACGCCTCAATGTCCTACAATCATACATATCTCAAGAAACATCTCTTCTAAGAAAGAATCACCGGCTAAAATACACATCACAATCAAGCACCTGAACGGCTATGGCATTCCACTTCAGCTCTATGAGCTGAACGAGTACGGAGCCGTGAAACCATGGAGAGCGAGCGAGTGTGTCTTAAGGGACTCTTCGTCCAACCCTGTTGTCAGCTATCTACCATTCTATACCGACCATCCATACTTCCGGCCAGTTTGCGAGTATCCACCGATATCATCACTCACCCTTCGTGACCCTATGGGTAGGGAGGTTGCTGAGATCATGCCAGATTATGCCTGGAGAAAAATTAAGTACGAATCATGGCAAGTCACTGAATGGGATAGAGGGGATACCGTGTTAGCTTCTGATCCGACTGAGGATGTTGATATTGGCCTTCTTTTCAAGGACGTCTCACGAAGTGCATTTTCTCGTACGTGGTACGAACGGCAAACGAACGGCACGACATCGGATCTCAAAAGGGCGAATAAATCGGAGATCTATGCTGATACCCCGCGGAGCGTCCATTTCGATGTGATGGGTTATCCTTTTCTTACTGTGGAAATTTGCGGTTCTACACGCTACATGGAACGATCCGAGTTCGACTTTGCCGGTAATGAGGTCATGCGGTACGACTCACTCTCAAGATTAGTTGAGAAGAGACAGTATGACATGCTTGGTAATTGCCTTCATATTACCTCCATGGATGCAGGCGAGCAATGGCTCATACCAGACTGCATGGGCAGGCTATCTGCTACGTGGAATAGTAGGAAAGTCAAGCGTCGTTTCGTGTATGACAGCCTAAACAGAAATACAGAGACAAGAGTTCGCGTAGGGCAAGAGAAGGAGAAGCTTGTGGAAAAAATCACATATGGCGAGAGCCCATACGTTGAAGAAGAGACTGGGTGGGAAGCCTCTCATTGGAACGTTTGTGGGAGAATCTGGCAGACGAGAGATCAGTCCGGGGTAACGACAGCTCATGAATATGACCTTGATGGTAATTGCATTCTTAAGACGTTGCAATTTGCCAAAGAATACAAGTCAACTATAGACTGGGCCAACAATGTCGTTCTGTCAGATCGCAAGTACAAAGAAGCCATGACATTTGACTATCTACACCGCCAGACAACACACAGCAATGCTTCTGGAAACCAGACTCGCACTTCTTACACAAGGCTTGCAGGTGTAGAACAATTAGATTATAGGGACTCAGCGGATTCGGCATGGATAACGTACATGAGGGATGCAAAGTTTTCTGCCGATGGGCTCCTACTTTCAGCGCGATACGGCAACGACACAGCAAGGAGAAACATTTATGACGATACTTCGAGGCTACTTCTGCAAGAAAAAGTTTCCAAAACGACTGGGCTGGTCTTGGAGGATCTCAGACACGAATATGACATCCTCTTCCGGAAGATATCCACAAAGAATGCAGCCAGCGAGGATATATTCTTCCAGAACTGTAAAGTGGAGCCTTTGATCACTTATACTTACGATGCTCGTGGCCAGCTTGTGGCTGCAACTGGCCGAGAACAAATGGACTGTTCTGACCGCAAGTCCCCAACCCTGCAGGCGTACAGCCCCTTCTCTACGTCCGTGAACATCGGAAGAAGTGATGGCAGTCAAATGTGCGAGTACATCGAGACCTATGAATACGATCTTGCGGGTAACATCAAGACGATCAAACATCAACCGACTTCGAACGCGATCGTGTCAGGCTGGACGCGCCATTACCACTACGAGGAGCCAAATCTCCTGAAGCCCGGATCAATGAGCAACCGCCTCACCAGAACCACAGTTGGTAAAACACAAGAGAGTTACGCATATGATGGAGAGGCTGGAAGAATAGGGTGCATGACCTCTCTTCCATGCTTCTCTTCCATTCAGTGGAATTATGATAACATGCTCGCCTCTTCGGCCACACAAGTCGTCACAACCGGCGTTCCAGAAACGACCTACTATGTGTACAACCGGGAAGGAGTTCGTGTGCGTAAGGTTACTGAGCGGATGGCTTCTAGCGAGCTGACTCCGTCATGCAAGATCAAGGAGACAGTGTATCTTCGCGACCTGGAGTTGGACTCCCGCTACACTGGCGACGGCATAACGCTGAGACGGGAGCGTCAAGTGGTGGCTATCGTTGGAGACAGTAAAGTTGCCCTTGTCGAAAGCTTCTCAGACCTTGCGAAGGACGTACTCGTGCGGTACGAAAGCAGTTCGAACTTGGAACTCGACGATGACGCCAATGTAGTGTCGTACGAAGAGTATGCGCCCTTCGGGGCGTGCACGTATAGAGCGATGGGCAAGCTTATCCAGACGCACCGGAGATACCGCTTTGCACGTTATCTGAGAGACGATGAGACAGGCTTCGACCTGTGCAGCGCACGTTACTACTTGTCGTGGCTGGGCAGATGGCTGTCGCCGGATCCGCTAGGGACCGATCCAGACTTGAACATGTACCGATATTGCTCCAATGACCCGGTGAACAAGATAGATCCTAGAGGAACAGAAGAAAATTGTTTGACGACAACGGGTAAAATTTGTTTGGGCATAGGCAAAATCGCAAGTCTCTCAGGTTGGCTTTGCAAAACCATCGGTGGATGCCTTCTGAAAGCAAACGGTGAAAGTGGAGAAGGAAGCGACGCCGGAGATTCAGACGCAGATAATGACGAGCCTGATGACGTGGCAGGTGACAAGAGCAGTGATGCTATCAACCCAAATGAGCGATCTATGGTCGCAGATCAAAATGCGAACAATCGTCACCAGCCAGGCAAAGGTACCAAAGTCCCAGGTGTCCAAACAAGAACAAGAAATGTGGAGCCTATCCAAAACAGCGCGCAGAACAACCGAAGTATTCGCGATCAGTTCGAACGAATTGGGGATAATTTCAATAGCCTCAAGCTCGACTTGCAAGCCGCACGTAGATCACGCAATGCTCCTGAAGGGCTACGCAATCAGATCGAAGGCTTCAACAACAGTGTGAATGAGCACTTCAGAGGCCTTGAAAACGAATCTATGATGATTTTTGATAAGGTTGAGGCAAGTCATGAGATAAACGACAAGCTAGTGGCATTGGCATCAAACCTGTACACCAAGAAGAAGGACTCGGCAAGTGCACACCATGCCTTAACTTCGATACAAAATGTCCAAGCCGACAACAGAAAGGCTCGAACCGAGATCAGAAAGCTTACGCAACAGAGAGCGCTTATCGCTACAGCAAACGGAAGACCGCATCTTGCGTTGAAGCTGCCCACGCTGTCTGGGAGGTAGTCGGAGACTCCTCTACATTCGACAGTGCTACATGCAGTCGTATATGCCTGTGGTCTAGTCACTTTATATCAGAAAAAAGAAGTAATACTGATCTGCAAGCTCCCTTATGTTGACAATTTAAGCTGAGTAAAGCATCACGGTCCGTGAAGTTTAAACCCAGTATCTTATTCTTAATGTAAACAGCACATAGCCCTTTCACGCAACAAGCCCGACTTATTCCACTCCAGGGTTCCATACTACGAAGACTAAAGCCCTTTTCAGAACTTTAAGAGGGTATAAGGATGTCATCAGTCACGCAACTGCTAGTGCATTAATAGCTTGCCACAGATCTTATCGTGAGTAACCTTAAGTAGTACTGTTACGTTGCAACTTTATAGAAGATTCTAATCCTTGCAGTAGCGATCTAGAAAAAGTCTCTTAAGAATTATATGCAGACTCCACAGTCAAAGCAAGTAATCTCACTGCTATCTAGAGATGTTTAACTTACCTAGATATGTCTGTAGTTTCAGACGAAACTAAAACGCGTTCCTGCTAGAAAGGTACTATTACCTCACTTGATCTGCATAGCGATCGACTGACATTTAAACACCGTGTTAGGTATGTCTCACCTCCTGTAAGGCATCTTATTTGCGCGCAAACACCAGTGGGAATCTAGACCTTGACCACCGCACCTCACCGACCCTACCAACACTCCTTTCGAACACGTATCGTAGATTTGTAGCGATTGTTCCAAGCATAGTATCAAGCATAGCCTTTCTCGTTCTAAAGTCTATTTGCACTTTTAGAAGTCGTGGAATCGGAAGAACTTTCACTCAGCACCAAGTACCACACAACATACAGGCATGTGAAACAATTGACCCAGGCCCCACAATAGCGTCCCATCCCTATCAGGGATTGCTCCCAGCTGAACACGTCGAAGTTCTCGTACGCTGGAGCTCCCAGATAGGATGGAGCTGACGGGAGCATGTCCGGTTACTAACTTGGGTAGAAGAGAAATGGCGAGAAAATGGAACTCCTTAACACAGCTTTCTGATCATACTTCAACACGGACGGACGGAAGGCATAAGCACGAGAAGCCCTGTTAAGGTAGGCCTAGACACGAGAAATAGGCAACAGTGGCATTGAGATGGCGTATCGTCGTTTCCAGCTGTTATCTATCATACTATGTCTGATGAGCGGGTGAAGAGAGGGTAGGTACATCGCCCACACCAGCCTTGGCGCAGCCTATAGTGTCCTCAGGACAAGATCATATCTTTGCTTTAGCCGGAGCGGTCGTCCTCCTTCCATGCACATAACATATCCCTCTGATCTTTTCTGCCGCCTCGCCCCACAACTCATTCCTTAATAAGCTGTATACGCCCATCTTGGCTTTCCCCTGTATCTCCTTTGCCTTCTTGAGTGCAACATCGAGCATCTCTTTCGGATCGGCAACCTCATCCACAATGCCGTCCTCCAGCGCCTCCTTACCTGTCCATTTGTGCGCCTCAAGCAACATCTTGCGTGCGATTTGTGGGCGCAGCTTCAGCCGCGGAAGGTAGCCGATGCCGGGGAAGTGCAAGCCGAGATTGACGGGCGGCATGCTGAGAAATCCGCGCTTCAAGTTCATGATGCGGTAATCATGTGCGAGGGCGAATGGGCAGGCGCCGCCAAAGGTATGGCCGGTGAGGAGGGCAATCGTAGGGAATGGATAGTCGAGCAGAGTAGCAAGCAACTGCTTCAAGTCAGCATCGTAGCACTGAAAGCAGTTTCTGCGCATCATACAGGAAAGAACCCATCGCTATTCGCGTGTGGATTGGTGTCCGATTCGTCAAGCTCTAGCCCCGTGCACCAAAACTTCTCGTCGTTGCCTCGTGTAATGACACAGCCCTCTGAGTCTGGGCCTAGCTCCTGTTCGATGTCTCGTAGTGCGCGGATGATTTCTTGTGCGAACTTGACATTCAGGCGATTCTCAGGCGCCTTTTGCATGGTGATCACGTAGACGCGATCATGGCGGTCAACGCGTAAGTTGGTGTACGGTCCCAGCGCCATGGTTTTGGTGGTTGAGAACGATTGCGGACTCGACTCTGAACTTTGAGACTAATGTGTCTCACAACCCTCGCGCTCCAAGGTCTTCGAGAGTGCATTGCGCATATCCTTTGTGGTGATGACGTTCGGAGTTGGCCTCCCGCCGTTGCGGGAAGCGAGCCTCGGCAGGCAGAGTGCGGAGGTGTGGGGTAGCTAGGACCCTTGATGCGGCAATTTTCGGTAAACTTGTGAGTTCACTGACTCTTTCGTGCCGAGCAGCACAATGATAGCTTTGGGGCTGACATGAGTATACATCATGAATGTATCCATACAAGGCTGTATACTGTGGTATTGCTATCACCAGCCTAGACCGCCCTGATCCCAATCAGTCATCAGCCAATTGCCCATTGCGTATGGACCAAACCACTCTTGTGGCTGCAACAACGTGGGCTCGAGTGATGCTTCGGTGGTGATCTGGCTGTTCATCATATGCTGAGCGGCAACATCATGGGTGATGTCAAAGTCAAGATGGTGGTTGTTTGGCGTGCGCAGACCGTGTAGGATACCGGCCATTTCCAATTCCCTCGGAGCAAAGTTTGCAGCTTGGGGCAGTCGCTGGTGGATCAGGTGCCACATACGACAAAGATCTGGGCCAAAATCTGAGAAGAACTGTGAGGTAGTGTTTGGGAGGCTGATCTCTGGAAACGGGCCAAGATGAGGACGTTGAGTTGCCTTTTCTCGGATGTCCATACTAGAGATTAATCAGTGGGTGTAGCGATATGACTATAATTGCAAGCACTCACAGATGTTTCAAGCTCCCGACAGCTGTGGGCCACCTCTTGCTGAGCTCCTCAAGCGCTCGGGCCAGAATGTTGAGATTCTGTTCAGCAAGACTCACCAACTCGGAGTATCGATAGCACGAAAGTTGAGCCATACCCGCTGTCAGGCAATAGAATGTGAAGATTGGACCAAGATAGCGAAGCTCATCTCGAGCCATGAAATCCTCAAAGATGCCTGCGATATACGAGGACGAAAGGAGTGACGCGGTTGACGGTGCTAGTTTGGGGTCTAGGGGTCTGTTTAAGATGACAAGGACGGTGAAATACTGCACATGAAGTTGGCGGGCTTCAAAGCTGTATGATCTGAGCGGTCGTCCTTCCGTTGCTCTGCATAGTTGCAGATGGTCTGGCAAAGTCTTGAGCCACCGGAAAAGTCTATCTTCAAGTGACCTCTTCTGCTCTTGCAGTCCCTGCTTGCGAAGATAGCTTTGTGTAAGGTCGCCTGCGACTCGAGTTAGCTGTCACGTCCCCCTAATCGCGCGTGATGTGTTATCTCCCTACCCAAGATGCATGAAATGCTCACGTATGCTGCGAACAGATCTGCAGGTGCTGACGAACCGTCGAAGTCCAGCGATGAGATCGGTGAGACGTCTGCAAGCTTGAGATCAATTGCACGAGGTCGACCATGACCTGCGTTGATCAGGCAGTCACGTGTCACTAATGACCACCAGATCCGCTTTCGTAGTCCAGCATCTGGCTTGCCATTTGGCTCTCGATGCAACCCTACTTGATACGCAAGACCAACACAGACTCGTACCCAGAAACTGCTAGTATCCAAAGAAACTCTTTCCGGTCCTTCCGGATTCCACCATTGTAGCAGGCATGCGGATGCGATATTGATGATGGGGTCATCCTCAGCACCCATCCAAAACAGTAGCCGGGCCTTTTTGTAAAAATCCTCTGAAGGATAGTTCGCGACGGGGGCACTGACTCTGCTGCCAGCTAGAAACATTGCATGTTGGAGCAGCAGCGATGTCGTACCCGGGCTACGTTCATCTATCCAGCTGCGGTCGACGACTGGAGTCCAGGGGTAGCATCGTGTCCAGAATGCGTCTAGAAGACTCTCGCGCACAGCCCTGGGGGGAAGTTCGGTCACTTGTTGAACGCGTAAAATCTCGATGTCGGTGGTCGACAATCGATGCGGGACCTTGTTTGGCAGCTCAGAGTCATCGTCGACAGGAACATCGCCACGGAGATACTCTAATCGTCCGAGGTAACTAACACTGTTCCGGGGTCGGTAGCTGGAATCGGGCATACTCGAAGGAATGCTACCGTAAGGTGAGTTGAGCGTTGGATCAAGCTGACGATCCAGAAGTGGAGGCTCCTGCAGACTCGCGGTGCTTGACAGCCTTCTGCCGAAATCGACCTCGGACTTGAGCTCCTGGTCGGGCACCGTTGCTGCACTGTTTGCAACGAAGACTGAATCGTTTCCCTCACCCGAGCTGCCACTTGTTGTATGATTGAACACGAAGTTATCTCTCACACTTTCTGAAATTGATGATTCACCGTCTTGCGTCTTCAATCTGCCCTGTTGCACAGGTGGTGATGGACTGAAAGTGAATCTTTTTCGCTTGCGTTCTCGAGGTATACAGTCATAATTATCTCGAATACACGGCGTACACCGGGGACCGTCCACTTCATCGATGTCGCATCGGACTTTTTTCTTGTGGCAGATCACGCACGCTTTGATTGTCCGGCGCGCACGTTGTTGGTTAGGCTGGGCCATCTACGCACTTCTCTGTCGAGTAAAGGATACATCTGCATCAAGTACGATAACTGAGCATCGAAAATGACACGGATGCTGCGATAATTGTCGAGTTCGTGGGCCGCGGTTGAAGCTGAAGGGAGAGCTCGTGTTCGGCAACAGAAGTTCTAGAGCTTGACACTCTTTTACCCACGTTGCGGGGCCGCGTTTGACCGGGCACCCTTGCACTCTTTTCGGCCATCTTCACCCTCACGGATGACACGGAAGTCTGCGATTCTATACCACCTTAATCAAAGTATTACGTCACAAAGCGCTCAGAAATGCAATAAACTGTCGACTTGGGGATGCTTTAGACTTCTGGTGACGGTCAGGCTCCACCGACCACCACCCTACTCAACTTACATGATGCGCCGTCACTGACCTCACCCATCTTGGCTTGCAATTTCAGGTCTGGCTCACCCAGAAGCAACGCCTTTCCTACCAATATCCATCTTTCTGCTTTACCTTCCGCTTTCGAGGGACGCAAAAGCCACACTCTCATCGGAATACACGACACGTCCAGCAGATCGACCGGTAATGCAGCTCGTAAATCTCCCGACGGCCCATTGGTGGACTGCGCGTTGACCCGCGCGCCCGTCACGAAAGCACTCTGACCCTCGCCAGCGATTTGGATGCAGTGAGTGTAGACGCTAATGTAGTACATCGAACGCGGGTCGGTAAGCCATGTCAGGAAGAGCTGTGCATCTGCGAGACTGAGAGTGAGAGGTGGTGGGATATTGAGTAGAGTCGAGACAGGCAGGAGCTGTCGCAAGAACTCTTTCGCAGCGTCAATCAGAGCTGGATTTGGTGCGAGGTCCTTACAGAAGCCTTGGTTATAATTAGGCTCGACAACGTCCATCTTGAGCTGGGACCAAAGTCTGATCGTGAAACTGTGTCCGTTAAGTAGGCAGCCAGCCAGAAACCTTCGGCGCGGTTTATCCAGATCTGCATCGGATCGACTCGCAGTAGTGAAGGACTCGCTGACGTATCCATGAGTAGCTATTCGCGTGGTGGCAATCAGAGCCGGAAAGATCTCATACGTTGGTTTGAGATCCTCCTCACTGACCTCGTTCCACGCATCAGGTGGTGGGAGGAATATCATGTCCAGCTCAATCTCTTGCATTGAAACACGGTGGACGCCTTGGAGACCTCCTCGCCTGAACCTCGGAATGGTTACATCATTCACCGCATGGCGTTGGAACCACGACGGTCTGTCTTGCAACATAGTTGTTGCACTCCCATCGAACATCGTGAGCGGGTATGCTTCCCCCACTGCCAGAGCTAGTACAGCACTAACGTAGAGAACTTCATCAGTACTTCGCTGTGTCTGCCCTAGGTACGCAAGCGCAAGCCCGGACATATTGAGAATGATGCTAAGTCGGTCTTCTAGGAGCATACAGCCTTTTGTAACCACAGCGTTATGTTTTGCTACAACGCTGCTTCGATAACCAGGTTCACGATCTCCGTGATCGATTGGAATGAAAATATCCTGACATTGCTCTTCTTGTGACACCATACCCATAATATAGTGTAGGGTCCACCATTTGATCTTCACCGTCGATCCATCTGGCCCGTTCATGATGAATGTGGCATTGTGAATCTCGTTGCATTGTCTCAGATCCGACCAAGGCTCATTAACGTTGAACTCGTGGAAGCACCAGGCACGCTGCCACCACCTCGCCGAGTTGACTTTCCTGTAGAAGCTTGCGATTACAGCTTCCTCGTCTACAGGTGGCCTCCACGCTGGGTCATACTTCATCTTGACCGGATCGTACTTCAAGTGCAAGGCGACCTCCTCTTCGTCAAGGAAGACATCTTCCAACAAGACGAGAAGTCGAATGCACGAGCGGTAGATGATGTCCATGGCCGCAACAGACTTTCTTTTGTCTTCGGAGGATGATTGGTCTATACACAACTGGTCCATCCAGATTCCCACGCGAGGATGATTCTTCTCGCTGATCATGGCATCAACAAACGGCTTGCTCACGGGCCAAATCCCGTGTTTCTTATAGCTTTCGGGCACGAAGTCCTCGGACCTCCAACAGTAAGATACAGCCATGTATTGCCGGACATAGAAGCCAGTTTCGTCGAAAAATGGCTGATCGAGAATAGGATAGATGAGTCGGAAGGGTGTATCTAGAATTGTAGATGACGACCGTAGTTCGAATAACGCTCTTGTATACGGGTCCCATTGGTCCAGCTTCTCCAGAATGGCGAGTGATTCATGCTGGTTGTTAGTGAGTTTGGTAAGGCCACGGTTGAAGATCTCAGTCTTATTCTCTGCTGTCAATGTCAATTTGAAGAGTTCGTCATCCAGAAGTTCGTAAGCCGCAGCGCGGTTTGGCACCTCGAAACTATGGTCTAGAGAAGCGGTCATGAGGGAAGTAGGATATTGCTTAAAGCGAAGTTGGATTGCTATCAATCTCCAGAGCTTTTAATGAGTGATCATGCCACCTTGACAGGGTACAGACATGTGGATCCGCCACAACGAATCAGATCTTTCTTCGCTTAACAAGACCGGCTTTGTCATAGCACGGTCCTGTTCATCTGTCTATCTGAGGCGAGAAATCTAGCTGGGAACAGCGACGACTTGGAAGTTGTAGTTGCACTCCGCGGCCGAGTTGGTGACCTATCAATCATTAGCATCCTGCACATCAAAAACAGTGGAAATGAGACACATACAGCAATCTTTCCGTAACCACCACCAACCATGGTGCTTCCGTTCCAGACCTCAAGCTGGACCTTACCAGGGGTGAGGCCAGGGAACTTAAAGCTGTTGTATCCCTCCTTCAAGGTAGTCTTCTGAAGCTCTTTTCCGCCGACATTGACGACAGCGACCAACTTGTTGCCCTGGCCCTTCGCCACGAGGATGATACCGCTGACAGCATCCTCGGCAGCCGTCTTGATATCGGGAGACTTAGGAAGGCCACCAGCTCCACAGCTCGCGTCCACGGTGAGTGTGTGATGCCAGAAAGCACCCTGAACAGGCTTTCCGTTGTCGGGAACCATGTTGTCGGTTGACGTAGCACCATCCTTCCACACCTTAATGAAAGGTCCCATGATGTTCCAGTAAGCTGTATGAGGGCGGTCCTTGACCATGTTCTGGATCTGAGTGGAAGTGCTCATGGGCTCATCCCAAATGTTGCCCATGTAGTGGCTCTCACCAGCATCGTTCCAGGTCTGGAACTGCAACATATCAGGCTGAAGCTTCAGGGCTTGGTCCAGGCGGAATCTGAGGTTGTCTTCGCCACGGCGGTACCAGTTGTTCTTCGCATCATAAGCCTTGAACTGAATAGGCGAGATGCCCATCATGAAAAGCTTTCCAGCACCGTGGGCCTTCGTCTGGTACTTGCTGTCTACGTCGGAGGACACTTGGACGCGGCCTGCGTTGGTGTCCGGCCAGGAGTTCCAGTTGAAAACTCCATCGATGTTGTTTCGGTTGTTGAGAAAATTGTCGGGGGTCACCTTCTCGAAGAATCCAGGAATGATCAAAATGTTACTGCCAGCAACGTCCTTGAGTCTCTTCCACTCGGCATCAGTGACATCGTTACCGCCGAATGTTGAGACAATGGGCCTGCCGTTGAGCTTGAAGTAAGACTTCTTTCCAACGTGATCTTTGAGATAGTTCTCGTACTGCTCAGGTTTCTTCAATACTCCGTTGTGGTCAAAAGAGAAGAAAAGCCCGAATCCAGCTGTGTCAGCGTAGTTGAACAAGTCAGTGACAGTGTTGGTAGACCAGTCGGCAAATTGGTCTGGGAATCATGTTAGTGAGTTCCATATAGCGGATGGGGCGCGATATGACTTGAACGTACCAAAGTTGAGCGCGAAAGCATCAATTTTCAACTTCTTCGCGTCGTCGATATCCTTCTTGGTGTGCTCAGGGTTGATCTGACCGATCATATAGTGTGCGAAACTAGTCACTATTTGTTAGCATAACTTCTGTTTCGAAGATCCAAGGTGACATACACTGGCTTGTCCTTCTGGGCACGTTGCTCAAGGGCCATGCCAGACCCCAGAGAAGCCAGGAGACTGGCAACGATGGTAGTAGCGAGCTTCATGATCAACTACTTCTCAGAGCCGATTGTGGTGGTTGTTGCTTCTTCTCTTTGCAGCAGCGCCGGAACCTTTATACAATACTCCAGTACAAGGCGAACCGTTATTAGTGCGCAAGTCCTCGAAACACACGCTTGCAGTCAGGCGTGCAACAACGCGCCACCGCTCTGTGGACGTTTACCGGGTCTGCTTGTCGTATCGCCGCATGGACATGTGAAACATTGGGGCTCTGCTGCGCTTGAGCGCATTCTGCAGGAAACCGTTGCGCGAAGTCCGGATGCCGCACGGGTGGAAAGGCCGGGAGTGGGGCATCATGACGGCTATGGTTGCCAACAGCTTCTAGTGCCAAAGGCCTAGGGTCGCCGACTATGGTTGCACTAGGAATACGGTTGCATCTTGGAGGACATGTGTGGTGGTGTGGTGGAGTAGAAGGCCAGTCGTGTTGGTGAGGCCGCCGTACGAGAGCTAGAACGGCAGGAGCCACACCCACAGCCAATCAGAACGATCAGCTTCTAGCTGCGCTCTCGTCCGCAACCTCTACACCGGTACCCACTTCAATGATCTGACTTGACATACCCATGAAATTCCACAGTTCGGTCCGCGCCTAACGGGCAGTACGGGCTCTCCCGTTCTATTTTTCCCACTGTTTTGGCCTTATTGACGTAAAGTGGCCTGAAGTGGTGTGTACCTCCAATGTTCTCGTATCCGATCATGTTGCGATGCAGAATCTGCTCATCCACATTGTTTGCTGATCGTTTGAATTTGCTTCTGCCCTCGAATCTAGAGCAATCCAATCTTGTATTTGTTTGTCAGAGCGCGTGCAAGTGGACATGACCTTGATTCAGGAGGTAGGGCTTTGTCCACACCCACAATCCAGGTTGCCACTCGCATGGATTCGAAGTAGCTGTTGTTGGCAATGCGATGGGTTTTAGCAAGGCGAGGGTCATGCCGGACGCCTGTACGGCGGTTTCTTACTCCTTCCAGCCCGAGCCGCAGTCGATGGTGCCGGTGGCCGTACTGTATCTGGAAGCTCGTCTGCACGTGGCTGTGCTTGTCGATAGAGGGAGATGTTCTTTAACGACTGGTTGCGACTTTCTCCCGTACGAAATGAACAGAATCAACAAGCCATTCTTCACTGGCAGTCTGGTCGTTACCAAGATGTTGATCACTTCGCTGAGAGCACGCTTGGGAGCGGCACTGGACTACTTGCTTGGTATGGTATCCACAAAGCACTGAGTGTTCGGTAGACGGTCACTCGGGGACGCGGGAGCTTCAACACTACTGTATCGTCGATTGGCGCAATTTCTCCTATTCAATTATGCTAAAGTGGGCATAGTATTTCCCACCTCCCGAAGCTAGTTGCGTGCAATTGTCGACGGCAACATTCATGCAAATGCCTGCCGCATCCAGAGTTGACCCTCGCCGGAAATTCGCTACGAATGATCAGTCTCGGTGGCCTCATGGATATGTGTTGCACGCTTCGGCCAATCGCTCATAGCCTTGATAGCGATGCCAAAGGCAACTCTCGACGGCGATAACGAGGCTAGTCTTAGATTGAACCGCCTTCTTACCTGCCAATGCTACATCAATTTAGGTCGGCCCAGTTCGACCGTGCATAGCAGACGTGGTAGGCCGGATGCTGTCTGAACACTGTATTGACCAGCCTCGGCTTCCCTTTCAATGAACTGGCACAGGCCGCAGCTTGCCTCAACGACCCCTGGCTGCAATCAAGAATTTCATTCACATCGATTAGTAACCTCAGGCTCTACCGGCAACAGTGTCGATGCAGCGTGTCGCGCAATTTCACTGTTCGAGAAGCGGGTCGTAGCGGCAGCTGTTCGTTGCGCTGGCAGATGTTGGTTACCCGGAAGCAGTCGTAAATCCAGTCCGACCCCGTTCCTGCGAGTTCGGTGGCCGACTGATGTCTACTACCCAGCAGACTTCGTGGCACTGTTAGAGGAATGGCGTAACTCGACCTATCAGCGTCAAGGGTGCCGCTGAGTAATGATGCCGCTAACAAGCCCGTGGAGGGCATCTTGGGTGACAGCCAAGCATGAGCATAATGATACTTGAGAGTTTCCCGTCGGTCCGTGATCCCAACCTGGCCCTGGTGACCATTGCACCAAGAGGAAGTTACTGTAACATTAATTTACAAAGACCACCTGCAGGTCTACCATCTCACTCCCTTGTAACCCTGGAGCAATTGATTACCAGCAGCGGTCTTTCATTTGATGGAAGACGTGATAAGTAATTTGACAGGTTGGGGTATTCCCTTTGTTGTACTCAAGCTTGTTAGTTGCCCACCTAGACTCGGTTAGGTTCCGCATCGCCATATTCAATGCTGAGTTACAAATTCGGCTTATGAGATACTGCACCCGTGGGCTCAATGAGCACTCTTACTGATAAGTTATCGCAAATCGAAACATAACCACGCGTAAGAGGCAGAAGCAAAAGTGTAGTAGAATGAAGTAATATCGTCACATCATGAATTATTGTAGCTCTTACATACTGACCTTCTAGTGAAGGTACTCGTTGAAAAATCCAACGGCATCTCTCTTTGCCTTCTCCAGCGCAGCCTTCTGCGTAGCATCGTTGGGATCACCACGAGCAGCGAAGCCATGAGCGACACCAGGGAAGTAGACGTACTCCCAGGGGATGTTCAACTGGGGCAACTTCTCAAGCGTATACTTCTTGAGCTCCTCAGTGAATGCGAAATCGTTCTCGGGCGCAAGGATCTGGATAGGAACTTTGGTGGCGTCGACTTCGGCCTTCTCGACCAACGAAGGGTGGGCCATGGAGATGGCATCGATGAGCTGAGGATCAGCACCAAGCTTGAAGCATGCCCAACCTCCGTAGCAGTAGCCGATCGCGATGACCTTCTTGTACTGCTTCTTCAGCGTCTGAGCATGCTCCTTGATCGCAGGATAGCGGACGTCCTTGCTGTGGCGCCCGAGAAAGGCCATCAAGTCGAAGTTCTTGGCCTTCTCGGGGTCGGAAAGCGCATCGGGATCGACAAACTCGCCATCAAAGCTGCCAAACATGAGTATGAGCGTCTACAAGATTGCCGCAATTGGTTCTTACAGGTCAGGAACGTAGACGGTCGCTTGAGACTCCTTTGCGAAGTGGTCGGCGATCAAGCGGATGTTGGGAAGGGTCCAGCCAAAGATGTCGGTCAGAATCAGGATGGCAACATCCTTAGAGTCGCCAGCAACGTAGGCCTTCGCGTTGTTGAGGGTAGTCTCCTTGCCAGAAGCAGTGCCATTCCACTTAAAGCCGGTTTTGCAGTTTTCGCAAGACATATTGTAGGATATTTTTCAATTGGTGTTATTCAACACAGGGCTTTCTTGATTGAGATGACGAGGATTTGGGAGGCTGCGTCAGTCTAAGTAGTCTTTCTGGTTGCGCATCGCAGCTGGTGGTGGGGTAGCTTGACGCGGTAGATTGTCATTCCGATTTCGAGGCTGTTCGCTCTTGTACAGCCAATAGGAGGTGTGCATCGGAACGCTTGCGGACATTATTTGGCATTGTGGGGTCCACTGACGACACACTTGCCAGGGGTTCGTAGGGAGATAGGATCTCTACATAGGTAAAGTCCGGCGGCCCTTTGCCGACTTCTCGCCGCATGTTGTTCGTACAGCCGAAACACCGCGAAGCGGATATAGCACCTGCGTCCGCTGGACAACGCATAAAACATCACCTTGCAAAACCTACATTTGTGGTAACGTGACTCAGACGACGATAAGTCCGATATGCACCTGAAGCGAGAGTATTTGGAGGCAATAGCAAGATGACTGGCTGTCTTGGTCAGCATAAAGCGCAATGGTCATACTGGTTGGATCAGGTCGCAAACAACACAACTACGAAGTGAAAATGCACTCAAACATAGACAGAGCTTGTGAATATATTAGTGACGATCAGTGTGTTGTCGAAATAGAGTGTCCGATAAGGTCCCGCATCTCCTCTGCTTGATGTTGCTGTCCTACCATTTTGACTCATCTCAGTTCGTCTTGAGGATGTAGAAAAATCGGCACGCCTTGATAGGATAACCGATCTGTTTTTCGTAGTCACGATCAAGAGACGGGTGTTATTTGAACTTGATTCCACATTGAATAATCTAGATGAACGCAGCTTCGTGGTGCTGTCTTGCAGTGTGATAAGATGTGGAGAGGCATATAAAACTTCATCATGCAAGCATAGCTATGGTACAAACAAGGTGTTCTATTCCAACGCCTACTTGGCATCTCTTATATCTGACTTGGGTTCCATTTGATACTAAAGCTATTGAAAGATGCTGTGACAACATTTGCCTCTTACTTTCCATCCGACGTGTGGCGCGGACGCGCTAGCCATGGTGGCCTAGCACCACGTCACCGTAAACATGTCTTTGATATTTCCCTCCTCAAGTTGCTTCAAGATATATACAACCTTATAAAACCCATCGTTCTAATTGCACAAGATCACAGCTTCGCCAACTGTATGCTCGGCATCATCCATTGTTGTACCTCTGTGCAACCCTCATAGTCAGATGGAAAGAATCGAGGACCCAGAATTTTCTTCTGCACTTTACCAGTCGCAGTCTTAGGCAGTTCCCCAGGCGCGATTCGAAGCAGCGTCGGAAGCTTATATCCTGCCAAGCGCTCGCGTAAGTCTCTGCGAACGTCCTCGATGGTGAGCACATGCTCGGCATTACCATAGGTCTCTAGGAATGCATCAGTTAATTCCTCTTCCTGCAACGATACTAATGCAGCTACTCGCTGTCCAAATTCCTCATCAGCGACACCAACAACCATAGCTTCGGAGACGTATGGCAGTCCAAGTAGTTCGCGCTCGATGTCCAAAGCTGAGATCTTATAGCCTCCAGATTTGATGATGTCCAAAGAGGCTCGACCGACGATGTAATAGTAAGCGCCTTCTCTGCGCGCTATGTCCCCTGTCCGAAAGTACCCGTCCTCATCGTGAGCTTTGGCGGTAGCTTCCGGGTCTTGCAGGTATTTGGAGAACATATGCTAATCGTGTAAGTGAACGCGCAGCCCATGATGTCGAGGTGCTTACAGGACTTTTGACCAACACCTCGCCCTCATCGCCATCCGACAGCTTGACATCAATACCGCTGGCGATCTGACCCACAGATCCTTCAGGCACTCTTTTGTCATCCAAACGGACTTTAAAGATGGCACCGAATTCAGTCGCGCCGTACCTCTGCACTATCTTCTTCTGCATGAGCGTCGTCCAAAAGTCATTTAATGGTTGTGGTAAAGCCGACGTGCCACAAAGACACGCACGAAACTGTCGTGCACCCGCGATGTATTTCGCGAGGTCTGCTGATGGTAACTTAGCTAGGTGACGTTGGTAGTGCCATCGCATCCGCATATAAATGGTAGGGACACCCGAGAAAAAGGTCAGTCGTTGCCGTGGATTGGTAGCGCCTTGCTTCCATCTTTCCCACATCCATACTTCATCAAACCCACCACTTCGAAATTCGATGCGACTGCCAGAGATAAGGAATGGGAAGAAGTTGATTCCGACTCCAGTTGCATGGTGGACCGGCAGTACGTGTAACATCACGTCATCCTCAGCAAGCCTATAGTGGTCTGCAACCGATAGCGCGCAGTCGAAGACGAAAGATCTGCGCATGACCGCTCCCTTTGGTGGACCTGTAGTGCCGCTTGTGAAGATAACGACTGCAGGCGCGTTCTCTTCTAGAGCACGATCTGAAGAGATTAATATCTCCGACGGGTCCAAGGTCGTAGCATAGGTACATGGAGCTATTGGAACCCCTCGGAAGTGCTCGTTGCTCGTAGATGCAATACGTTTCTCTAGCTCGCAACACTTCTTGAGATCCATGGAGCTGACAAGTACTAAGGCGGAGCAGGATTTCTCGACGAAGTACGCGGCTTCTTCCACTGGGAGGGCTGGAGTAATGGGGACAGCTGCAGCACCCAAGGCAAGTATTGCGAGCATTGCGACAGTATACTCATATCCTCCAGCAGCAACCACTGCGATGTAGACTTCGTCTCTCTGCCTCAGAGCCTGCAGAGTTGCAGGATCTAGTGTATTGGAGACTGTGTCTCGCAAAGCCAGTACATCAGACAGAAGCTCCAGGTGGGTCCGTTGATGCTTCGATCGCACATCGTCAATGGCCACGCGAGCGGGTGTTCGAGTCGCATATCGAAGCAAACGACTGAAGAGAGGCTATGTCGGTTAGTCTAGAGACGTCCACACTTGTCGAGTACATACTGTGTTGGGCAACACATTGTAGCCTGCGTGCCGCGGCACCATGAACGAACGATCTTCCATCTTGTCTGAGGCCTCTTTGGAGGATAGCAGGCTACTTCACAATTTGCGACATACTTGATTCATATCTCTGGCTCCTGCGAAGACATGCAGGTGACCTGGACAGACACGACAAATTGACCTACGTTTACAAATCACGATAGACCAGCTGCATGGCAAACATCGGTATTTCGTGACAAGGCTGGAGTTGCCGCGGGAGACCCCCACTTACCCAGACTCCTACCCCGCAAATTACTCGCTCCCGACGCTAGGAACTGGAGGTCTCGCTCGACTCTCACCACGACCTCCAAGAAGAAGAAGAATGATAATAATCAATAATGTATTGGAGGACCTTTTATGGAAATATAGTACCCTGGCCAAAAGATACCTACATAAAGCCGAGGATGTATGATCATCCACAAAACTTGTGTTACGCTTATCGCTGCAAGGAATGTAATCGAGTTTAACAGACTCAGCCCTGTGGCGCATCAACTTTCTCATCGCATTTTGATCGTATGTTGAACGTATCATTAAAGATCATTGACTGTTATAGATCCTGCTTTGAGGCAATGCTGGCAAGTCCTTGCGCAACTGTAAACTCGGCACCTGCCCTTGCATGTTGGTAAGGTCGCCTCGGGGAACGACCGTTCTGTAGCACATCATGCGGCTGAGCGACATCAAAATGCATTCTTACATCGGCTCAAGCAGTCAACTTTCTAGAACATGACCCGAAGAGCCTACGAGACCGGGCCGCAGAGCGACGTAAGACCAGCCTTTTGGTACTGCGGTCCGTAGCTGGACGCTCAGTCCTCCGTTTCATCCGCTTAGCTTGCAGATGCGCGGATGTCCATCCAGCCACTAAGCTGTCTGACTCATCTCAGCAGTCTAAAAGAAGATTGAACCTCTCCTTTTTGAAAATGGTTCGGTCCATATGCGCGTGAGTGGCATGCATTGCAGCGATCCTGCATCTGTCCCTTGGCCTGTGATACATGCACAACAATCCTTCTGGGAACGGCCAGTAAGTAATCAACACCCTATCAGGCAACATTGTAAGGGACCGGTGTGTGGTAAAACCAAGAATCCTCATAGCACTTGACCGGCAGCACTAGCTGCGAGCACGCTACGTGGCGTTTCGAGCCTCGTAACGCTCTTACACCTATCCGCCATAAGGCTGTGTGAAATTGGCGTCATCTTCAAGCTTGTTGTTCTTCGCCAGTGCTGAGTTGGCAATCGCTATACGCTCGGCCCAAGCTCACGAGATCTCCACTTGCAACGTGTCTGGTCGATGCGCGTGCAACTATGACGCATGTTTGCTTATGATGCGGCCCAACTCTTTTACCCAAGGTCACACTGTTCACCGCTATGCAGCTACTGTGCTATTCCAGGCAGCACGAAATAGCATTTGAATGCGCTGTACTATTATTTGTTTCAAATTCCAGTGAATGCGCGTGTCTTCCAATCACCTGGGTGGTGGGATCTTGCGTTACCTTGCATAGACGTGAAGCGTAACATACCTACTTGCCTGAAGGCTGTGTGGTTGACCAGTACGCGTTGAGTGAGCCAGGGCAACAGGGCGTCTGCTTTGTGATGATGAGATGGTGGCTTCGCCTCGTTAGTTGCCGGGTCATCAACCAATACAGCTACTTCCATGGCGTGACAGGCCCTGCATTCGTCTCAAGAGGCTCTTCCCGTGTGGCATAGCAGCGTCGATGGCCAAGCCTGTTAGAGTGTCAGCAAAGGACGGCTTAGAACGAAAGCGGGCAAACAAAGGACTGTTGCACTGCCTTGTCCTCCCGAAACTTCGCACAGCGACTGACAGAGGGGAGAGTGTCTGCTTTTTGAACTATCATCATCTCAGGCCCGCAGCCCCGGTTTGTGCTCGGCGGGCAGCCGAGATTGATCACGCCCTTGCCCTTTGCATCCAGTCAGTGGGGACGCACGTCGAACGTTCCCACAACCGGAAGCACATCGCCCGCATCCGCAACGTTTGGCTCAGGAACCGTGAAATCATAAGGCGGACGGGGAAGTCGGAGCGCTCAACGTTAGGTGCCGGGTGTGACCCGGAACCCCTGCCTGGACGAAGCTTGCACGGGGATGCGGCTGTTCAACCGATCATGGCACCGCCAACACACAAAAAAGGAATGGTCCTGGTTGTTAGCGCAATCGGGCCGTGTGCCAAACGTCTCGGTCAACGCGGCCTAGCCGTCACACAGGCTCGACAAAGGGACCTTGCGGTGACAGCTCTAATGGATTTCCTGCGTGTTTGTTCCTCTTCACCGCAAGGTCTCATCGACAAGCCCCCGCAGCTTCACGGTATGTGTGACTGTTCCCTATTTTGGTATATATACTAAGCACGTTAGGCCCCGGATATGTTCTTAGACCTCTTTTCGACAACGCGCAATTCTGACGCTAGCATTCAGTCTTGATTCGTGCCGACATGATCGTCAAGGCAGAGTCCCCACCCATGGAGGACCTCAAGTCTTTCCATCTGTCTTTTCTAGACCAGAACGCAGTTCGAGTCTACACGCAAACGCTTTGCATCTTTCCTGTACGTACTTTTCACTTAGATACCGTGCTGGCTGACTCTAGTTGAGTTCAAAAATCAAAACAACGCCGAGGCAGCTATCGCAGCTCTCGATCATGGCCTCCGTCTTACTCTCCAGCGACTCCCATTCCTCGCTGGAATTCTGAGTCTTGCCGGTGACGGATCAGGCAAATTACAGCTCCAGTATCCTGCCGACATCCAGGACCGCGAGGCAACAACAGGCTTGTTCGCAGCCAAACAGATCCTCGTGGACGATTTCCCTCATCATTATGAAGACCTCAAAGAGGCCGGCATGCCACCGAGCGCGTTCAAGAGTGCCACGTTTCTTCCAGACGACTTCGCGAACTTCCCCGGTGTTCCTGTTAATGGCGAGGGTCTATGCGACTTCCTGAAGAGCGATGCTCCGGTCATGAGGGTACAGGCCTGCTTCATTCCCGGCGGCCTTGTCATGAGCATCTACGTGCACCACAGCGTACTTGACTTTCACGGAATCTCCACCTTCTGGGAGTCGTTTTCTTCCAACGTTTCTCAGGTCGCACGGACGCATGGTTCCGGGAATTTGGATCCAGGTAGCATTCAGCACTGACATTGACTATTGCCTAGCTAACCTCAATAGTGCCTCTAAGTATAGCCGACTATCAATCCTCGTTACGGGCCAAGCTCGACGAACGTGTGTCTTACAAGGGATCGCAACGACCAACGGCAGATTGCTACTGCGACGGCGCTTTCCAATACAAGAAGACCCTACCCGAGGACACCGAATGCACCCAACGACTGTTCGTTCTTCCTGCAGCTCGTATTCGCGAATACCGCGAACGCCTGCGGTCACACTTCTTGCCGTCGTCGCCTCCTACATTATGCAATGTTCTTGCTGCCCTGGTCTGGACGCACGTTACACGCGCGAGAGCAGCCCGCTTAACACAACATGGCTATACTGAGACTAATTGTGGCATCGCCACCGACCTCCGCCGCAGGTGGCAACCCCCTGTTGGTGCAGACTACACGGGTAATTGTGCATTATTCTCCAAATCCACAGCCCAGATCTCAGATCTGACAGCGGAGGAATGGTAAGTTTGTTTTTACCTGCATCTGTCGATCCGTGCGCCTCACATATGCATAGCTGCATGACAATCACGGTCTAGACTACATGCGCTATCCTTATCTGTCCTAGATCCAACAGCTAACGAGCAACGCAGTGTAACAGATAAAACCATTCTTCGCGTCATTGGGAAAATTAAGAATACCATCACGAGTGTGAACAACGACTGGATTGACCGTCACTTTGCCTTCTTCAAGGGTCTCGACGAGATCAAGGACACAGAGTGCGCTCTGGCCCTCAGGTTTGGATCCGATTGCTACATTGTACGTCTATTGACTCTCGTTTGTAATACTGTACACTAACGATTATAGACGTCGTGGCTTAACTTCGGTGCTGATTACCGTTGGGGCATTCCTGGCACCGACCTGGACGAAGATTCCCTCGGGGGCCGGCCTGAGTTCATCAGGCGAGCGTACGGTCCCGGTGATGGCGGCATGATCTTCCTTCCGAGGAGGAGGCATGTAGCCAACGATGTCGAAGCGCCTTTCGAGATCCTGGTCCGTCTTACCAAAGAGGACATGGATCGCGTCTTGAAGGAAGACGGTGGCTTATGCAGCTGGGCTGAATCCGTCGTCTTGTAGGCTGCAGCTGACTTACTCTTGTCGGCAAACGCGGGTTGACATCGCTGTTTTGCTGGCATTGTGGATGCTGTGGCCTGATCGGGTGCCTGGCGCATCCTTGTTGATGAATTCTTGCGACATACGTACTTCCACATTGTTTAACGGACATGATTACTGGCGTTGCATCGCCACGGATTGGCACTGGGATATCCTGTACAAATAGCTAGTCGGTTTCAAGGGAGGTCAACTGTTTCCACCTCATCGAAGGTGATGTCGGATCCTGGCGTTTTTGCGATTTCTCATAGATCTTTGTAATCTTGTGGGCGCCTACCTCGGCTCTGCGCCTGCCCTGCAGCGCTGCTTGCTGTTTCGGATCAATTCATCCAGATTTTCTACGCACGCTTCCACTCAACAGATTCTCGTAACATTGTGATTGAATTAGTGTCGTGATTAGATGAAGTGCAAGTGGATCCGTTTTGTTTTGCTCCAAGTTGCCGAAAATTGCCGTCTCTGCGACGCGCGAGATCATCCCCGCAATACAAACGCGCATCATCGACGTCGCAGCAGAAGACTGTTGTGACTATTCCGCGGGTGTCTACCGAGGCTGAAGCGAGTCTCAGCATGGCGTATATCCGCACTATCACCGCTGGTGATTGAGCTTCACAGTTCGCGCTGCGATCACCCGTTGTGCTTCGTCGAACAGCTCGCCCTTGCACCTCACCATTGTCGCTACCGGCTTACTGCAACGATAACGCAAGCGATCTCTGCACAATGGCCGACTTCACCGATCACCTTAGGCCAGCGCACGACGGTACAGCCACCTTACAGGCCGAGCGCGACGGTTCTGCAATTGACGTCGATGAGCTGGCAAAGCACCTGCTCTCTCGTGATGACTTCCTGCAGCGACAAGAGAAAGTGCTTAGGATTCTCAGCAGAGAAAAGCTGTTTAAGAAAGATCAGCAGCTCAACCTAGCACGACCTGATCGGTACCATCTAGGATTGGCACGGGCAAAAGCAATCCAGAGAATCATCCGCAGGGAAGGCTGGGATCACGCGGATTATAGTATGGCAGAGTACCTGAACGACGAAATGTCGCCGTACTTTTTGCATATGTCTATGTTCGGTCAGGAAGTTTCTTCTGCTTGTGTAACGTGGGCGCTCATCTGACACCGCCAGTTACCACTGTACGCGAACAAGCCTCAGAGGAACAGCAAGCCTACTGGCTGCCTAAGATTCTCAACTACGAAATCATCGGTTGCTACGCGCAGACTGAACTTGGTCACGGCAGCAACGTACGTGGACTGGAAACGACAGCGACATGGGATTCCAGAACAAAAGAGTTTGAAATCCACAGTCCCTACTTGACCGCAAGCAAATGGTGGAACGGCTCCATGGGTCGGACAGCCACACATGCTGTACGTCATTTGGTGCCACCTTCTGGCCCAACGCTCCAGCTAATCAGCTCCCAGATAGTAGTTGCACAGTTGATCCTACCGACTAAAGACAACCCGGAAGTGTTTGCTTCACACGGCCCGCAGACATTCCTGGTGCAAATTCGGGACGAGACGACTCATCAACCTCTGCCAGGCATAGCCGTGGGTGACATCGGCCCGAAATATGGCTACGCGTCCATGGACAACGGGTACATGCTTTTTGATCATCTTCGCGTCCCGAAATCAGCAATGTTGTCGCGGTATGCTGAGGTGTCTGATGAGGTCGGGACGTTCACTCGGCGCGGCCATCCGGCAGTGGTGTACGGGTCCCTGACTTTTGTGCGTGGGCAGATCATCATGCATGCTCGTCTCGTGCTGGCCCGCGCAGTGACTGTCGCAGTTAGGTATTGCAGCATCCGGCGGCAGTTTGCAGACCGTGACGCGAAGTCACATGATGTCCCAGAGATGAAGGTGCTTGATTATCCAACGGTACAGATTCGCATTCTGCCACTGCTTGCTACAACATTTGCATTACACTATACCGGCGAGTACTTCTATAATCTATACCACGAATCACGCTCAACCATCGAGAAAGGCGACTTTGGACCATTGGCCGAGCTTCACAGCGCCTCCTCTGGTCTCAAATCGCTCTGTACAACACTTGCAGCTGATGGTATTGAAACATGCCGACGCGCAATGGGCGGACATGGTTTCGGTGGTGGTAGTGGACTCATAGGGTTAAACTCAGACTATCTCTCGAAACCAACAGTTGAGGGCGATAACTGGATGATCACGCAGCAAGTCGCAGCCTACCTCATCAAGAAGATGCAAATTTGCGTCGAGCATCCCGATAAGTCATCGAAAGACCCAACTGATGAGCTCTTCAAGCACTATCTGCAAAACAAAGACCACCGAATCCCAGAATCTTACCTCGACCCCACATCAAGCGCCATCAACGACGCAAGCATTGTGTCCATATTCCAGTGGCGCGCCGCAGCTCTCAGCTACACAGTGTACGAGCAGCGCATCGTACATAAGAAGCCATGGACGAAACTCATGATTTCTCTACACGCGCTCTCACGCGCCTACAGCGAGCAAATCCTCGTAACAAACTTCCACAACGCGCTCAGCTCTCAGCCTTCCATCTCGTCACCCGCTTCAACCGTTCTGCGCATCTGCTTCCGCCTCTTCGCGTTATATACAATGGAACAATCGTCTTCCTCCTTCCTCCTCTCCACCTCAATACCCACATTCTGCCTCTCCAGCTTGCCAGACTCCATTCTCGAGCTCATGGCGGAGCTCCGTCCGCACGCTGTCAAGCTGGTGGATGCGTGGTCAATTCCTGATTTTCTGCTGGACTCTGCATTGGGCAGGTATGATGGGAAGGTGTATGAGGAGTTGTTCGATATGGCACATCGTAGGAATCCCTTGAACAAGGTCACCTTCAACCCGGATTATAGGAGTGAGGAAATCGTGCTGGGGAGCGGGGATGGAGGGAGGCATATCCTGGCGAAGTTGTAGGCGATCGAGGTCAAGACTGCGGCGATTGTCTGTCTGTCGACGTGTTGCACTTCCTGGGCAAGTTGAAGCGATATGTTCTTGTCACTGAGGTCATTGCTTCTTTCGCTTTGTTTCTACGATGAGATCAAACATATGAGGCGTGTCAGAGATAGGCTATCCATGCACCTGCACCGTTCAGATCGTCATCCACTGAGATCACGCCCAACTCACCTCACCAAACGGTCCCGGTAACGTGTCAGGCTCCCCTGAACTCAGCTTCTTCTTGCCCACCCCACGAACCCTGATCTACCTCATGCTTGGGAAACCCATTGTGAATAGACCTGAATCTACCCACTTACTACACCATTTCGATTTTAACCTCTTTAATTTGGCACTTTGTGTTGAAAAAAAGATGATTCTGTAAATGGCGGCAGTAACAACAAAGAGAACATGACATGCTGCTCATCGAACTCCGCAAAAATACCCCATCGCCACAGCATAGCTAAGCGCGCATTGCCGACGTCGATACCAGGCATATGTACGAACACGTTCTCAATGAAAGATGCCAGCTCTTCGTCTTCCTTCACGCGGTTTTCACTTCTTCCCCAACACGACCACGTTCTCCACGCTCGGGAAGTTGGCGCCGAAGCGCTGGAACGCTGCAAGATCAGACTCCCATCTAGGTCAATGTATGAGTAGAACTCCTCTTTCGATCTCTAGAGTGGTGATGGTGGGATACTCCGTGAAGATATCGTGCTTGAAGATGTCTTCCAGGATGAGGCTGCTCAGTATGCGGAGTGTAGTGCCAACGTAGTTTCGAGTTTCGTTGCGGGCTTGGGTGCATGACTGGCGCATGCCCCGCTGTAAGAGATGACACGGAGCAGGCCGATTTCATGCAGGTGGCATTTCAGCGTTGCTTTGTCGAAGGCGAGCTCGTAGATGATGTTGCAAAGCTCGGCAGGGGAGACGCAGGAGAGGCGACTCGGCCTTGTTGCGAAGCGTGCTGATGAAGTAAGTCTCATGACTGTCGAACCCTTGAGGATACATACATGGCCACCGACAGGTGCGCGATGAGTTCCAAGAACATCTTTAGTAGCTGTTTGGAGGTCTAGAGAGTGAGGGGTTGATGTAGCTGGGTGTAGAGTTCTTGGACGTGGGCGATAACGCAAGATCTATGACCCCTTCGCTTTCACTCGCTGAGTAGTGTGGGACAGCAGGGCTCGCAAAGTGACAGATCTAACCAGACGTTCTTGCCTTGAGCGGGTAGACTCATTATCGAGCAGGAGCTTGTGAATGAGCATGGACGTGACAGAATAAAGTACCGAACTCTCACTCCAACTAGTATGAGAGCACAAGACGTCACCATTGATATTACTTGTAGTTCAACTGCACCTATCTAAAGCCGCTATGGCTACACGCTTCGTACTACTCTAGAAACATCAAAACGTCCAGAATTGGCGCTTTGTTGCGCATCTGGCTGAGCCATGCCGGCATTCACAGATGTCAAGCGTTTCCTCGCTACTGTCATCTGCCGAGTTTTGCAGCTCTTGCATAACCCTCTTGGTACATCATACCCCGAGCAGAAACATGTTGTAAAGAAGGTTGATGAACATGCCCAGGAAGCTCAGCCAAGCACAGAGCCAGGCCAGGAAGTGCGGTAAGCTGTGCGGTGCCCAAGATGCCTGATACGCAGCGGTCCAGTAGTATGGCCCAGCAGAATTAGGATATTATCTAGCCATCTCAGACAGTGATTGATTGACAAAACTATACAGGCAGGCAATGACGACAAAGGCGATCAGAATTGTCCCAATCTGGCTGATGGAGAGTGCTCAGCTGAGCAGAAGAAGATTTTTTCCCCAGATAGCCAGCTGCATGGATGCAAAACCGAGAAGGCCAAACGAACGGATCTGGACGATAGAATCTGATGGGCCGTTCTCTGATTGACGAGGCGCACTGTATGACGGGCCTGAGCCTTCAGTCTCTGCCGGTTGCGCTTGGTTGTACTGATGACTATGGTGACGGAAGCTGCGCACGTACCGCTGCGACAGACCCATCCTCGTACAGTCGCGATGGTCCACAGGAGAATTGTTGGCTTCAGAAGCGCCATGCGCCACGGCAGGTGCATTGCGAGCCCGTTGGTCCTTCCGCCACTCACGCGCACTGAACCCACGACGTCCCTCCGGGCTGATCGCAGCTGGCTCTCGAATATTGGGCGGATTTGGTAAGAGCAGCACTCTTGGTGTTTCTAGGCATTGCGACCAGTTTGTGACTTCGCGATCAGAATGCAATGCAGGTCGGCCTTGTGTGGTCAAGGGTACCATGTCGATGAGGCCACCCCTCGACCCTGAACCTCTGCGAGAGGCACGTGAGTCTGCTGAAGACTGTCTTGTATGTCCAGAATTGTATCGCCAAGCGTTCTCATTGTAGTCGGTGTGCGATAGTCGTCGACCTGCTGGGTGCGAAGCTACCTGATTAATGAGAGGCGTTCGGCCCTGAGAAGCTTGCGCCTGTGGCAGCTTGAGCGGAAACATGCTGCATAGAAATGATAGCGCAGATAGCGATAGAGGGGCTTGTTTGAAAGCACAAGCGAGAGTATAAGTGAAGGTAATGCCTGCTGTGACGTGTCTTGTTTGCTGCATCACGCTAGAGGAAAGCGCGGTGAAAGAGCGCTCCTGCTCTCCTGTGCGACTTACTCGAAGTGTGGTCCATCTAGACATCTTCACGCTCTAAATATCCCTCGGCAACTCCCACTATCGTCTGGTTCAGCAACTATGGCAATCCATCCTGCTTACCCAAGGCTAGAAGCAGAGGTCGTTGTTGATGGCGAAGCACTTCGGGAATACGCCGAGGACGAGTTGATTCCTGACAACAATGAAGTCAAGAACTACATACAAGTGAGATCTGAAGCCTTCTTTGGCGTGCGCTACTACATTCCCAAGGCCTTGTTCGCAAATTATGCTGTGAAGGCTGTGATCGAGATCAACGGAGTTCGAATGAGGTCCTCCCCTTATAATAAAAGACGTTGCGCCTTCGAAAGAACCATATACATGAGTCTAGCGCGTATCAATGGAGTACCCGTGGGTCAGAAGTTCCGATTTGCAAAACTCAACCCTAGTAAGTGTTTATTCTTGGGTCCAAAGAAGAAATCTTCTCACATGCACGGTCTAGTAAATACTGAACAAGGAACCCAAGCGTCAAAGCAACAGATCTCTGAGATAGGCAACATCTCAGTCCTCTTCTATGCCATAAAAGATATGGAAATATCCAAGAATCGCAGGGATAAAGCAGCTCCTGCCTTACTGCCGCACGATGCGACTTCCGAGGAAGACTTGAAAGGACAAGCTCTAACGCATACCGCTGAGTAAGTTTATCTTCTGACAAAGGGCAGCCTACAACTAACAGATCGAAGGCTCTCGCCTCTACAGCGAAGATCCGAACCCACCGTGTGGCGTTATGAATACGTTGATCCTCACAAACTACCATTTGCAGTCTTCCACTTTAAGTATCGCTCTCTGGGTAAGTATATCTTATCGACGTGATACGGCGTCCTGATTATCTCCAGAGGCACTCAAGTCCATCGATGTTATTCCTCGCACGCCTAGTCCCATGCCTCTGGAAGATCGACCAGCCGAAGACTTGAACCCAGCCGAACTTGTCGAACTAGTCAACAGGTACCGAGTGAGTCCATCACCCCATGTAGATATCCGCATACTAAACACACATGAAGAATCACGAAGCTGAGACGCGCCGGATCAAACAAGAGAAGACACACGAAGTCAAGCGCGAACGTGCCACACTTACAGGTAACCCAGCCAACGACGACGACCTTTCTCTTGTGGAAGAGCGGCCTGTAAAGCGAAGACGTGGACCGCGCGCAGACGACGAGGTCATCGAACTTGACTGAATAGGCAAAGACGTCTGGACGTGAAGTCAGAAGAGAACGAACACCAAGATGACCAGCATCTTCAAAGACGATGAGCCCTCGGCAGAGCAATTATTAAATTGGAGTTACATGAACTAGCATTGATGGAAGGACCTCATGGATATGGGGGCCAACGGGACTCTTTTGATCTATGATTCATCAGGCGCATATCGGCAAACATCTCACAAGCACACACAATCTAGCTTCAATCCGTCATCTTGTATTATTCTACTTCATCACCACAAAGCAATGAAATACCACCAGACTACCAAACAAGCTCTTCCTCCAAACAAGCTTTCCCTCTCGCCCCACACACCAGCCTTAGCGCCTTCGACATCACAACGACATCATCAGCCCGACCAATCACCTCACCTCTCCTCGCGGAGATAACGCAACAGCCTGACAATTACTTCGTGCGCCGCGAAACGCACCACGACGCACCGGACAGAAGGCCGACTAACCCAGCCAGAACCCTGAATGATGATGATGACGATGATGTTTGAACCACCTACAATTTCCGTCATTTGACGCAGCGTCATCAGCGTGAAGATCCGGGGAGAGCGGCGGGACCAAGTGTAGAAATAAGAGCAATGAGACTGTCTGCTTGCTTGCTGTGCAATTGAGTTCGTTTCCTGCATATTTCCTATAAGTTCAACACCTGAGCTTTGAATGAGACATTGATCTCACTACCATACGTACCACTGACCATGGACCCCAACAATCCTAACCGTCAAACCCGCAAAACGCCCCAGTATACGCTCTACCAACGCCAGAACTTCTGGAAGACGAACGAGGGCGAGACCCCGCTGTTCAACACCGGTTCGCAGCGGGGGGGGGGGGGGGGGGGGGGGGGGGGGGGGGGGGGGGGGGGGGGGGGGGGGGGGGGGGGGGGGGGGGGGGGGG
>JAVISA010000041.1:0-89519 GCA_032595095.1 Didymellaceae sp. YAFEF048 | reverse complement strand
CACACACACACACACACACACACACACACACACACACACACACACACACACACACACACACACACACACACACACAACAAAATCAAAAAGAACCCTTGCATGACCTGGCATCAGTGTCATCACACACAAAGACCTCACATAATCCGAAGCAACAACACACAGCAACATCAATCAATTCCACACCCTACAAGCCACCACTCCCACCTCTCCCCCTCCACACAGCTCACCCCCTAAACACCCTGCACTTTCCTATAACTCGGGGGCTTCAACGTCCTCCCCACAATCTTAACCGCATACGGCGGCACCAGCGACACGGCGGCAACGACGACGCCCTTCCACCAAAACGCGGCGCTGCCCACAAACGCCAGATCGAAGTACCCGTTCGGATCTACCCCGCCGCCGCCCAGGAACGGTATACTGCCGAAGTAGATGCCCGCGGTGCCGAGGATACTCGCGATCATGAGCCAGTGCCAGGTGGTGACCTCCATGGCGACCATGACGAGCTCGTTGACGACGAGGACGGAGAAGGAGACGCTGACCATGCGGGCGAAAGTGAGGGTGGAAGACTCATCGACGCCGACGAGCAGCTGCGATAGGCCCTGGATCATGCTGCCTTGGTAGATGCTCACCGCGACCCAGATGAAGAAGGATTTGTAGCTGAGGCTGCGGCCGGTTTTGAGCTCTGCGTACAGCTCCGGGTAGAGGTTGGCGACGGACTCGTCGACGTCGCGGTCAAGGACGAGCGAGAAGACGGGCATCATGGTGTAGATGGTGGAGTAGCCGACGAGCAGCCAGTCCTTGTAGAGGGCGTTTGGTTCGAACGCGGTGGCGATGCTGTAGACGGTCTGGCAGATGGAGATGATCAGCCCGCGGTGGATGACGAACTGGGAGAGCTTGGCGCTGCGTTTGTAGCTGTTGCGGCCGTGCCAGACGAGCAGTTTGACCAGGTAGCAGAACTGTTCGATGCTGAAGTCGGCGGCGAGAGAGGCTTGGCGGCCTTCTTTGCCGACGATGCCGACGCCCACGTCGGCGGCTTGGATCATGGAGACGTCGTTGCCGCCGTCGCCGATGCAGCAGACGCGCTTTTTGGTGTAGGAGCGGATTAGACGCGCGACGTCGGCTTTTTGGGTTGGACTGCACCGGCAGGCCACGACGGTGGGGAGTTGCACCGCGATGGAGATGAAGTCGGAGCGGTAGTGGGTTAGCATGAGCGCTAGGGATTCGCCGTCGATGAGGAGACAGGCGTCGGTCTTGCCGCGGAGGAAGTCGAGCGAGGAGTGCGCGAGGTCTTTACGTTTCACTGGAGGGTGGGTTAGTGGGTGGTGTGTGTATGTGGTGGCGGTAACGTACGTTTTTGAATGGTGTGGATATATTGGCCTCTTGCCACGAGCTTGGAACTGACGGCCACGCAACGTGCTGTCTCGACTTTGTCACCGGTCAACATCCAGATCTTGATACCGGCGTTGCGGAGGAGCTCGAGAGACGGTTTGACGTCTTTCTGTAACTTGTCCTCGACACCAGTCACGCCGAGTAGCTCGAGATCCCGCTCAAGAAATTCGCTGATGACTTCTGCGACGCCCGCATCGCGGTTCTGCAGGGCTAGAGATGCTTGGGAGAGCTTGGCAGAGAAGTCCTGGTAGGTCTCGGCAGAGAGCTTCTTGCGTCCGACGACGAGGGTTCGGAGGCCCTCTCGCGCCATGTTCGCAGTCTCTTCGTCAAGCCAGTCGTTGGCGGCAACGATGGATGTCATGACCGTGTCTGCGCCCTTTTGGTAGAACCAAATTTCGCCGTCATCGTCGGTAGGAGCTGTGAGCGGACCGTGGAAGAATTTGACAACGATACCCATCCTCTTGCCTTCGGATGTGAAGGGGAACGTGTTGAGGATGCGAACGCGGACGACAGTGTTACCGCTGTTGACTGATTCGAGTGTCATTGACTCTCGGTCGCGCTGAAGGAGCTTAAGCCCAACAGCTTCGGTCCAGCGAACAATGGCAATTTCATCGGGGGAGGACGCTTGGTATGTCGTGACGATCTCACCATTTTCTTCTTCAGTAGTCGGCGTGACATTGTGGCAGAGGGCAAGTGCCAACACCACATCTCGCACTCGTGAGCCGATCTCTCGACGCATTCGAGTAGCCGAGGTAACCGGGACAGCATATGCAGATGACGGTGTGACAAGGGAAGCTGCCTCGCCGGGAGAAGGAGTGAAGCATTGGCGGACATACGAGGAGACTTCGTCCATTGCCTCGTTGGCATATGAAACTGTGCCAACGTGAATCTTCTTCATGGCCATTTCTAGAAAATATCAGACATCAATCGATCGAAGCGTTTTTCAGACATACCGTTTTGAGTCAAAGTGCCAGTCTTGTCACTCAACAAGTACTCAATGCGGCCCAAGTCCTCTGGGATCGTACTCGTTCTGACCACAGTTCCTCTAATGCTTTCATCATGCTCAATAAACCATGCATAGACAGACTTGCCCATGTCCAGATTGACACGCAGACCGACTGGTACGATTGTCGAGAAAAGAATCAAAAATCGCATCATGTTGACATACCAGGCGCGTCCCTCGATCTCTCGAAAGCCAGCCAGCGCCACAAGAATGAAGGACAACGAGAGGGTGAAGACACACAACCATTTTGTAAGTGCGTTGATCTCAAGCTCTAGCAGTCCAGTCTTCGAGCGTGATGGCGAAGTAGACAGGGCTTGGCGTGTTTGGGGACCGGTGTAGACAACAACGGCAAGCAGGCTGCAGCTCGAGGCTACAACTGTATTGGCCCAGATGGTGTTGTCGATACCAAGCGGGGCAGATTGCACCTCCTCGACCTGCGACGACTCGGAGTCGTGGGGATCGTATTGCCGGTGACGCTTTGGCTGCAACTCTACAGTGCCGTAGAACTCGTTCACTTTCCTATCTGGTTTCCCTGCGATAACACGGAGGCGGGTGTATTCGCCGACGTGCAAGTTCTGTGTCAGGGGCGAGGACAGACGCAGCTTCCAGTCAGTCTCACCATCGAGTTGGTCCGTACGAATGAAGGCTTCTCCGGAGGGTCCAGTGGATGCAGCAGTCTCAACCTTGGCGGCCTCGGGCTCAGCTAGAGCTCCATCTTCATCGATGAGCATGGGAGTCGCATTGGTGGAAGCTGGCGCGGCAGCTGGCGCAGTGTCGGTGGCAAGACTCTTGAGCACGATCATATCAGCGGGCACTCGCTGGTCCTTCCCGAGCTTCACCACGTCGCCAACCTTCAAGCTCCTGGATGGCTTGACCACTTCATAGTATGTGCACGTAGCCAGCCCCTTGGTCGACAAGCGTTGCTCCTCGTCTTCGATATCAGCAAGTCGGCCGTTCTCCTTCTTATTCTTTCTTAACTTCTTCTTCCGAGCCGAGCTCTGTCCAGGTGCCAGACCGTTTCCTACACCGTTCTCCTCGAACTTCAAGACTGTATAGCCTTCCGAGTTTGCTTCGGCGTCCCTGCGGCGACGGGCAATATCGTCTAATGCTTCTTTACCCAAGGTGATGGTAATGACAAATGCAAGCGGCGCAATGTAGGTGGAAAGGTAACCAAGGCGGAGAGGCTTGATGATCTGCGACAACGCTACAAGCAGAAAGTACATGTTGATGAAGAAAGAGAATTCGTTATAAAGAGTACGCGGTAGAAAGCTCCAAGGGGTATATTTGGCGTTGGAAACGGCATTGGCAGGAAATCGTGAAGTTTGTATGGCACCGACGGAGATGGTGCGCTGGGTGGTAGGGTCATGCTCCTCGTCGGCATCGTCTGTGGCGTCGTCGCCCAGCTGTATGGCACCATGGTCCTGTTTGGAGAGGAAAGTGGGCAGACGGAGGCCAGCGCTCAGCTTGGACAAGGCGCTCGGCTTGCGCGGTGTCGCCCGTCGAGGATTTGTGCTGGCAGGCAGCAACGGGGAGTCGTCGTCGCCCGACTGTCGGTAGCTGCCGGCTGAGTTGCGGTTGTCCCTCTCATCATCATCTATCAGGCCTCTCAAGTCTTCCTCTTCGGGCTCCTCCTTGCGCCTGTTCCCTCGCAACCTCCCTACTCGCAGGTTCCTCAGCGGTATCCTCGCGCCTAGCTCGTGGTAGGGTTTTGGCTGCTCTTTCGACTGACGGCGGGGCGGTGAGGGCGGTGTGCGTGAGCGGCCGGCGAGCGGGTCGAGCTCTTCGAGGTTGAGGTCGAGGTCTGAGTCCTCGTCTGGCGCATTCGGCTGGTGGTACTCATGGGGAGCAGACATGGCTCATGGGGGCTGTGGAAAGGTACGGGTGTCTGCGGAAGGGGGTCGGGTTATGTGCAGACCATGTGCGATGGCAGACAGTGTGGTTGTTGAAGCTGGGAGTGCTTTCGGGGGTCCGCCGCCAGTTCGGGGGTTGGTTGTATGGGGTTGCGGCGGGCGGCCAGCTGCGTGGTTTCGAATGCTAGGACGATGTGTGGACAAGGAATCGCAGGTGACGTAGTCTTTCCTCACTGTCTCAGACGGTCTCGGTGTCTGTGAAGGCAGTATATGTGCAGCGAATGTGCAGGCAGCAGAACAACAAATGACTACCTGGCGTCAAGTCGGTTGCGCGTCACCGTACTGGCACCTAGTTCGCGGCGTGGCGCTGTGGCGCATGCCGGGGCGCGGAAGAGGCCAGGGTATGCGGAACCGACTCGACGGCTGCTGGTTCGAGACATGGTAGACAGCTGTCCCCTTTGCAGTTGCCATTAGTATCAGCACCACAACGACGCATTGCACTGCACGCCATGCACCACGCCCTCGTGGCCCATTGTTGACTGCGCGCTCCTTGTCGATCGAGGATCCCACGCTTCCAACACGCGCCACGCATAACGCCCGCCGCTTCTGCTTCTCTGTAGAGGTACGTCGTAGTCGTAGTTGCAGTCTAGCATCCCTATCCTATCTACGTCAGGCTCCGAGGCCCAGCACAGCGTCCACGAGTCGCTCCTCCAGGGCGCTGCCACGCATGGCAACAGCCTTCTACACACGCGCATCTCTCTGCCCCAACTTCGACCTCGACTCGACGATTGTGCACAGGTGCCATGTGCGCAAGCCGACCAGCGCCCTGACTCGACAATCTATCGCATGCGCCGCCGACAGGGCTGACTTTGAATTCGCAGTACTTGCATATACCCTTTTAGCTATCTCATAATCTTGCATAATGGACCACGAAGACGGCCCCAACTTCTCCTACGCGTACGGCGACAGGCGGCCCTCGACCCCAGCTGCCTCATGGAACCCCGCCCTGCGACCCCAGACCTCAGTAGCTGTTCCAGCAACGACATCGACACAACAGCCACCCGTCCAGCCGATACCGCCGCAGCCTGAATCAGAAGAGGAGTCGTCCGAGGAGGAGGAATCTGAAGAAGAAGAGGAAGGCGAGGAGGAGACACCAGCAGTCGCACCACCACCAACGGCTGCCCAAGCAATGCCAACAACAAGCTCGGCGCCCATGCCCCCTCAACCTGCTACCCACGCTGCACCTGCACCTGCGCCTGCATCTGCGCCTGCACCCGCGCTTGCGCCTCTAAGCGTCCCTGCGCCTCTTAGTGCCCCTGCGCCCATCTCATCGAGCGAAGATACATCTGAGGACGATGAGGACGAAGAGGAGGAGGAATCTCAAGATGAGGAAAGCGCACCTGCAACCGCCACCCAAAGCGCTGTGCTTCCCCCGCAGCCAGTAACGCCAAAGCAGGCGGATGCCCCGGTCGACGCCATGCGAGGCCTGCACATCCAGGGTCAGACCCCAACCCACGTGGGCCGCGGACCAGCTGAGCCCTCTGAGTCAGAAGACAGCTCTTCGGAAGAAGAAGGCGCGGACGAGGAAAAAGAGGAGGCAGAAGAGGAGGAGGATGAAGAAGAAGAAGAAGAAGAAGAGGAGGCAGAGGAAGAATCGGAAGATGATGAGCCTGCGCCACAAGAACGCCCTGCCGAAAATTACGAGCACCAGGGAGAGTCAACCGTCTTGGAAGATGCTGTAGTCGAAAGTGCAAAGGTTCCATTGGTGGCAGACACCGAGGCTGCGGCAGATGATTGGGGAGCGTCGGAGGAAGATGCCTTTGATCTGGGCGCACCTCAGCCGGATCTGCCTTTGGCGACCCCGACTGCTGAAGCCGTGGGTACGACCGTGGGGGATGACGTGATTGGCAACAACTCAGTCGGCGGCAACACCGGCGATGACTTGGACTGGGGCAACACTGACGAGCAGGCCGAGGATTTCTTCGCCGGTGCATCTCAGACCGTCGAGCCTGCCCAGCCCGAGCCCGAGACCGCTGGTGCTCATGTCACGCAGGAAACAGAGCCCGCGCCAGCTGCCAAAGACGAGTGGGATCTTGACCTGGATGATCTTGACCTGGACGACGAGTTCCTCCCTGATACCGAGGACGCACTCGCGCTGGCGCTTGATGATGATGTTGGTTTCCTAGAGGACGAGCCTCCAGCCCCTGCTCAGCCGCTGGCACCAGCAACAAGATCTGTATCTGGTACAGCCAGCCGCTACGCCCCTGCTCAAGTTGCGCAGGCCGCAGCCGCGCCAGCACCACCTGCCAATCCTTATGCTCCTACCGGTGTTCAATTCACCAATCTGTCACCATCCATCCCGCAGTCACCTGCGACCTCGACTTCAACCATGTACAATGGTTTTGGACAGCCAGTGTCGCAGCAGCAGCCGGTCCGGCCTGCGATGTCAAGTTCAGGACAGAGTTTTGCCGACAAGTCGAAAGGCGGATATGCGTCACCATACGATCTGCCAGACGAGATTGTGACTACCCGAAGGCGAGCAGCTCCTCGGCCTACTGTACCCACCGCGCAACCCACTCCACCTCCACCGCCCCGAAGCAGCAGTATTACCTCCAACTCTGGACCTCCTCGTCCTTCACTGCCGCCACCCAGTGCCACAGTTGCGAGCCTGTCTCCGCCATCTTCCAGTCAATCGATGCAATCCATGAGTGGGTTACCACCAGCGGCACCCCCTAAGCCTGCTGCTCCTGCACGGGCACAGACATCAGACTTCTTCGCTGAGCTCCCTGTGACCACTAAACCGAAGAAGCCTTCCGGCCGCTACACGCCACAACCCCAGGAACCTGTACAGCCGCAGATGCCTCATGGCCCTCCACAAGTCCCTCACATGTCTCCGCAGATGGCCCAGGGTCCTCCTCAGATGGCACAAGGCCCTCCCCAAGTGCCTCAGGTGTCTCCGCAACTCGGTCAGGGGCCACCTCAGTTCCCTTCAAAAGAGAGGACGCCATCATGGTCAGGTCTACGCAATGAGGTCCTCGCAGACTCAGGGAGTGCCCCTGCCACGGCTCCATTCCGACAGCCAGAGCAGTTGCCCATGTTTCCTACGGAACCCTCGGTGCTGGCGAGAACCAACAGCTTGCCTGTGCCACAAGCTGGACCCCCACAGTCGTCGAGATACTCCCCCGCGCCTCCGTCAGCGGCACCAGCCAACGCTCGATATTCACCTGCACCGCCAGCGGCGCCGGCTGCCAACACAAGATACTCACCTGCCCCACCTCATGCACAGACTCAACCACCCGTCGGCCCCCCACGCCCGCTTTCTCAGCCATACGCGCCCAGGACATCCAGCCCGCTTGCATTCGCTACTCCTCGTCACCAAGAGCAGTTTCCGCCGGCGGAGGCGTCATTCGACCCATCGTCTGGCCACCATGTCTCGCAATCAGTTGAGAGTGTTTCACGTGTGCCCTTCAGAAGTCCATTGGAGGGTGTCAGCGAGGCAGAGGAACGTGCGCCAGCCTCTGCGGCTCAGCCACCTGTCGCTGCAAGGTCTGGCACGCCCCCTCTTCGTAACTACCCACCTTCCAGTGTGGGCTCTCCCAGGAAGACGGGAAATTACACGCCGCAATATCAAGCATCTCCTCCGCGATCGGAAACACATTCGCCTGCAGCAAGCATGAAGCCACTGGCTCGGGCCACGACTGCACCGATGGAGTATCAGAACACCGTGCCGGGACTCATGTCGGCTCCTACCTTCAATCAGCAACCCACGATTCAAAAGCCACTGAACAGTATCCCTCACCGCAGACAAACATCACTCAGTCTCGAGTACGAAAGCATACCGCCTGCAGATGAACGTGCTGCAGATCCATTACAGCAATGGAAGGGGGCCCCTATCTTCACTTGGGGGCTGGGTGGTACTGTAGTCACTACGTTCCCTAAGGAGATCCCCCGCTATGGAGGTGGCACATCAGCGCCCATGGTCAAGCGCAGCCCCGGCGAGGTGAGGATTCAAAGTGTCAAGGAGGTCTTACCTGAGTCAGAGGATCTCACAAAGTTCCCTGGCCCACTGAAGTCGAAGAGCAAAAAGAAGGATGTTTCGTCCTGGCTTGGCCGTAAGCTCGAAGCACTGGACAGCCAAAAGAAGGTGCCTGGGTTCGAGCATTCCATGGACCAAGATGAGCACAAGCGCTTCCAAGACAAGTGTTTGCTATGGAAAATCCTGCAGGTGCTGATCGACAATGACGGTCGCCTTGAGGGACCCGCTGCCGAAGCCGCGATCAAGAAAGCTTTCGCTGATGAAGACGGCGATGCAGCAGACGGTGAAGGCTCTTTCTCGACAACAGCAGATCTTGTCGGCCGTTCAAGAACGAATACTCTCCAAGCGGAACCTGTCGACCCTCGTGCGATCGAAGACCTCCAGAAGCTGCTCACCAAGGGTGATCGCGAGAAGGCGGTTTGGCACGCAGTCGATCAGAGACTATGGGGTCATGCCATGCTTCTCTCTTCCACGCTGAGCAAGGATGTGTGGAAGCAGGTCGTGCAAGAATTCGTTCGCAAGGAGGTCAAGAAGGTCGGCGGCAACCACCAGTCTCTCGCGGTGCTCTACGAAGTCTTCGCTGGCAACCACGAAGACTGCATTGATGAGCTCGTACCGGCGTCCGCTCGTGCTGGCTTCCAGATGGTCAGCACTGACGGCGCAGGCGCTACGCAAAACGCGCTGCAAGGCCTCGAGAAGTGGCGCGAGACAGTTGCACTGATCTTGAACAACCGGAGTGAAGGCGATGCTGCGGCTCTGTTGTCGCTTGGTCGACTTCTGGCACAGTATGACCGCATCGAAGCTGCTCACATTTGCTTCGTCTTCGCGCGTGCTGTTGCTGTAGTCAACGGTCCAGATAACCCACAGGCTGACCTTGTTCTTCTCGGTGCGAACCACAAGCAGAATCCACTAGAGCTTGGTATTGAGATGGAGTCAGTGATGCTGACTGAGGTATACGAGTTCGCTTTGTCTCTTTCAGCGCCGACCGGAACGTTCGTATTCCCTCACCTTCAGGCTTACAAGCTCGCACATGCTCAGCGTCTCGCCGAGTATGGGTACAAGAGCGACGCTCAGGCCTATTGCGATGCCATCGGCGCGGCCATGAAGGCAACCACTTCACTCTCCCCATACTACAACGCCGCTTTGATTGGGAGCCTGGACGAGCTCAGCCGACGTCTATCCCAGTCTCCAAAGGACGGCTCGACGTCATGGATCCCCAAGCAAGTCGGCACTTCCCTGCTATCGAAATTCAACAGCTTCATTGCTGGAGACGACGACGAAGCATTAGGCAACCCATCTGCTGGTGGAAATGTCGGACCTTTTGCCAAGATCACTGGCGACAGCCCAAGCATCACGCCTTCTCAATCGAATGCGGACCTGTATGGCGCGTACGCTGGTTACGGAGCGCCCACAGCACAGCCCTCGGCGCCTTCGAACTCACGATACGCTCCATCGAATGCCTCGAGCGCGTACGCACCTCGCGTATCATCCGAGCAGCAGCGTTCGCGATATGAGCCCGAAGGGCGACCATCCATGGACTCTGTGCGTTCAGTCTCAGATACTTACATGCCTGCATCGCAGCCAGCAAGCCCATACACTCCGGGTCAGGCAATGCTCAGCCCCAACAGCCAGCGGCTGCAGAGTAAGTCACAGTCGTACTCACCGCTCCGTCCCGAGCCCAGTGCGGCTCTTTCCTACGGCAGCCCATATGCAGCGACCCCTCCGGCCGAGGAGTCTGCTTCATCACCGGCATTCGGCGGTTACCAACCACCCCAGGCCAGCTTCGATGATGATGTTCCGGCGCCAGCTTCCACCCATCAAGAGCAGCCCTCAGCAGCATACGAACCTTCCTCAAGCTATGAGCCTTCCTCTGGATATGAGCCATCCTCTAGCTACGAACCATCTTCGAGCTACGAACCAACTTCAGGCTACGAACCCCCTTCGAGCTCATTTGAAGCGCCATCGTACACACCATACGAGCCCGAGTCCGAAGAGGAAGACGAGAAAGACTCGAAACCGAAGAAGAAATCCATGATGGACGACGATGACGACGACCTCGCGGCCCGCGCCTCAGCCCTCAAAATCAGCAGCGGCAGCAAACCCAGCAGCGGCGGCAAATCCGCGGCAGACCTCGCCACAGAAGCGGCCTTCCGCAAAGCAGCCGAAGAGGACGCAAAGCGCGACAAAGAAGCCGCGGCGGGCGGCAACAAAAAGGGGTGGTTCGGCGGCTGGTTCAAGAAAGACCCCAACGCGCTCACAGCGCCCGCCCCAGGTCCCATCAAAGCCAAATTGGGCGAGGAAAACAGTTTCGTGTACGACCCGGACCTCAAGAAATGGGTCAACAAGAAAGCCGGCGCCGTGGACTCTGCCAAACCCTCGGCCACGCCACCACCGCCCCGCGGCGGACCTCCCTCAGCAGCTGCTAGAAGCGCTTCAGGCGGTATTGCGCCCCCATCTGGCGGCCCTCCTTCGTCTGGTCTCAGACCGCCTACTTCCATGCCGCCCCGCAGCTCCTCCATGCCCCCGCCCATGGCCGGCATCTCCTCCCGCGCGAGCACCCCCGGCGTCCCGTCCGATTCCGAGACCACCGCAGGAGGCCCCGCCAAGCCACCCGGTCTCGTGCGTCCCCCGCTGGCGTCGGGCCCGCCGAGCAGACCCAGCACCAGCATGAGCAATGCAAGCAGTATCGATGATTTGCTGGGCGCGGCGCAGCCAAGGAAGGGCGCGGCGGCGAAGAAGAAGAAGGGTGGGAGGTATGTGGATGTTATGGCGCAGGGGAATTAGAGAGAGATATGTGAGTGTGCAGGGGAGGGAGAGTGGGATGTGCATGATCTGGCGTTTTTTTGGGGTTGCATGATTGATTTGGTTTGGTTAGAGAGTGTGTTGGTGTTGGTGTTTGTGTTGATGTGATGTGAAGGGATACAGAGGATGATGAGCATGAGGGATGAAGTTTATGTATCTACGTTGTTGGCATGCATGCATGCATGTATGGAGAGTCTGGTCGTGATGGGTTGCATGGTGTGTAATAGTGTACGATTATTCCATCTCTATTCGCGTGTTGGATGTACTGTGTCCGCAGTGTATCTTGTTCCTAGGGTACATGTCGGTTTTAGGTGGTTGCTGCGTTGCGGGTGTGCTTGTAGATGTTCCCCTGGAAGTGAAGCGCGATTGTAGTCAGTGTGAAGAGCAGAAAGAAGAGCGGCTTGGTGGACGAGTGTTCAATCGATTCGTGTGAAAGGCATGCGTTGAGCTCCTCACTGGGTTGCAGCTCTGGTCTGGATTAGTGGGTCGAAGGATGATACTCACAACTGGGACTGCATCTACGACAAGATAGCCACTTGTTTAACTAGCGAATCATCAATACTAGTATTAACATAGGTAGCAGAGATCATTGAAGAACCAAGGATAGTGGAATAATAAGATCCGTCAAGCTTCTCACTGCATGTGCATGCGTTGCGGCTCTGCTACCTCGTATGTAGGTAGGTGGTCTAGAATAGTGGCGCGAAGGATGACGCGCCATGCCGCTTCCAGTCCCGCTGTCACACGTGCTTGGCCGATTGGTTGGCAGCCCCGGCAACAACATGGCGCGCATCACGTAGCTCCCCACCCGCAACGGCAGCTTCCCTGGCACTGGCTTTTGCTGGGAAAAGTAAAGAAAGAGGTTTGCGCGATTGCTTTGCTGTGCGACGCTCCTGTAATACCTCGACTCTCACAGGCACGCCCCGTAGCCTTAGCCTTTGATTGATACTGGCTTGGTCGTCGCCATCCCACACGGCTCCGCGACCATGAAGTTCGGCACCACCCTGCGCAGGAGCGTGTATCCGCCGTGGAAGGCGCAGTACATCGACTACGACAAGCTCAAGAAGCTGCTGAAGGACAACGAGGATGACGAGAGCTGGACCGCCGAGGACGAGAGCGCCTTTGTCGACGAGCTGGCCAATGTGCAGCTCGAGAAGGTGCACGGCTTCATCCTCGACGTCTCGCAGAAGCTGCGCGACCGCACCGCCGCCTGCGAGAAGAAGCTTGAGCCATTGGCGGTCGGGCTGAAGACCAGCGACGGCGAGGACAAGGACGGCAAGAAAGGCGCCGGCGAGGGCCTGTTCTCAGACGCTGTTAAGAAGGGCGAGACGGCGGACAAGCAGCCACAGCTCAGCCAGGACGAGCGCAAGAAGCTGCTGAACGAGGTGCTGGCCGAGCTGGACAAGGTCACCAAGGAGGTCAAGGAGCTCGAGGGCTTCAGCCGCATCAACTTCACCGCCATCATCAAGGCCACCAAGAAGCACGACAAGCTGCGCGGCAAGTCGTACAAGCTGCGGCCCTTCATCGACGCCCGCCTGGCCCGTCACCCGCTGCAGACCGAGGATGCCTCGCCGCTGCTGTACCGCCTGTCTGCGCTGTACTCGTTCGTGCGCCAGAGCCTCGAGGGCAAGACCAAGGAGGCCCTGTCCTTCTCCGAGGACCAGACCGCCGGTCAGGGTTTCACCTCGCACAAGTGTATGTTGTCCCTCTAGAAATAAAATGCTCTATGCATGCTAATTACATCAGTTTGGGTCCACATGGACAACCTCTTCGAGGTCAAGACCGTCATCCTCCGCCGCCTGCCCGTCCTCGTCTACAACCCCCAGTCCGCCAACATCGCCGAGGGCACCCAGCGCGACCCCACAATCACCTCCATCTACTTCGACAACCCCAACTTCTCCCTCTACACAGACAAGGTCAACAACAAAGAAGATGCTGCCTCGCTCCGCCTGCGATGGTATGGCCAGCTCAACGAGAAGCCTGAGATCATGTTTGAGAAGAAGGTCATCAAGGAGGGCGACTCCAGCGAGGAAGTCCGCTTCCCCATCAAGGCCAAGTATGTCCAGGCCTTCCTCGACGACAAGTACCACATGGAGAAGTCGATCGAGAAGCTCGAGTACAGGCCCAACCGGGACCAGCAGAAGATTGATGACCTGAAGATGGCGGTTGAGGACATCCAGGGCTTCGTGAGAGAGAAGGACCTGCAGCCTGTGTTGCGCGCCAACTACACACGCACGGCGTTCCAGATCCCAGGCAACGACAACGTCCGCATCTCACTCGACACCAACATGGCTCTGATCCGCGAGGACGCTCTGGACATGGACAGGCCTTGCCGCGAGCCCGATGACTGGCACAGGCGCGACATCGACAACACCAACATGGAGTTCCCCTTCAAGAACCTCAAGAAGGGCGAGATCCACAAGTTCCCCTTTGCCCTGCTGGAGATCAAGGTCAAGGGCCTGAAGAAGTACGAGTGGGTCGAGGACCTCATCCACTCCCATCTCGTCAAGGAAGCGCCGCGCTTCTCCAAGTTCGTCCACGGAGTAGCCAAGCTCTTCGAAGACAACGTCAACACCTTCCCCTTCTGGCTCAGCCAAGTCGAAGACGACATCCGCAAGGAGCCCGACCAGGCCTTTGACGAGGAGCAAGAACGCAAACGCAAAGCCGCCGAGGACGACTTCGCCGTGGGCTCGCTCTTCGGCACCGCCGCCAGCCCTTCCTTCCGCCGCGGCATCGCCTCCCCCGTCGGCTCACCCTCGGCCGCGCGCTCCGCCCCCAAGAAAGGCAGCGCCGCCCAAGTCGCTCCCAGCACAGTCGCCCACTCCATGCCCGCCACCCGTCTCCCGCGCCAGCCCTCGCACCAAGACGACGCCCCCACCCACGACACTCACGACACTCCCGACAGCGACGACGACGAAACCACCGCCCTCATCTCCCCCTACGCCAGCGGCAAAACAAACGGCCTCTCCAAACTCTTCCCCTCCTTCTCCACCTCCAAATACGCCCGCGCCCAGCGCTCCTCCCCCTCTTCCCGCGCCGTCAAACTGCCCCCCGGCGTCTCCGCCCCGGGCGTCTGGATCAAAGACCAAGGTCCGCTCCGCGTCGAAGCCAAAGTCTGGCTCGCCAATCAGCGCACCTTTATCAAATGGCAGCACGTCTCCGTCCTGCTCGCCTCGCTCTCCCTCGGCCTGTACAACGCCGCCGGCGAGGGCAACAACATCGCCCGCGCCCTCGCCGTCGTCTACACCAGCATCGCCGTCTTCGCCCTCGCCTGGGGCTACACCATATACTGGTACCGCAGCAAGCTGATCCGCGAGCGCAGCGGCAAGGACTTTGACGCCCTGACCGGTCCGCTGGTGGTCGCCGTCGGACTCGCGCTCGCGCTTTGTCTCAATTTCGGGTTCAAGTATGGCAAGTTGAGGGCGGAACATCAGGCGGCTGTTATGGGGTTGAGTGGGGGTGGGAGTGTGAGTGGGATGAACAGTGCTGGTGCTGGGTTTAGCGCCGGGAGCGAAAATATCGAGTTGAGGATTTAAAGCAGGTTCTGGGGAGGGTACGTAATAAGGTGCGTGTAGTGTGGTGTTGTAGTGCGGTGTGGTGTGATGTGGTGGGAGAAGGATGCAAAGGCCATCTATCTATCTATTCATTTATCCATCCGCCATGCCATGCCATGCCATGCCACGAAACACTAGCACCTGGAATTGGTTTTCCCGACAGCCAGCTAGGCGGGTAAAGAAGAGATAGACATGTAAGGCGAGAAACAGTGTAGTGCTGTGTTGTGTTGTGTTGTGTTGTTCAGCGTGGTACAGTGTGGTATAGTGTAGTGTAGCATAGTCTAGTGTAGTGTAGTGTCGTGTCGTGTCGTGTTATATCGTCTTGGCTTGGCTTGTCTTTGTCACAATCGATACCATTCTGTCCAGTCTTGTCCGGTCCAGTCCAGTCAGGTTCGCCCCTTCCTTCCTTCCTTCCTTCCTTCCTTCCTTCCTTCCTTCCTTCCTTCCTTCCTTCCTTCCTTCCTTCCCTCTCTCCATCTTTTCCATTCTATCCATCTCTCTCTCTCCCTCTCTCTCTCTCTTCAGTACTAGGACAAACCTCACAATGTCCACCCGCGGACTCGTCTCTGATCGCGTCGCAACTTCTCTCCTCTTCTGGGCTCTGGCTTTGGGATGCGGTCTGTCTATCTATGCATGCTGACATCCCGCTTGTACGCCTTAGCTTAGAACATGTTTTGTAGTCTGTAGTCTGTAGTCTGTAGTCTGCAGTCTGTAGTCTGTAGTCTGTAGTCTGAGGTCTGTAGTCTGTAGTCTGCAACTCACACGAGGAACTCTCGGGCTGCGAGACTTGGACTTGGACTTGGTTTTGGACTTGGACTTGGACTTGGACTTGGTTCGTCCTAAGGTTTGCTTAGCTTGCGCGGGTTGGTTTAGTTGGCTAGGTAGGTGTGATGTAAAACTACGGTGTAAGGAGTGCAGTGTAGTGGAGTGCAATGGAGTGCAGTGAGTGCGTTGTAGATGGAATGAGACGAGACGAGATGAGACGAGATGTTCAAGTTGAGTAGGTAGGTAAGTAGGTAGGTAGGTAGGTAGGTAGGTAGAAAGGTCGTGAGCTGGGTAGGAAAAGTTGGTGGTATCTGGTTTGAAAAACTAAAATCCTGGCGGGTAGCTCTTGTGTGTTAAGGTGAACTGAATCCTGGATTTGAGCGTTAGATAGTATGGGGGACGTTGTGATGATGGTGCTGGGGCTTGTGGAAGGGGAAAGAGGTAAGTTGTTTGTGGGATGTGAGATCGCTGTTCTCTTTGCTGTTGTCTGATAAATCAGTGTCGGCGCGCCCGCAGTGATGCGCAGATCGTCTCCTGGATCAGTGTCTAAATATAATTATGTTTAAGGAATAGAGTACCTGTTGGGTGCAGAGAAGATATAGCATAGGAGCACTGGTGCTATATACATATATATGCTGTGCGGGTGGGATATATGTTACATACTAAGATCTTGTAGACTTAATCTATACCTCTACGGCTACATCGCGGCAATAGACTACCCCCTATTAGCTATTTCCCATGTTAGTACTCATATTCTACGCATCACCATCTACGTTCGATTTTCGCGCGTAGTCCTGACCTAGAAACTCACCGGTTCTAACACCACAAAACCCTCACAAAAGTGACTAGCTGGTGCCGTATTCCTCTCGCGTATTATTCGAAAAGAGCCTTCCCCCCTCCATCTACAAAGCCAAGACTTCCGTCCCCCCCCCCCTTCCGCGTTGACACCCACCTCCGCAGAATCCCCCCCCCCCCCCAACCTCCGTCAAAAAGCCCCATTTGCCTCCTACTCTCTTCCCTTAACCTTCTCACCGCCCCACTAAGCGAGGTAAATCATCACTCCAGCACTACCACGCTATACCTCCTCCCCCTCACCGCATCATACCCCATCCACCCATCCACCTCTTCAAACTCTTCCACGCTTCTCTTCCGTGGCCGACGCAACGGACACGCCGCCGCCGCGGGGCTTGAGCTTGTCGGCTTAGAAGGGGGAGTGGGCGCTGCTGGGGTTGGAGACTTGGGTTTTGCTCCTACAGGGGATGGGTTGGGTTTTGCTCCTACTGTGGGCGACTTCGGTTTCGGTGCTGCTGTAGGCGGTTTGGGTGGAGTTTTGGGTTTCGCGGGCGGGGTTTTGGCTTTGTTGTTAAGGATGGGTAGGGATGGTGCATTGAGTGAGGCTGCGCGTGTGGTGAGTGAGTTTTTCGGGTCGATTGTGTGGGCTTGGGAGGAATATTGGGCTTACTGGGGTTGTTGGGGTGGGAGGATGAGGATGAGGATGCGGCGAGGGAGGTGGTGCAGAGTGTGAGCGTGAGTATGAGGAGGGATGGGATGTGCATGGTTGAGTTTGGTGGCTGACAGGTGTGGACGCGTTGAAGGGTGGGTTGACAAGTGCTTGATTGGAGAATTGAATGTCTGAGGATATTGCCGTAACGAAGGCTTAGTATGGAAGTAATGATCGTGAGGGTACGACCGTGGAGACAGAGATCGAAGCAATAGTGAGTGTGAAAGTAACGAGTGTGAAGGAGCTGGTCATAGAAGAAATGAGGCTGTGAAGGCTAAGAGAGGGGAAAAATTGAAGACTATAAATCCGAAGATGCATGCGACTTGCACAAGCTATGTACCACTCGCGTCTTCCTGGGCTGGCTCCTCCTCACATCCAACATACGCGACAGGTACGGATAAAGGATCTCTTACAAAGCGGGTATGTAGGTGTTCCGTTATGAATGTTTCATGATAGGTCTCATTTCGTGCGACCAATGTGAGCGTAGCTCTGGCATGATGTCAAATTGGCAACGGAGCGGGTCCCACATTCGCAGCCCTTTCTCGTAACACTTTCGATGAGTCTTGGAGGATGAAGTCGTTTCACGGGCTTCAAGATATGTACCACGCCGTAGGATGTGGGGCATTTTTGATTTTGTGTCGGGGTTCGTCGATGTTTGATTCCCGTGAAGCGAGCTGTGCCGCTGGAGTCCAACACGCTTCTCGCACCCCGGATGAGCACAGGTGACTTTTCGAGAATCGGGAACAATCTGTGCGTATATTTTGAGAGTACGGATACTGTTATGATATATAAGCTCTACTGCGGATGGTGTCGAAAGAAGAACTAAAATCATCACTCGACATGTTTCGCACAAAGCACACATTTTTCTGGTCAATCCAAAGCATCGCACTCTTTGGCGCATGTCTGACTTTCTCCGACACTCTGGAGGTTCGAGATCTGCTCATTGATGGGTCTGAGAAATATGTGGACTACGAGATCTTCGGCATCGATGAGGGGTTGGAAGAAGACATTGTCTACATTACGCAACGAGCGCCAGTCCCAAACTCCCAGAGTTGTTCAGATTGCGATTATTTCCAGCCGTGGGACGAGAGTGATCTTGGCTCACTCTTGAAACGGGATGATTCGCTCTGGACACTGGAGAGGGGAAACACGACTCTGCGACATCTGATGAGCCCACGTGATGGTGGCAATGTCAAAAGTAAAACCATCCAGTGCCCACAAGGTGGTGAAGTCACAGTTCAGTCCTACAGGTACCCTAAAAATGAGGATCTGGACAAGGTTGGTCATTGTATGCCTGCAGGTGCACATGTGCTTACCTCGTACAGATGAACAAGAATCAGATCTATGACTTCGAACCCTTTGATAAGCCAGATCAGGCAAGTTATTACAAGTTACAAGCAACCAAAGCATTCCAGAACCGCAACGGCGCAGGGATGTCGGTGAATCGTGCTGTCTCCGTTGAGCACATTCTCGAGTGGCAGGTTTTGATTGAGTTTATTGAAGCGGATGCTGCTCGTTGTAAGCACATTGCTGGAAAGGCATTCACAGAACCGATACAGATCGATACTATGCTGAACGTAATCGATGACAGTGGCAAGACTGTATTGAAGCGGAAGGAGACGAAGGAATCAGCTATTGATTGGGTTGCACACCAGTACCCAGGAACAGAAAGTGCCGGAAGTTATTTTTCTTACGAGTTTGTCAGTCTCCATGATGGGGTGAATGGTAGAAAAGAAAAGGTGGGTTGACTCTAATGAGGTTGAATCTTCAATACTAAACAAGCGTAGCTTTGGAGCAAGGGAACATCAAGCGCGAAAAAACCTAAAAGCGTGGTTACAAAACCTGACCTTGTCGAGAAAACGAAGTGGAACAAATGGACTGTGGAGAACAAGTATCAGCAAGAAAGCCCTAGTAAGACTGGAAGCAAACGAAAGTCAAAAACTTGGACAGCGTCAACGAACAACGAGGGTAGATGTCACGCAATTGTCGCTTTGCGCGACATAATCGGCGTCTACAGATACCACTCGACACCCGCAGTCCAGAAGATCTTGGACGCTCAAGTCAAACGAATTGGGACGGCTTTCAAGTATCTTGAAGAAGGTCCGCTCAAAACGCTCAAAACAACCAAATACACACCAATGGCAACGTCGCTAGAATCGCAGTGGAATACTTTCATGAAAGCGAAATACGCCTCCGTCATAAGTACCATCGACTCGACAATGAAGGAACTCAGCGCGGACCTTGAGAAATCTAAAGTCAAGCGCGGTTGGTTGGATCTAGTAAAGAGAGGTGCCGGCAGCACTACAGGGCCTTTGTGCGGGCAAGAGAAGGACAAAAAGAAGTTGAATGAGCGGATCGCACTACTTCTGAAAGAGTATGAGGAAGTGAAAGGCAAATGGAAGAATTCAATGCCCTAATGCAGATCGACTCAGCGGAGAAGCATTCTTCATCAGAGCGGCAAGCTTGATGGAAATCAACGGTCGAATAGATGCGGCGTGATGTTAGTCTGTCAAATTGGGACTAGTCAAAATACAGGCACCTCGGGAAGTACCTACCTAGGTACTTTTTTCAGCAACGACTGCACGTCACTTTCGCCAAGCACGACCTAAGGCTGTGCACCTATACAATCGTGTTCAACTATCTATTTATGGAGAGATTGAGCGCATCGATGAGTCCGGTCTACGGTCACCGAGATAGATGTCGATGTGGAAACCTGCGATGTCTGTGCAGGGGCGCCTATCTGAAACCCGCGCCACATGCTCCACTCGTGTCTTCGCATCCTCGACATTGACGCTGTTATTTAACGTCCCGCTCGTAGATCTAGCATTCGTTCCTGAAACCTTCCTGATGGATTCACTGCCTTCTGAAATACTCTCCGGCATTATCGACATTCTCGAAATTAGCGTATACCGAAGAGAGCTGGGTCGATTTGCGTGTATATCTCTCTCATGGCAGGCTGCAGTCGAACGGCGAACATTTCACACTGTACCAGTCAAGCCAGACAGAGATTCACTTGACTATCTGCGCGAAGTCTTGCTCGTCAACAACACCCGTCGCCTAGATTACATCAGGGTGTTTGAAATATTGCCTGGGGAATATCCCTTCGAAGTCAAGGAAAAGCCTGGTATCCCGACACGGGTCGACTCTACATTATGGAATGCAGCTATGGCTCAGGTTTTTGTAGCGCTGGCAGAGATCCTAGGATCTAGACATGAGACGCAGCCGGTGTGTCTCCAGTTCGAAGATTATGCGCCGAACATACCGGTGCTGGATTGGGAGGCAGCAGTCAGAGATGGCCCGAAATCGGTTCCTGAGTTACGTTGTGTGGACCGTATGGTCACACGCGGTCCGATGAATCTCATTGCCGAGGTCGATCTATACGCATTAACAGATAAGCTTCCGGATCTCAAGTCGTGTGAACTTGTGTTCTGGGACGCATATGACTGGGGCCGTAGGCTGAGAATCAGCCATCGAGAGAGTATGAGACTTTGATCGTGCCCGTAATATTGCTCATCGCTAACTAACGTCAGAGCAGGCTTCTTCTCTGGTCGCACGAGACTTTCCAGGATTACGCACTCTTACTCTCCGAGCGATTCACAGCGACCAGCGGGATGAAACACGTCATCCAGTCGATCTAATGTCGGTATCAAAGGAAGACTACATAGACCCTGCGAGACGGATCGTGCGCCATTTGACCACGCTACCCCAGCTGGTGCATTTGTACCTGACAGGCTCCCACGTCGTCAGTGCGAACTACTTCCAAGATTTGCCGTCTTTTCCACTTCTAGAGGAGTTTCAACTCGATTTTGCAACTTACACCACAGATGGAAAATGGTTTTTTGTGGAGGATGATGCCCTGATGGCGATAGCACGAGTGCGTGAAGAAGGACAGTCAGTACACTACATTGATTCTGACCTCGAATCTGATAGCGAGCCGGTCGAGTTTTGGGACACTGATGACGAAGATGGCCCCATTTGGCAGAGGGGCGACTTTTCCAACCACTTCCGGACCATGCCTGACCCCGAGACAGTTCCTGAGCTCCTTCTTGGTGCCGCTCGTATGGTTTCCTCCTGCACTCGTTTGCGGAAATTCATCTTGAGACACAGACGTAGTGCACATCGGAACTTAATCACCTGGAACTACGATGAACTGACCCCATATGGACGCAACCTTGAGATCTGGTATGTCCGATCTGGCACTCGCTGTAACTATGGGAACAGACATGTTCCAGCAGATCAAGCCTTTGTCAATCTTGACCGGATGTACTGGCGTGTGGGGGACAGATGGCGACCGGACGCGAGCATCGTGGGCGCCTGGCAGGCCGCTGTTGGACTAGATGTCAACTATTGCTTCTTGAGAGACATTTATGACCTTAGTGGGAAAAGTATTACCTGGCAAATAATGGACGATCTCGAGAGAAGGCAATACATTCTCGATCTAGAGTGGGAGGAGCCAGGTGGAACTATTGATCTCGAGCTGGGCAAGTTGAAGCCGTGTTTCGAGTATGGACACACTGTCTTTGGCCCGTGGCCATTCGATCGACCAGAACTGTACGATTACTACCGCGATCATTGGCGCGAGCCCGGCAATGCTTAAGTCAGGTCAAATACCTTCGTAGAGACAGCACAGAAATTATCCGGGCGCTATTCAGTGGATCCGTAGATGTGCTTTGTTACTTCTTGTTCTCTTTGGCAATGACATATGTTAAAGTTCTCACTCTAGCCACATGTCGCAGAGTTCCTATTGAGAGCGGATCGGCAGAGACTCTGCGAACACCATTCACCTTCCTACTAGTGCTGTATCTGGGCATCAAAAAGGCTGTACACGCAACGATCAGGACAACTCCACTACATACGTCTTCACTTTATTTTTTTTTGTGTAAACAACGAAAGATATTGGAGGTCGAATATTATGAAGCAACACAGAGAAGCGAAGATCTTCTCAAGGTCGTGATTGGAAGAGAACTGCACATGCGGAAATGGGTTGGGTGCTACATGAGCACCATGATGGCCGATGCCAAGGGTGGAAAATCTTGGCTTTTGCCTGAACCTTCACTCCTTGACACTTCGCCGGCCGTCATTTGCAGATTCCATCAATATCAGCGGAGCCAATCGTCAATGAGTGTCTATTCGTATCATCGCTGTGCTACACACGGTAATCGAAGGGTATTAAACGCCTGTTGTGTCCTTCCGAGTTGACCTCTTCTCATCTTCCGGGATGCTTCCACGCCGATCGCAGCGATTAAGCATCGTCAGAGAGATCGATTTTCACAATCCTCCACTCCTGGGGTCTACAAGAGTATAGCACCAGCAGCTCCCAAAGCCATAGCGAGGACGCCCTGCTGGCTGGCTCCAACAGCGAACGCTGCACCAGTAGCCTGTGCAGGGGCTGCACTGGAAGAACGTGAAGCACCAGCGCCGGAAGCGGTCGAACGTGTCTGAGCAGGTGCAGTAGTGGGCTCGGCGACACCGGAAGGGCAGTGCCAGTGGTCGCCGTGAGGCTGGCAAGTAGACGCAGTGACAGCGTGGTCGTGGTCGTGGTCATCCTCGTCGTCGTGGCTGTGAGTTGCAGACGCAGCGGGTGCGGAGGTGACGCTTCCAGAGGCGGATGATACGAGCGCAGGCTGGGCTGAAGGAGCGAATGTGGGCTCAGCTACGCCGGATGGGCAGTGCCTGATCAGTGTTATTATGCGAGTGAAAACCACGAATTTGCGTGGAGCCTTACCAGTGGTCGCCATGAGGCTCACAGACGCCGCTGGCAGTTGCAGAGACAGTGTCGACGGATGCCTCAGCAGCGGGTGCAGTCGTGGGCTCGGCGACGCCTGCCGGGCAGTGCCTGTGTCGATGTCAACTAAACACAGGCAAGTATTATCTCAGATATGGCTTACCAGTGATCACCGTGAGGCTCGCAACCAACATCTGTGGCAGTGTAGGTGTCTTGGGCAGCGACGGCCGTGATGATGGCGAGAATGACAGCGGAAACCTTCATGGTGCTGGTATATTGACTTGGCTGGGCTGAGCCGTATTGGTTGAGTGTTTCGTGCGTTGTGAAATCGAGAGCTTGCCTTCAAGCAATATAAATGTTTATGTTGTATCCACATTCACTTGGTAATACCAAAAGCAGCTAAGCTCGACCCGTAGCCAAGTCTGCGGGATGCCTTGGCGATGGACATTGGGGTACTCAGGTGCCTTCATGTCGAGTTGAACGACGGCTGACTGGAAAATTGAGGCGCAAATGGTTCGTTCTCGTTGGTAACGCCGGAGGCGTTGCCGACTAGAGTGTTGCCGGCGCGGGAAAGGATTGTTGAGTGCAAAGATCCGTCCTCGGCATGTATAGAATTGTGGTGCACATTGGATCAGAATCGTATATGGCCGGACAGCTCTGCAGGAGAGATCTTCATCATACGAGATTTTTCAAGTAGAGTCGAACAACATTGACTAATGATCTTTGTAGCGACTCAATCTTGAACTCACGCTGTAGCTGCTCCAATATAATCACGTTCTTTGACTCGCCGTATTACTTTTATCAGATCCCAAGACTAGTGAGATTTTGATGTGGGAATTCTACTAACGCAGGTACACAATACTATCACGCCACTCACCGACAGCAACAAGGGTGGCAAATGTACTGATATTCTACGCTAAGCTCAAACAATGTTCACGTTGCCTCCCGCAGGTGTTGAAACTTCACCGCTGGGTCAATCGATCCTCACTCCTGAGTGAACCGATATCCGATCTGACTGTTCTGTTTTTTTCGTGCCTGTGGCCTCAAACATAGCTCTTTATTTTAAACATATCTGTGTCTTGGTTACATCCACAATTTGATTATAGCATGTCGAGGGCACACATGCATACACTCGCCAAGATCTGTTAACATTAAAGCTAAATACAATCGCCTTATAATGGTTTTAATAATATGCGGACCCCCCCCCCTTTATTAGTTACTAACGTTAGGTGTTACTTTAGAGGTGTATATAGTATAGTTTCTTATATAGTTTACCTTCTCTCTACTATTTCCTTCTATTCTAACTATTCTAATAAGTTAAAAACTTTATCTAGAGAAGCTTTAGCTACTCTTTATTATACTTAAGATAGATTAAACCTATTATAGTATTACTAAGAAGCTAAAAGTTACCTAGAATATAGTTAAGTATATTATATTAAGTATAGATCTCTATAATACTCTCTACCTACCTAAGAGTATAGTAAAGAGCTAGCTACTACTACTATTAAGAGTATAAGAGCTAGTAAGTAGCTTATATTAATAATAGCTCTTACTTAATTATTCTTAAAGGCACTACTTAATTACCTTAATAAGAAGCCTATAGCCTATCTAGAAGAGATAAGAGAGTACTTATATATAGATTTTAATATTATAGTTAGTAAATCTACTATCTATTATATTCTAGAATTAGCTAGATAGTCTAGAAAAGTAGCAGCTAAGCACGCCTAGGCTTAAAGTAAGGCACTCTAAGCCTAATTCTATAAGGTCTCTAGGTACTAGTAATAATATTAGATTATTATAATTAATAAATTAGCTACTAACTAGCATACTACTAATTATAAGAGGGGCTAGTTACCTATAGGTTAAGCTTATAATAGTATATATATTAGTAAGTATACTAGCTATTATATAGTTATTCTAGCTATAGATATTAATAGATACTTTATAGTTAAGGTACTAGAAGAAGTACTTACTAAGAAGTACTTTAAGTAGTTTATAGAAGAAAAAGTACTTCTATAGTATTACCTTTACTCTTAATTTAGGTTAATTATTTTTATAAATAATATTTTATTATACCTTAGTACTAGAGTATAGGTATTATATACTATTAAAGGAGTCCTATTATATAAGCTTCCTTCTTACTCTTCTAACTATAACCTAATTAAGTAGACCTTTTAGGTACTTAAGGCCTTTATTAAATATTACTAGTAGGTACTATATAGCTTTAGAACAATTCTAGACTTTCTTAAGTAGGTAATTAGTTAGTATTATATTAGTAAAAGCTATATAGGTATATATAAAAGGTGCTTATACTTAGGCCTTAATATTAACTTATAGATATAAAGGCCTTAGTAATTATTAACTATTAAGCTGTATAACTTACTACTATAGCTTAAAAAAGTTATTCTAATACTTAGACATAATTTTCTATATAAAACTAAACTATTCTGTAGTCTTAGAATAAATATAATATATTATTATTAATTATAATTAAATTATTAAAAGTTATAAGTTATTTCCTTATTTTACTACTAAGGCCTTAGCTAGGCTATACTATATTAGTATTTTAAATAATACCTAGCCTAGGCTACTAATTATTAATTACCTAACTAAAATATCTTCTACTATAATAATTAGGTACCTCTATACAGCTTTAGTTCTATAACTATATATTATATAGTTAAAGAAGGTTATCTAATTAATTCAGTATACCTAATTATATAATACTATAACTTAGTTTAGTAATAATAGCTTTATTAGATAAGACTAAAGAGTATAGTAGTATACTTAAATATTTAGTAATTAGAGAGAAACTTAGATTAGCTATAATAGCTAAGCTTAAATATTAAAAAATCTAATTAGATAGCTATTAGTATAATACTACTATATTAAGTAAAACTTTCTAGACTTACTAAGGTAATTAAGAAAGATAAGATAAAGTAGCTTCTTTATTTATTTTTATAGATTTCTATAAGATCTATAAGTAATATAGTAGTATCTAAGTAAACTTTTAAAACTTAAGTATTATTAGTAATTACCATTATATAATTCTTAGCCTACTATATAATATTAGTAAACTAATCTAGCTCCTGTATAGCTATATTCTAGCTATTCTTACTTACCTAGCTTTTCTAGTTAGAGTCTCTTATAATTCTCTACCTTAAGCTAGAGTAACTATAGTTTAGTAGCCTAAAGGTTAAGCTCTACTACCTACTTACTATAGGTTATCTATAAAGGATTATAGATAGATTTAATACTCTAGCTCTAATAAATAAGTACCTACTCTATATTAATAATCTAATACTACTAAGCTAGGCTATCTAGCTCTTAGTTATACTACTAAGAGAAAAATACTTAGAGTATCTAATAAGAAAAGTAATTATTACTAAAGCTCTTATACTTAATACCTTATTTTAAGCTATTAGAAGCTACTTATATAATTAAAGCTTAAGCTTAAGTAATATATATAATATAAAGTATCTTTCTAAGCTTCTTTAGCTTACTAACCTTACCTTTAAGATTACTAATTATATTAACTATAAGGTTTTTAAAGTACTTAGAGTATACCTTCTTCTATATAAGTAGGCTGTATATATTCTTTAAGAGGTTGTCTATAGTATATATACTCTACTTTACCTCTCTAGTCTAGATCTTAGCTATATGCTAAGGTACTTTATAGTAGTCTTTAACTTTATAAAGATTACTACTTAGTATCTAGTATATCTTATTATAGTTTCTATAGTAGGTACTTTAATATCTTTAGTAAAGAATAATATTAAATTTTATCTTTTTAGTGTCTAGTATTATAGCTTAGACCTCTTCTAAGGCCTACTCTTAATATTAGGTAGTATAACTCTACTATTAAGACAGCCTAGCTTAAGTTTATTTATACTAAGTTATATTATAAATACCTAGAAGTCTAAGAGATAGGTTAAAGTCTACTATAATATCCTTTCTAGCTTAAGCTTACTATTACTTTTTCTACTTAAGGTTTAAGTAGGTAATAAGCCTCTTAAAGAACTCTAGGTAACTCTACTTTAGTAACTAGATCTATTAGAAGTTTTTAGGTTAACCTAGAAAGTATATAGTAGTAGTAAAGAATTTAATAGTATAGAAGAGTAGCTACTACTTATATAGCTATACTAATACCTAGCTAAAAAGACTATATAAACTATAATTATAGACATTCTCCTATATAATTTCTATAGAGCTAAATATCTTCTTACTATTAAGAACTCCCTAGTATTTAATAAAGTTAATACTAGAAACTACCTTATTAATTAGCTTAAGCTTATACTTCTACTCTTTCTTAAGTATTAACTAGTCTTTTAATAGATAGTAGTTACTTAAAGTACTTACTCTACTACTTTTATTATTAGAAATAAATATACTTTATCTAGAATCCTTCTTAATACTATTTCTTAGTAGTAATACCTTATTATTATTAGGCTTATTAGAATTAAGTAAGCTATTAATAGCTATAAAGGTAGACCTTCTCTAAGGTAGGTTTACTAGCTAAGACTATTATTAAGCTAACTATAGAGGGGTAGTAATACTAAAAAGTATACTTAGAGATTACCTTTTACTTAAACTACTACTACTAGTCTTTATTAGGTAAGGCTTTACCTTTCTTCTATACTTCTTCTAGCTTCTTTAAGTAATTAATTAGCTTTATAAAAAGCTCTTCTTAGTTAACCTTTAGTCTTATAGAGTATAGATAAATATAGGGGTAAAGAATTAGATATAAGATAATAATAATAATAGCAATTAATAGAAGTAAAAAATTAAGTATAAGATAATAATAATTAATAGAAGTATACACGCTTATTATTATACTATAGTAGCTTTAATTTATCTTAATTAGTTTTAGTTATACTATTAAATTTAGTACTACTAAAAAACTACTTTACTATACTATAGGCAGTTCTACTAGGTATCTTATAAGTAGCTTTACTAGGTATTAGGAATTAATAAGTATAACTAGCCTACTTACCTACCTACTAAGTAAGTAAGTAGGCTAGGTTAGTAATAAAATGCTATATATAATTATATATATAGACCTTTACTCTACTTAGCTACTAGTACTATTAGAGCCTCTACTGTTTTTACAGTAGGGGCCAGCCAGGCAGCCCGATTAGACCCAAAAGGGGGGGGGGGGGTCCGCACATTTGTAGAAGCACCGATATCATGTCTGACAAGCCACTAATTCATCTTTAACAGGCGATGAAAGTGGAAATACCTTATAAGTTCTAGCTCTGATATGTGACAAGCTAAGGTAGAGAACCGAATTTGCTCTCCTATACATTGCGGCTTAAAGCCCTTGAAATGCAATATATCGTGGTATTGCGACAAAGCGCCAACAAGAACAAGAAAAACCTGGACCACAGAATAGGGTTCGGCTCATCCAATCTCAAATCACACTCCACCACTCTCAACCTTGGCTCATCTCCAACCCACCCATCACCCACCCAACGCCCGTCCAACAACCCCATCTCAGCCAAAGCCTCCCTTACCTCCAGTCCAATGCTCCACCCCGCATATCCAACCGGGGGTCTCCCCCTCATGACGTCCCTCCTAATCTTGCGGTCACTGTACCAATCGCACATGGCCACAAACAACGTCTCTAACCCGACGAAATTCACCAATTCCGCCCCGATCTTCTCCCACTCATCGTTCTCCGAGCAAGCGTTGCCTGAATATGTAACCGCCACCCTCCTCAGTTTCGCCAGTTCCCGCGGTGGTAACAGCTCACTCAACACCCTTAACCTCCCCGTCTCAGTGTTCTTGCCTTGGCTTCGGAAGCGCGAGCTCAGAAAAATGATATCGTGGGCGAAGTTGATGTAGAAAAGATTAGAGGTGACGGGATTGAAAAAGTGCGTCAAGGTGGCCCCTTCATGGGCGATGCTGAAGGCGCGGGTCTCGCGGGATGTGGCGAAGAGAGGGGCAGAAGGGGAATGTAGTGGAGCTTGGGCCGGTAGCCTGGCGCGGAGTAGGAGTGGAGCTCGATGAAGCGGGCTCGTGGGCTTGGGGCGGCGTAAGAGAGGATGAGGATGCGGAGGTGGTCGGGGAGTTTGGAAAAGAGTGGGAAGGAAGTGGGGGACCGGTTGGTGGTGTAGAGGAGGTCTGACATGGTGCAATAGTTTCCGGAGGAAGTTAAAGTGGTTTGGAGTTGTAAGAAGAGTCAGGTGTGGTATTCGTTGCGAGAGAGAAGGTTTATGTACGCGCTTTCTCTGGCTGGCCAAGTGAAAAGTGGATTGCTGCATTGAGTGATCTCGCAATCACTTGCGACAAACACGACCCTTCAAGCTTTCTTCCAGGAGGTACTACTCATCGAGCTTCTCTGCTGTCCAGAAAACCCAGGCAACGACGATGAGCATTTTCAAACCCACCGCTGTCCAGAGCGCACCTGCAAGCCCGACACCACTGTGAGCCCACAGCCCTCCAATGCACGCACCAAGTAGCAACAACAAAGGCGCGCCAATCCTTCTGTTCCTCTCAACGTTGTCCCAGGCAAACAATTTCGGGTCAGAGAACAAATCGCAGTAGTTGCTTGTCAGGACGACGCTCGTCAGCCCATTGAACTGCAGCGCGCGTGACGTCACCGCTTGTCCGCTCGACTGGAACGCCACAGCGGCCAGGGGAACAAGAACCTGCCAGTGCAGCTCAGTTTTGACGGCATCGCCGACCGTGACAATAACAGCGGCCACGACGATTAGGAGCGTCTGTAAAAGATAACTCGCGCATAACACCCAACGCTTCTTGGGTGAGAAGTAACGGTGGAACCGCGCGAAGAAAAATGAGCCCAGGCAGAACGCGATGATTGACGTCAACGCTTTTATCCATCGGATACCTTCGTGCGGTGCAACGATTCCTAGACCGAGATAAATCGTGTTTCCTGTTGCGGTCAGAGGTGCTTTGCATTATTGTTTACAGTGTGGCTGACTAACCCGTCTGCATGCTTACGAAACTGCCCCAGATATACACTGCCGAAGAGTCCAATAACCCAGTCGAGATGTAGCCAAACAGCAACACGGCATCTGCCCATCCACGGCTGACATCCTCCTGGAGATGCTTGACGAGCCGACTCGACTCCGACTTAGTCGCGACTCGGCCGATCAGCGGGGATTCCTCGTCCACGGCTCGCGTGGATGCGCCGCGTGGTGCGTTGCTAGGCATGGTATTGGAAGGCGAGTGAGACGTCTCGGGGTTGAGGTGCAGGAAAACACAGCGATTAGATATGTACGCATAGGACAGCGGGCCGGTCGGCACGAGTCTAGACACTAAGCACCGTGCTCTACAACGGCCAAACAGGATCTCACAAGGTCACCCCCACCGTCGCGCCGGCTGCACGGTAGATCTCCAGGCACACGTCAGCTTAAGCTTTAGGGCAAGCTTCCATGCCGCGCGCGCCGGCAATTGCAGGATACAGCGGGAATGCAGTTGTGCACCTTCTGCAAGAGGGCATACAGCTGGCGATGCGCTGGTTTGGTGAGACCTGATAAGTGCGAAATACATTAATTGCGTGCGGGGAAGCTGGCGACATGATGGTTGCGGATGGCGCCGCAGGCATTAAGGCCCGGAGAGGAAAGCTTCAAGTGTCGTCATCGTATGTAAACCCCGGAACAGACGGTAAACTTTAAGGCACAGAGTTGCCGTGCTTGCGGTCAAATAGCAAGACTTGCCCGCAACTTGCTAGGCTTCTGCAATTGAGTTTGTCCCAGGAGCAATTATGCTTTTCTCGAGCTTCCTCATCACGCTGGGCGCCTGTGGTGCGTTTGCTGCACCTGTCGAGCAACAGCCATTGCCTGGAAACGTGCGACACCACGCAGGTCCGCACAGAGGAGCAGACCCGTACACACCTGATAACCGCGATCCATATGACAAGAAGATCGATTCGCAGGGTGACAAGCTGCATCCTCTGCCATGGGTGAGTGCGGTGAAGGATGTCGATCCATATCGACACCAACATCAACATCTAACCCAAAATCAACGTCGCAGGGATATAGACTAATAAATCGCAGCGAAACGGAGATGGCGCAGACATGCTCGGCCCTCGTAACAGAGACCGCGAGAGGCAGAACCCAGATCTCGTACGCCCGCCCAGCACTGACCACGGCAATATGCCCAACATGCGCTGGTCGTTCGCGGATTCCCATATCCGCATTGAAGAAGGCGGCTGGACACGTCAGACCACTGTGCGCGAGTTGCCTACCAGCAAGGAACTTGCCGGCGTCAACATGCGTCTGGATGAGGGCGTGATCCGTGAGCTTCACTGGCACAAGGAAGCCGAATGGGCCTACGTGCTCGAAGGCAAGGTGCGCATCACTGCCCTCGACACCGAAGGCGGCAGCTTCGTCGACGACCTCGAGAAAGGCGACCTCTGGTACTTCCCCTCCGGCCACCCACATTCCCTTCAAGGCCTCTCCCCCAACGGCACTGAGTTCCTCCTGATCTTCGACGACGGCAACTTCTCCGAGGACTCGACCTTCCTGCTCACTGACTGGGTTGCACGTACGCCCAAATCAGTCCTCGCGGAGAATTTCCGCGTAGCACCTGAAGTCTTCCGCGCCATCCCACAGAAGGAGAAGTACATCTTCCAGGGCAGCAACCCAGACAGCATCGACAAGGAGATCCCTAGCAGCAGCCCTGGATACAAGAAATCAAAGCTGCAGTTCACGCACAAGATGCTCGCTCAAGAGCCGGTCAACACAACCGGTGGCCAGGTCCGCATCACCGACTCGACCAACTTCCCACTCTCCAAGACCGTCGCCGCCGCTCATCTCAACATCCACCCTGGCGCCATGAGAGAGATGCACTGGCACCGTAAGTCCCCCCCTTCCCATTGGTTTCCCCACCATCAAACTAACCTCAAAACAGCCAACGCAGACGAATGGTCCTTCTTCATCAAAGGCCGCGCCCGCGTTACCATCTTCGCCGCTGAAGGCACCGCACGCACCTTCGACTACCAAGCCGGCGATGTCGGCATCGTACCGCGCAACATGGGCCACTTCATCGAGAACCTATCCGACGACGAAGACGTCGAAGTCCTGGAGATCTTCCGCGCAGACAAGTTCCAGGACTTCAGCCTCTTCCAGTGGATGGGCGAGACGCCGCAGCGCATGGTGAAGGAGCACTTGTTCGCGACGGATCCGAAGAGCGGCGAGAAGTTCGTCAAAGCGATTGAGAGCGCAGAGAAAGATCCGATCAGGAGCGTCTTGGAGGGCGAGGACGAGAAGGAGGAGTTGTAGGTTGACGTTGCAGGGTGGGTTGGAAGGGGAGGCGAAGAGGGAGTGAAGCACAAACGTCGTTATGGCGGGGTTCTCTCCAAAGGAGAGGACGTCGAGCCCAGAGACAGGTCGATGCTGGACCACAAATGATACCATTAGTTGGGTGAGAGTGATATACGAGCGTAGTACTGATAGTATAATTTTGAGTTCTTTTTCTACTTAACGTCGACTTCGTAAGTGGTGAAATTGTCAGCCTTGCTACTAGCAGAAGAAAGTCTATCGTTACGCAAGGGTTAAATTCTGTTGAGTAGGTGATGCTAAAATTACTCTGTTCCCCAAGTGACTGAGTTGGCGGCATTCCCAAACCTCAGCAGATCAAGATGAGAGTGTCTTCCTGCCCAGCCCGCGGCGAGTAGCACCGAGAAGGCCAGCCAGGCAGCTAGCGAAGAATATAGAGATCAAGCACGAAGAGTGAAGAATGGGCAAGTGAGATGTAGTGGGAAGCAATGGTTTGTGTGAGGGAGTACTGACGCATTTGTGTCAAGGATAGGCATTCTCGACTATCCAGCTCCAAATAACATCTCTTCTCGTCAAACCTTTATTTCCCCGCTTTAACAACCTCCCGTCGCGCTACCACCGACACAGACCGGTCCTGTACATTCCCATCCCTTGTTGTCAACAACATTGCCGCATAGATAGCCCGGGACTGTGGTGCCATCACCCGCGTACCTGACATCAACATCGCTCAAAGCGATATCTGTGCAAGGTGCAACAGCGCTGCACTGCAAACTCAAAACTCTGCGGTCCTTCGTTGTACCCTTGAGACCCTGGATGCTAACATCTCTAATCTGGAACTGGCTGTTGGTGCAATTACCAACACCTGGCGCGCCACTGAATCTTGTACACTGACTAACAGTAAACAAGCCACCACGAGCGTTCTTCACCGTCAAATTTTTCAGCTGCATGTTCTGTGCGAATCCAAGGCCGCCGCCGCCTCCATTTGGCGGATAGCCGACGCGGTCGTCGGTCCATGTCTTGACGTAAAATGCGTGTAACGTGTCCTCAAAGTATATGTTCTCGGCGTAGATGTTCTCGACTGTTTCGAAATGGTCATTGTATTGACCGATGGAGCCAATGGCGATGCCAAGGCCGTGATAAAAGCGGGAATCCTTGATCGTGATGTTGGTGCTGTTTGCTTTGGCGGAGAATGAATCGTCGCCATTGTAGACCGTCCAGTTCTTGAACAGGAGATTGGACGAGAAAAAAGTATCAGCGCCGTCTGTATTTGCTGCACGAGACGTGAGCATCATGCAAGCTGGGTTACTCAAATTTTTGAACTTACAGCTGGGCACCACATTACCAGTGTTGTTAATGAAGATGTCCTGCCACACACTGTCGTGACTGTGTATGATAGACATTGTCCACATCTGGCTTCGTAGAAACCTCAATCCCTTCACCACCGAGTTTGTCAGCCCGTTGAAGGTGATCTGATGTGGCCTTCCAGGATAGTTCGAAGTATTGGCCTGCTTCTTGATCCACTGATACCAATAGTCTCCATTGCCATTCAACGTGCCGACACCATGGCCATCGATGCGCACGTTGTTCCCTCCAAGGACAAACGCAGTCGATTGATTCTGGTAACCAACTGGGAGTGACGCGTTAAGCCAGTATTGGATATCGGTGCTCCACTTGAGGATGTCAGTCGCGCCTGAACTTCCATGGCTATGTGCTACTCACAAGCAACTGGCCCTGGATATCGACATCAACATCTTCCAAGTTAGTAATGTTCAAAACAGAATTAACGTAGTAGGTTGTAGGCTGGAACACAATTTTGCCGTGGCGTCCGCACTCTCTGAAAGCTGCTCTGATTGCGGGTGCATCGTCGGTGCTGTTGGTCCCACCTGCGTTGACAGTGCAAATTTTGCGCGTCGAAGCCGAATTAGCACTAGTTGTGCATGCGAACAGCAAAGTCAAGGTGATTTGTGCAAACTTCATGTTGATGAAATGTCTTCGTCTCGATGCATAATTGCAAGATCTTGGACTTGCTGTACTGCAAAACCTTAAATACAAAGAGCTTTAGAGCGGTCGCTCTACTTCATTAAGCGTCGTGTCATCAACGTACCGGAACCTCTGCCTCTTGAAGCTGTGTATGCTGTTCGCGAGCTCGTGAGCGGGAAGCGCCATGCGGGGAAGCGTTGGCATCCCGTCCGTCAAGATGTCGCACGAATCGGGGTAATTCGTTACGTCTGATGGCGTCCACGATCTTGCAGATCATCAAGCGAACAGTTAGTGCCTCGGTCACCTTTCAACCCGAGCTCACTGAATCCGTAAACGCATATTTGTAGGAGGTAATGTAAAGCAATAAAAATCATTAGAATCTCCAACGCCAATAGAGCTCAAAGTTTAGAGTTTAGTACCCGATTTTGATAAACTTATATTAATCTTACAGACTTATGAGCATAGGAGAACAGATAGTTATCGTTACTTGCTATTGAAGTAGCTATATTCTAGTTTAGTTGCTTTTTTGAAATTAGCCTTTCAGCTATGTTATCAAGCGTCTTATTAACATATTCTGGAAGATCAGCATTAATTCCCTTGAAAACTTGTCCAAACACCCTCCCTATCTCTATGTAGCTTGTGTTGGAGACCTTCACTGGCCAAAACTGCTCGAATGCATCCCTTATGCCAGTCTGAGTCTTCAACAATTCCAGTGCCTTGGTCAGCCTTTCGGCTTTCTCTTTGTCGGACCCCTCATCCATACGGTTTCGACTCTGGTTTGCGTTATTCGCAGCAAACTGTACGCACCGTATGATGAGAGCAGCAAGACCAGCTGCAAAGGCTGTTGCTACGCTTGAACCAGTAAGGGCAATCGGTTTCGGATTCGTTTTGCTGGCTTGAGGTACATAAGTGCTCGGCAGGACGTAATCGACTGTGTTGTTGGGGGTACCAACAAAGTCTGCCGGCATGCCGGTTTCGTCTGCAGCACCGATTTTGATACCAGGTGAGTTCTTGCCAAGGAAGCTCTTCTCTGTAGAGAGTCCTTGATCACTCACAGCACAGAAAAGAAGTATGTTTTTTCCTTCGGCCTCCCTCAGTGCTGCTTCCAGGTCGTCAAGCTCAGGTCCATTCTGATCTCTACGTTCGATTGTCCAGGACATGGATATGATATCGACATCCCTCAAGATGGCATCCCGGACAGCCTTTCCATATGTTACTTGAAATCGCTCGGCAGAAAGAGTTCAGAAGAGTTGACTTACCATAGCGGCGCTACTAGCGTGTATCTGGCGTAGGCCGTTAGGTGAGTTATATTCATTCAATCTTACGACAAACAGCTTCGCCATGGGACAAAGTTGTTGAATCATACCTGCCATGTTCGTACCATGGCCTCCGGTTGACATCCAGTATGGTTCAACATGAAGCTGTTCTTGTCTCTGATAGTAGCTTCGTCCATCAAATACCATCCCACCTACTGTCTCATCATCGTAATCCACGCCGTCGTCAATAAGCGCTATAGTGATATTTTTAGGGCCTGCCTCTTTCTCAAGCTTTGCGCGAGTATATTCGTAGAATCTCCTCATGCATTCTGACCAGTTTTCGTTTCGCTCATTGTTGGTCTCCATAAATGCAATTGGCTCGTCAACGTTAGCCATGTTTGTGGGAGAATGTTTTAGATACCACTGAATCTCGATGTTTGACTGAGATCTCTGTAAGCTCTTTGTTGTTGGCTTTGTGGATTCAGCGTCGTCAGCAGAGCAGACCTCGAGCTCTGGCTCGTTGGCCAAATTTCTGTCTGACCCTACATCCAGCATTCTGGCTCGGAACTCCCGCAAATATGATTCGATTTTGCTTCTTGTTTCCAGTCCCTCGTAGCGCAGTCAGAACTGATATGTTGCATGAAAGATTCATACACTTACAGGAAAAGCATGGATAGTGATCCTCTCCAGGAATCGAAGTTTCTTGAGGCCTGCTGGCTCACTCCATCCTCGCAAGACGATGTTGCTTCCAGACCAGTACAAGACCAGCTCTTTGATATTGGGAGCAGCTTTTAGAAGAGTTTCAGAATCGATGTCCAACTTCGCCCAGTCCCACACTTTGACTACGTTGAGATCGCAAAGTGCATTTTCAATTGATTCACAGCTGTGAGATGGATGTTCAATATCGTAAACTCGTAGATGTATGATATGCTTCACCTTGTTTTCTTTGAGCCATTTGAAGACCTCCTCATGGTCGTTTCGGCCAACACAGTCCTGAAATTTGGTTTGGCCAGTCAATCCTCCGGTCCTGGTGATAGCTTGCGGTATTTCCACGTAATGAAGTACGCTGTCCAATCTGGCGTAACTCATCTTTTTCAACCTCTTGAGAGTGAGTGGCGGGCGATTCGGCGGGAATATGACAGATATAGTCTGATGAACTGTCGTTAGTCAGCACTTGCTATGCACTCGCGTTAGGTTGCATGAAATCTAGACTATCTACCTTCATGAGGTTCATATAAGAACTGCGAGATCTGTCTTTGGTCGCTACGCGAGCACATGTAGTGCATCTTCAGCTTCTCCTGGATCTGTTTCGCGGCTCTTGGTCTGTCCTTCGCATCATCGTTCTTGTTTACCTTCGGGCCTGACATTTCAGGTGTCGAGTTTAATGATCCCGTCTTCTGTTCAGCCGCTCCTGCTTTGAGGTCAGACGTCCCACTCTTCCGGTCCACCAATATGCTATCTAGCTTCCTCGAGTACATGTGCTTGTTCGAGTCCACCTCTTTCATATTTTGGATCGAATTCCGCCGGCTGTTCTGGGTTGCAGCACAGAAGATAGGCTTTGAGTCGATATGATTGTCCGCTGTGGATCGTTGTTTACTCTGATTGGAATCCGTACCTTGACGGGTCTTGTTGGGTCTTGCGGGCTGCGGCACGACTGGATCGGGCTTCATCATCTCTTGAGGACGGTGTGTGTCTGATGTCGTTGGTTCCGGTCTAGGGCCGTCTGCAACACGTAGGACAGTGTCTTTGGGAGATTTGAAGGTCTTTGCTACCTCATCAACTTGAGCCTGTGGTCTACCTTGTTTGCATGTGTGTTGATGATAGCGATAGACCGATCGAAGACCCGGGCTCTGGTGGTACTTGTCCAGAACGTGGACGTCTAAAGCCTTCAATTCCCCCCCATGGGATGGATCGATGGGATCCCAGTGTGTGATCATTGTTTCGACGACCTTGACCAGCTTTTCTGAACATCCAGCATAATCAACTGCAAGATGCATGGGAGTGAGGCTTTTATTGTTAACAGCGCAGTAAATTTCAGAGCTGCGAACCTTCGGGATGAGTTCTGTAGTTATCGTGCTCTTGGAGTTCGATTGGAGGACTGCAGCATGCAGACAATTGTTGCCATCTCGATCCTGCATCGCGATCACTTCCTCCAATCTATCCCCAAGAGCATTTGAAAGATATTGAACGATTCTACCCGACGACTTCTTGATTGCGAGATGGATCGGTGTCAGTGCGTCGTCATTCTTCGCTGAGAGAAGGCCCGGATGAAGCTCCGTCACAGCCTTTATGAATGGTTCGAAGTTGGAGACACCGATTTTATTCTGCTTATTGGACTGCTCAGCAATGATGTGCAGTATATTGCTTTGACGAGTGGCCATCTGTGAGCCGTCCGGCGAGGCAAGGTAAATACCCTTTTGTTGCTCAATGAATTTTCTGAGCTGCTCTTTCCCGTCGTTGTCTTTAGACTTTTTGAAGGTCTTCAAGCTTTGAATGATGCCAGTGAATCGTTTGAGGTTGACTTCTTCTGCAGTCTGACTTGGAGTCTTTCTCCTGGAACTCGACTCTTCATCGGAGGAATCCCCGGATTCGAGTCCCTCCTGGTGGTACATGCTCTCACGCCTCTGTATCGATGGCAATCTTGGATTATGTCAATATTTGCGTTGGCTAAAGAGTCAGGATGAAAGGAGAACCTTCAGCGTCGGCAAGTATGTAAAAGGAAGCGCTAACACCAGTGATTGAGGAGTAAGACTCAGCCTTGCGACCGATATTGTATGAACGGGGGACCCTGGACTAGCTGCTCTACCTGCCGTAGACTAACATCGAGGTGGTTTCTTGGCGCATATGGCGCTCAGCCCTCAATACTTTCTTGCATCAGAGTCGAGCCCGATAGGGCGGAGGAACTGTCTCCACATCTCGCATGGGTAGATCAAACGATTCCATTGATTTAATTGCTTTAGCAGATACCGATACATAAGCAGTTATGGAGTTCGGCACAAGAAGGGACAATGGAACAAAACCAATTCTCTATAGCCAAAGAGCAGGTCAGATCATTGTTCCCGCAACAACATGAATGAACGATCAAAGTCCAATACTATGTGGGAGCCATACGCCATAGACATCGAGCTTTTCCCCACTGGAGATGATACCAGCGGCTACCGCACTCGCAACCATCCTTCACCATCGCGCCAAAACCAGAGAACCCTCATTACCAATCGAGAGGGAGTCATATTTAGCAAATGTACTATGAAAGACGTCGTGCATGGTAGACTTGGGGAGATCGAGGGGAGCCTGGATGACCCTGCAACGTTGATTGTTCTCAAATTCGAATTCGGTAGCAGCATGAACAAACGCCGCATCAAAGCAGCCCGCATCAAGCTGCAATTTATCGACAGCAATAATCGTCACGGAGAGGACAGAGAGGACCCGAACGTGCTTAGGATGTATCCGGAGGGGGATTTCAGGCTCACAAAGACATCCCACATATTAGAGACCAAGACAAGTGGCGGCCTCAACCTGGGAGCTCCACCAATTGTTGGTCTTCAAGCTGGTGGGCAGATTACATGGGAAGAGACCAGGACCCGACAAGTACACGACTCGGTCCGCTTGCATGGACGCACCGCCCTTCTGGGCATGGAACACGGCGACGTGAACACGGCAATCTGGACCTTGTTGGAAAATCACACGGATAAGACGGGAGTGCCCGCAGAACTCTGCGTATCAGTACTCTTGACACGTCACTCTGATCGTCCCTTTCAATGCATTTTTGAGATGGAGCTAGAACTTGATACACGAAGTGCTCTGGAGAAGGTTCTTCGAGTCATGGGCAAAAGGAACGTTGACGATCCCATCTTGTTCGACCCCGCCACAAGACCGACCAAGAAGCAACTGGAAATTTACCCCGTTGATAGACTTGTTTCAACGGATCTTCGGTTGTCTGCCGAGTATTATCGCTCAGAGGATACTTACGGACACCAACCTACTGTGGATGATGCGATTGACTTACAGCATAGCAAAGAACAAGTCAGCGATGAGATGCTATAGGATCTGTGCTGGTGTCACACGAACAAAAATTGGCTACTCCCTCAAGACTAGTGCTGACAGTTGCGGGATGTAGCTCCGCCATATCCGTCGTGATTTGAGGAGCGGGACGGGATCGCATCAATGTGTTATTGTGGGGCTTGATCCTTACACAGTAAATGACTCATGTCAGGACTCGCATCGAATGAGAAAAGATTGTTATGCACAACAACCACAAATGGTGTTCCGCCTAATTGAATATCCTGGGGCGAATGTCTACGCCTTGTCCCCCACAGCCACGTTTGCGCCGAAGTCAGGTTTAATTGTTTCCACGCCAATCTAGCACTGAGAAGAAGTTCTGTCTCTTCCACCCTTTCAGCAGCTATCAATCCTTCCCGCTCTTTCGCTTTCTCGGCGTTTGTCCAATAGCTGTCTTCCATTTCGCACCTATGGCAAGTGATCTGCAGACAACAAACATTGAGCTTCCAATGATGGACGATCGCGAAGCCACCCTGCCAATGTTGCATCCTACAACCAACTCGGACTCAGAAAGCGTGGTATCATCGCAAAGTTCCAACAATGCTACATCAGACAGTTCGTCCTCAGTCGAGTAAGTCTTGTAGTTGACATGTCGTGGGGATTGGCTGCACTTACCCTGACGCGTAAAAGTGTCGTTACGGTCCACGGTCTGCATTCAGCGGCTTCATTCAGAGCATGTTTCGATGCAGATCATGAGCATGTTGGTCGTGTGATTCATTTTGAATTCGATCCCATAGCTTGCTTTACAGAACAAGGCTTCGTCTCAAAGGCCCGGGAAATGCTTCACAAGATCTTAGCGAGCCGGGATATAGCAGGCAAGGTGAATCAGTTCCAAGCTCTCTCTTGTTGTTGTACTCATCAGTACAGTCACAAGAGTGTACTAGACCTTTGGTGTTCATCTCACACGATCTGGGTGGTGCATTAGTCAAGCAGGTAAACTAAGCAGCCCATTCATCACTTATGTTTACTGACCACCAGGCCCTGTATCTTGCCACCAAAGACACTAGCTTCTATAATGTGGTTGTGTCTACAAAACTCCTTGTAAGTTTTGAAGAATCACATGTTCCAGGTAGCAGATCTGAAGACGGTAACAAAGATTTTTTGCGGCTCTTTGCACAGAAGCACGAGTCTGCAAGAGACAGAAGACATACTTGCTCCATTACTATTCGCCACCGATCTCGAACCCACTTTCCGCAAGGCTATATCAAGGCTTCGAAATTTTGCTGCCAACGTATGGATGAGTAACAACCTTTTTTGCGAAACAACAATTCTGCTTCGCTCTAGAGTGATAAACATCTACTCTACACACAGCAGGCGCTCAGCGCGGGTATGAACCGCTCCCAGGAGGTAGCCGCCAATACTGACCTTCATGAATAGATATTTGACTACAGCTCTGTCACTATGGGGCTTTCCCATGAGAAGTGCATAGGAAGCTCCTTTTCCCACGAAGATTTGGGTAGTTGCGTGTCCAAGGAGATCCAGAACTTTTTAGACTATTTCCCAGACTCCAAAGCAGGGAAGCACACCACGTCAGACTACTTCCTGAGGTTACTAACGGAAGCCAGGCATTTTCAATGGAAGTGATTCGAACACTAACCTTTGCCGCGAGATGATAATATCATTCGCAGCGCCTGTGCAATATCTGAACGTACCGTTTCTGAATGTGCAAGATCGGGACCAGCTATTTGCACGAGATGAGTTTACCCAGTGGCTCCACAACTCCTCTTCATGCGTGCTCACAATATATGGCCAGGTAGGAGGCATACCGCTACGTCACGAGATTTTCAGCTACATCCTTGAAACCAAAAAGCCGGTAGACGTTGCAACTCACTTCGTGTTCGACACAGAGTACCCTCAGCACACAAACTTCGAGACTTTTCTGAACAGCACAATGGCTGAATGGATCATGATAGATCCCAGAATTGCAGATGATCATATCCTTACAGATGAATATCAGCGATTCAAGGAGTTCGGCGCATACAACACACACGATGCGATGTACCTATTTTTGAAACTACGAACGTATGATGTCCTCGGTGCAACAGTACTGATTCTTGAAAATGATGATGAATGTCCCGAAATGGGGACATTATTTTGGCCTCACATCCGTCACGCAATGGACAATTGGGAAAGACCTTGGAAAGTCATACTACTTCGGAAGGCCTCCAACGCTCCCAAGGGACCGCTATCCGCAGTACCACACATCGAGATTACGGAGAAACAATTTGCGCGATCGAGGATCGTCAAAACATACAATCTTTTGGACCGAGTTCCAACTGTGCTATCAGACCAACAACTCGAACAGCAATCCCAGTATTCCAGCCAGGACATCAGAAAGACAAATTTGGTGCTGAGAAACCTTGAAGTTTCAATGTCCAACCTACAGATCAAATCAGATAGCATTGCCTCGAAGCTTGAGACATCACTCTACCATAGCCCGACGGAGATCTTCGAGACCATCATGAGTCAGGTAGCTCAGAACGTGCGAACCTTCTTGGCCAGGATTATCCGGTGTGTCATTGGGGCGATGCGTCCTCTGACCCACGGCGAACTCGATGATGCTGCATCCATCTTGCAGGAAGATTTACCGACCCATGAAAAGCCGAGATTATCAACCGGAATGTTCAACTTTCTCGATGAACATCTACCTGGTGTATTCGTCTATGTATATGGTGAGCTTAGGCTGCAGCATCCAGATCTTAAAGAATTCTTCCTGCGCGCATCCACTTCTTCGTGGTACGGATCTGAAGAGGGGGAGATAGAGAGACTACTTGCGCAGCTCTGTCTTACCTATTTGGGGAGTCCTGGATATGTTATCGATACCAAAGCAAGATTGAAGCGACTGACCATTGAATCTTGGCCACATATGCGCCACGCTCGGTCTAGCTTGGTTGTTTACGTTACGACTCATTGGCACACCCATGTACAAAGAATGTGCGAACGTTCAAAAGTCTTCGAACAGGAAGTTTTTGACCTTCTGGCGGATCTTGTTATCTTGCGCAATTGGGAGAGGGGCAGAAAGACGATACAGAACAGCTTTACGGGAAGTGTCAGCGGTACATTACCGGAGCTCGCATTGCTTGCTTCGACCGGTCTCTACCCCGTTGTCGAACGTTGGTCGAAAAGCTCCAAACAAGATTGTACATCCGTACAGTCAGCTCTGGCTGAAGCCATACGAAGTGGCAACTCCAAGATTGCGATGTGGCTGCTGAGCAGACATGATCTTACAGAAATCACCGAACTAGAACCAGTCTTGCTCATTGCTATCAATCATGGAACTGAGGACCTCTGCTGTTGTCTTATCCAGGCCTCCACGACTACTTTCAAAGATAATCAATGGGCTGGCCGTATTATTTGCCGGGCTGCCATGTTGGGCTTCGATACACTTGTGGGGTTGCTACTGGACCGAGAGGCCTCTTCGGAAGCTCTCTTCGTTGATCTCGGACCTTTACAATACGCGGCTCGAAACAATCACTTGCGCGTCGTGCAATTGATGCTCATCAAGCGACCGAACCTAATTGAGGTGCAAAATCAAGAAAGATATCCAGCGCTGGAGATGGCCGTAAAGTATGGCCATGCCGAGACGGCTGAGGCTTTGATAGTAGCAGGTTCTAACATCAATCCCGCTAACTCTGTCGACCGGCCTATGTTCTACGCGTGTTATGATGGTAAGCACACTGTAGCGAAGATTCTGCTAAGATACGGGGCCGAACCCGAATATGAAGTCACACAGAGCGAGTGGTTACCCCTTCCCATCGCCGCCAATTTCGGTTTCACCAAGTGCGTAGAAGCTCTATTGGATAGCGAGAGGGCGGACATAAATTGCGAAAGCCCTGGAGGTACAGCACTGTTCCTAGCAGTCAACAATGGCCGTATGGATACTGCTCGCCTATTGCTCGATCGCGGTGCAGATCCCAACATTGAAGCAAATGGTGTTTCCACTATCGAGAACGCAATAATAGCCGGCAACACAGACATGGTGCGACTCTTGCTTGAGTGCGGGAACTTTCGACCGGAATATCTAGGTCGAGCTCTGCATCTAGCAGCGAGGGCTGGAACGAGCATCGAGCTTGTTCGATTGCTGCTACACAAGGGCGCAGATCCGAACGAGCATTTCCACGAAGCTCCCATCCTGCATGCTGCTGTACGAGGTGGAAATGTCGATATCCTAACGGACCTCATCGCTAAGGGTGCACGAGTGGATGATGTCGATTACGAAGGAAGGACTGCTCTCCACTTGGCGTGCCCTAACATCGCAATGGTCCGAACATTACTCGAAGCTGGAGCAAAAGTCAACGTCGCCATGCCCTACTTTGGAACGACACCACTACACAATGCTGTCGCTCGTAAAGAGTACGAAGCTGTAACGGAGATTCTTGGAAGCCAACCAGATCTGGAGGCGAGACTAGAACCAAGATCAAGCACACCTGGATTCACTCCGTTGGCCATCGCAGTCTGGGATGACGATGAAAAAATGACGAGACTGCTTCTTGAAGCTGGTGCGGATCCAAACGCGCGGACTGACCGCGAAGATGGATCCGCTCCCTTGCAGTTGTCCAACAACGTTGAGGTCGTCCGTGCTCTGCTCGAATTTAAACCTGATATTGATATCCAGGACAACGATGGCGACACCCCTTTGAACGCGCTTATCCAATGGAACCGGAGAGAAACAAGCGTTCCTGTGATCAAACTGCTCCTTCGCCAAGGCTGTGACATTGAAAAACCAAACAAGAACGGGAGGACACCCCTGTTCAATGCCATTCGTAAGTCGACAACACTGATTGCGGAGACTCTCATCGATCATGGTGCCAATTTGGATTATGTCAGCAAGTCCGATGGCACTATCTTGCACGCGACATGCCGTTATGGCTCATTTGAAAGCCTTCAGTTGGTCTTGGGTAGAGTTGGTTTGATTGACCAACCACATCCAAAGGCTGGGAATATCGCTACCGCAGTCTGCTTACGACCACAAGGCGAAGATATCGATGTTATTAAGACGTTAAATTATCTACGGGATTATTCTCTCGAAAGCGAATTAGACATCAACGGGAAGTGTGAGCCGTACGGATGCGCTATAGGTGCAGCTTGCTTCAGAAGAGAAGAAAGCGTCGTCGACTGGTTTCTTGACCAGCATGCAAATCTGGTTGTTGAAGATTACGCAGGTCGACGACCTATTCATTTTGTTGCCTACAGAAGCGTCGAATTGTTTGACAAGATTCACGTTGATGGAACAGATTTCAGCAGTCGGGACAAGATGGGTCGATCTGTCTTACACATCGCTGTCCAAAGCGCTTCACATGACCTAGTTCGTCACGTTCTTCTGAAAGATCCTTCGCTTCTCAATGCGCTAGACTGCGACGGATGGACACCGTTGCATTATGCCGTGAGGGGAATGCGGCATTATCGTGACCAGGAAGTGTGGTGCTCAGACGACCATGGAGTAGAAGTGGTCAAGCTTCTACTCGACGGCAACAATCACGTCAACACCGACGTCAAGGTGCTTCACCAAGAGCCACCCTGGTCGATTTTGAAGCTTGCGCGATTTCACAGGGCCAGCTTACATATCAGAAAACTACTCAGAGCGTATCTGATTGAGCAACAGGGCGAAGCTTGGAATCCCTCGTTACACGAGACTCCCAGAGCATACGACGATCATCCCCAATATCTTTTTTGCGATCATTGCTTCATCGTAAGTCTGACTTTATCTTCGGACGGAAAGCCAGCTAATCGTTCTTAGCCCATTCAAGGAACACGCTATTCTTGTGAAGAATGTCACGACTTTGACTACTGCTATAAATGCTATGGCAACCGCGCCTTGATTCACCCGAGCCACAAATGGGACGAACACGAATCTGACTTTGCTGACAATTATACATACTTCTCTGACGAAGAGAGTGTAGTCAGCGATGGGGATAATGACCAAAGGGAACAGTCGGATGACGGTTCTCAGACAGGCTCTGACAGTAGCGATGACATGTAAGCCCCAACATGTAGAAGAGGATTGATTTGAACTGTTCCAGATAGCGCTAGAAGTGATCACTTTCCTTGGATGCACGTCTCAATCGACACGATCAAATATGTTACTCTCACCCTGCTCTTCTAGGTTCAACTGCACGCGGGTGTTGACATAATCCATGTAACGCGCAGTGTAGATCATTCAACCTGTCAGGAACCTTGAACTTGTGGCCGACACCAAACCAAGAAGACGTACAGGAAACAGACCAACACGGTGTTGTTGACGAGTGAGCTAGTACCCATGGCCGCTGGGGCCGGTCCATGACTACCTCAACCATCCATCACTGCATGAACATGTCGCCATCCCCAGCATCAACATGCACATGATCCCAACCCCAACCCATCAATCAACGAATACACCCTCGGAAACAGCAACGGAAACGCCACAGCCTGCCTCCCATCCTCCTCCTCCTTCGCGATCAACGTGAAATGCCCCGTCTCATCAAACGTCAGCACTTCCGGCGGCGCACCCAACAGCACCTCCTCGACATCGCTCTGCCAGACGGCCACGCAAGCCTCGAACCTCGGGCCGCCCCACTGGCGATCAGGGTGCTGCGCCAGGTACGCCTGGAAGCGTCTGCGCGGTTTGTCAATCAAGCACTCTCTTTGTACACCCTGGGCTTTTTCGTCTTTGTCTGGGGGATTGGAATAACGTGCTTTTCTGGTGCGGGAAACTCACCCTCGCACCGTCTCTTCATCCGCATCTTCTAGCGCAGGGTCTTCCTGCACGTCCCAGTCGATGTGGTCGTAAACGTCTCCATCGCCCTGCTCTTCTAGATTCAAGCGAATTCGAGTGTTCACATGGTCCATGTAGCGCGCCCATGCTTCGTCGTCGTTGTAAGTCAGCCTGTATATTGTAAAGCCGACTTTGACGCCCGGGTACAGGGCGATAAAGTCGCGGATGCAGTCGATGTCGGGCATAGCGGGGAGGATGGTTGTCAAACTGGGCTGAGAATGTTGGGGAAAAGGGGAATTTGATTGGGTGGTTTGGAGTGCTGTGGCGGCGGTGGTGGTGCTGCGGGAGTACGGCGGGCGCGTGGTGCGGATTGGTTGCGTTTAGTGTACATCTCCAGGCGAGGAAACACGATGTGGCACAGTCTGGCGGGATTTGAAATTTACAGCGATCATGGCATGTACAGCTGAAGTGGGGTTCTCGCAAAGCATTATGGGTCCTGAGATGGCGTCTTGTATGCTGACGTTGGCTGGGTTCACCTTACGCAACTCACTTTTCCCTGTAGATCTTTCTGTGGTGTTGCCAAGACACGCGGGAGGGAAGCATTATAGTCGGGAAGGCACAGCAAAGGAACCACAGAACAATTCGCCATGCCGGTATAACATTGACTTTTCAAACAACCAGATCATCTCCCCAACCATCCCTAATACTACACAACGCACCCACCCCAGCTGCTACCTCACCTCCTCACTTCCTCTTCTTCGCGGTCTGCTTCTGCGCCCCCGTTGCTTTAACCGCCTCCTTCTCATCCGCAGCCTGGACCGCCTTCGGTGTCTTGGGCGCCTTATCGCCATCGGGATGCGCCTGGAGCGGTCTGTTGGCGTCCTTCTCCTCGACCTCCTCATCGTCGCCGCCCTGACCGAACTCGTTGACTCGCGAGTAGTCGACCTTGTACTTCCAGGTCTGGAACAGGTAGACGAAGAAAATGACGTCGTCGCGGAGGGTGGCGAGACGGTGCAGGGTGGGCATCTTGATGGTGAAGGCGAACAGGTCGTCGATGAAGGTGTTGAGGAACTTGTACGTCATGGCGCGGCCGGGCATGTGCGCGACGGATTGGAGGCGGTAGTTGATGTACAGCGAGGGCACCATCATGAGGAACCCGTACGCGTACACGGAGCCGACGAGCGTGGTGATGATGAAGGAGTACCACGACTTGTGGGTGTCGTACATGAGGGAGTAGATGGCGTAGGCGATCAGGAGAGGGACGGCGACCATGTAGAGGTATTTGAACGCGATCTGGTCGTATTCTTCCGTCTTCTTCTCAATCTCAGAGGCCACGTGCTTGTCTTCGAGGACGATGGTGTAAGGGATGAGGGAGCCCGGGGCGGTGGGGCGGATGCGGATGTTGGCGGTTTTGGTGATCTTCCAGGCTTCGATGGCGATACCCATGCCCTGGCCGAAGAGGATCATCCAGGAGGTGTTCTCGTTGTTGTCGAGGAGGTACAGGAAGATGACGGTCTGCATGAAGACGTTGGCGACGATGGTGCGGACCGAGGTACCGACATTGTCCTTCTTCTTGCGCCAATGCTGGACGTCGTTCTTGAATGCGAGCATCTCGAAGATCATGTGGAATACGGATACGATGGCAGTGAGACCCAACAGGTACGAGTTGCTGTCGATAAGAATCTCCTTGAACATCTCCATCTCAGACCCGTCACCACCACCTGGTGAAGACTGGCCTGCAGCGGCAGCCGCCTGTTGAGAGCGCAGGTTCTCATCGACTGAGGCCATCAAATTGAACTTCCAGTTCGCCAGGTTGTTCAGATTGACATTCAGCGGCAGAGTCTTGACGGTATCGTTGAGCTCAATCATGTGCTTCTTGAGTTGCCAGAACGTGTTGGTGTAGAGGATAGGATAGTACCATCCATGCTGACCCGTCGCATCACGCTGACCAGTCGCCTCAAGCTGGACATACTTGCGGGGGCCAGGCTGCATTTGAGGGTAGCTGAGGACGCCAGAGTCCGGGATCATGGAAATGGTGAAATTGGGGTGGTAGTAGTTTCCAATGACCTTGCCTGCCTTCTTCTCCTCTTCGGTCTCCACAGCATCCTTCTCCGGCATGTCGCTGAGCAGGTTCCTGGTCTTGGAGATCTTCTTCTTTGGCTGATACTGCGTCAAGGGGCGGATGAAATAGTATGCGGCCGAGGGATCGTAGCCAGGCTGTGTGGGATCCAGCACAGCGCCACTCTTGCCAACGTAGAAGTGGGCCAACAGGGTGGCATTGCGCTGGATCTCAGCGGGTACCGAGAATTCGACATTGACCTCCCTCTTCTGCTTGTAGTCGCCAAACACAAAGTTCTTCTCATCGATCAGGAGCGAGTCCTTGGGCATGGACTTGAGCGCAGGCATAGCGACCGAGGGCGAGATGTACATGGAGATGTCGAGCTCCTGGCCACTCTGCCACATGGGCGCAATATTCCACGGCACATGGCTGTACTGCGCATCCTCATTGAGCTGGTGCGGGCGGTTCTCCCACGCGGGGATCGAGACAGCAGCACCGTTCGCGCCGCTAGAGGCGACCTGATGCGACTGGCCTGGCTGAGCTGCGGGGGTAGGGGACTTGAGGAAGTACTTCATGCCACCCTGGATGAGCAGGAACATGCCAATGCTCTGCGCGGCCGTCTTGAGAAACTACAGTTGCGCGCCATGTTAGCTACGCGTCGGCCTGGAGGAGTGATGGATAGGATGCTGGGTTGCAGCTCCAAACACACGTACGTTCGGCCCAGCCTCCTGGCCCTCTGCCTGCTGAACTTCTGGCATGGCTGCTTGTGCAAAGAGTCAATAGCGACTCGTACGGATGTCAGAGCACAAGATAACGTTGAAGGTCACAGTGTCCCCAAAAACGCATCCTGAGCCATCCGCATCGGCATACGGCGCCACGCCAAGGCCGCCCCACAATCGCTCCCACCAGCTCCAGGGCCAGCTCCAGGCCAGCTCCGGGCTCTAGCGCGGCCGGCGAACCAACGAAGGCCGCGGCTCGCTGCAGGTGACGGAATAGTGAGCCTCATGTGGCCGCCGCATCTTGACTATGAGTCGATCTACCACAGCACCATGGCGGGTCGTTGACTCCCTGATTTTCTCTCTTTCACCACGACGTTATATAAGGGTATAGATAGCCACCAACACAGCACAAGAAAACACCTCTTTCACTTCCCCACACCGCAGCAACCCGTGCCGTAGCAAGCGACGTGACGTAGCAGTGAACCGCCCGCCGCTACAAGGGCAGCCCTTCTCTTTGCCTCTTCACAACACTCCTTCACTCACTCCTTCACAACCTCTACTCCAGTACAGGAACATCTTCCCCCGCACAAACAACACTCCTACCCAACAAACCGCCAACATGACAGCCACTCTCACCCCCACAAACAACGCCAACGGCGCCGCTCCCCCCAAGACCCCCGTGGTCTGCGTCTTGTACGTCCCCTTTCCCACCCTGCTCCCCACCTGCTCCGCTAACCCCCCCTCTCCCAGCTGCGGCGCCTCGGAAGGCACCTCGCCGGCACACATGGAAGCCGCGCGCTCGCTCGCCCGCGCGCTGCACGCGTCCGGCACGAAGCTCGTCTACGGCGGCGGCACGGTCGGGCTCATGGGCGAAGTGGCGCGCACGCTGGTCTCGCTGTCCGGCCCCAGCAGCGTGCACGGCATCATCCCCGCGCCGCTGGTGCGCTACGAGCAGAACCACGACCCGACGGACCCAGACTCGCACAACATCGACGAGTCCGTCTACGGCCGCACCACCGTCGTCAAGGACATGCACACGCGAAAGCAGATGATGGCGCGCGAAGTCATGGACGGCGGCGCCGGTGGCGGGTTCGTCGCCCTGAGCGGCGGGTACGGCACGTTCGAGGAGCTGATGGAGGTCACGACGTGGAACCAGCTGGGGATCCACAGCATGCCGGTTGTGGTGTATAATGTCGATGGGTACTGGACGGGGCTGATTGAGTGGGTGAGGAATGCGGTGAAGAGCGGGTTCGTGGGCGAGTCGAATGCGGGGATTATTAAGGAGGCCGTGTCGACAGAGGAGGTCATGGCGAGTCTGAGGGAGTATCAGAATGCGCCGGGTCGGTTCAAGTTGACATGGGATGATAACTAGGGGGTTGGTAAGGGTTGGAGGGAAGAATGGGTGGTGGTGATTGGGAGGGCATGCTGCTTGGACAAGTGCATGCTCTGTTTGACTTGCTTGCTGCAAATAGATGCAATTAGATATGGGTGTCTAACATCCCACATCCACAAAACAATAGAAAACTAAAAAACCTCAAAGCTTGACTAAAGTGAACACGGAAATGCTTTTGATTGTGATGTCCCATTCGGGGAGGTCCACCGGTAGTGAAGTATGTGAGCTAAATGATATGATCGTACAATGTATTGGAGTGTCGCAGCTGAACCTACTGCTGGTACACCCACGGAACTAGACTCGTTCTGGAAGAAGCCTTCCGTGCCCCGTAACGCCTCGCTATGCAACCATGCACAAGATGTACTATCAATCCGAACGTAAACAGAAGCCTAGCCGAAATCGAGTAGAGTAGGATACAAGTTGCTTTTTGATGGAAAGACTGTGTCGAGTGTCAAGAGTTCCTTCATCGCGTCTGAAATCCTGGAAGCTGGAAGCCGAAGCCAGGAACGGCAGGAGGAACGGCGACACCCTGTTCTGCTCGTGGGGAGACATGGCGAGGATCCTGAGCAGGGCGCTGCTCTTGTTTGCGGAATTTAGGTCCGTTATCGAAGCCACCGCGACCGCCGAAACCGCCACGGCCTCCGCGTCCACCGTCGGTTGGAACGCGTCTGCTGATTGCTACATATCATCAGTTGATGCACAACCTGCGCATACGGACTCTACACACCTTTGGAAGAAACGCCAGCTCCGATCTCAATATCAGGCTCCTCGAGAACCATGCCGCCTTCAAGTGGCCGACCACCAGTGCCGCCATGCTCAGCTGTCAGAGCCCACTTCCGGTCAGCGTCAGTAAGTCGCGAGATTGGAATCACACTAATGCCGGTGCCGTAATCGCTGCAGTCTCGAGGCCCAAAGCCAACTCCCCATCGGGTCTGTTCTCGTTAGTGGTTGTACATGAGATGATCGGAGGAGCCGTACCTGACGAGCTTTCGATTGGGCAACAGGGTCCTGCAGGTTGTCCATACCCTCCTTGGCAGCGACGGCTTCAGGTCGGGTCATCATCTTGACAAAGGCATGTCGCTTGTCCTGATTCACAATGCATGTCTGCACTCTACCAAACCGGCTGAAGATGGCCCGAATCTCACCTTCTGTGCCACCTGCGCCACCTATGAAGAGCGTGCGACTAAGCACTCTGATGTTTTCTCGCGGCAAGCTCTGGTCATACTCGATGTAACGTGATTGACCATATACGTCCTTGGGGGGACTTGGCTGTCGCCGTTGAGCTGGCGGTGTACGCTGGCGATACTCATTACGATCATTACGACCACCTCGAGCCTTACCGCGACCGCGACCACGGTCGTTACGGTCAGCACGATTCGCTGCGTTACCATCAACGGCAGCATTAGGGTCGTAAGCACCATATACAGGGCTTTCGCGACGGTGAGGTGGTGATCTACGATTGGGAGAAGCACGACGATGATAGTCAGGCGATCTGCTACGGTCTCGCATCTTCGCCTCGTTCTGTTGATACTGTGGCTGCGTATTACCATTCAAAGTGACGGGCTGAGCCGGCGGTTGTGCCGCTGGTGGGGCAGATGGGAACGCTGTTGCGCCATTTTGTGCTGTCGCCAGAGCATTCAGTACCTGGATGGCTTGTTCTGGCGCGATAGAACCTGCGTTCATAGCTTGCAATATTTGAGCGGCCATGTCGTTCATACCAGCCATAGAGGGCGGTGGCGGAGCGCTTGCTGCTGGAGGTGGAGGAGGCACGAAGCCGGGTGGAGGGGGCGGAGGCACCATGTTCTGAAGGAAAGGAAGAGAAGGTGGCGCTGCGTTAGTCTGACCATTCTGCTGCCCAAAGCCTGAAAGGGCTGCCAGCAGAGCACTGGGATCCTGTGCGTTCTGCAGTGGTGCGAGGTTGGGCACATGTGCGGCTGCAGGCTGAACGTTAGCTTGTGGGTAAGGAGCTGGCGCAGAGTTGCCACCCTTGGGTGGACTTCGTGGCGGTACGTGAAGATCTGCGCGTTGAAGATTAGAGATTGCGAGACGCCTGGAAACGACACACGTACTTTGTTGGGCGCCGTTCACCTGCCGCTTGAAATCTGCAAGCATCTCTGTAGGAAATGTCTGCCCGCGCTGCCAGATGTCCAAAAGTTTTGTAATCTTCTCCTTCTGTGTATCAGGTGCGTGTTGGATAAGGTCGGCCATGACGGCTGGCAGCACTCCTGTCATGCTGTATAGTCCAGCAGCGTACGTCCCGGGAGCAGCCTGGCCAGAGACTGTCTGTCCAGCAGCTTTGGCCTTCTCTACCCATTGGCGAGTGACTGAGTCTACGACGTATAGCACACCGAGCTTATGTGTTGTGGGACTATTCTGAAGCTGCTGGAGGATCTTCTGGATGATGGTCGAGTGGGACTAGAGGTGAGGACAACAACTTAGTATGAGCCCTGGGAAACGGAAGAAGACGCGCTGGAAAGGATTCGACGGCCAGCATACCTGTATGTTCTCTACGCAAATCGCGGTGATAGCCTTGACCTTAGTGGGGGTTACGCCCGGTGCCTTCAACGACTGGAGCGATTGCAAAAGCGCCTCCAGCTCGTCCATCGCTGCCATACTTATGCTTAATTTATCAGATCAGACTGACAGGAGACAAAGAAATCCTGGTGGGCGGGTGTGGGGAGAGTGCAGCTGTTGTGAATGGATCAGAACGGCAAAGCACGCACACTGTACTCGACACTGCAGATTAAGAGTCCCGGTAGGACAGTCTAGGTTGTACGAAGAGTGTGAGACGAACAAACAGTTGATCGAGCAAGGCGCAAACAGCAACTGGCTCAAGATATCCGGCAGGCGTGCGCTGTGGTTGAGCCGAGTGCAGGTGGGAGTGCTGGCTGTCTGTAACTATGCTTCTATGCGACAGCGCAGTGAGAGCAGATGCTGCGCGGTCTTTCACACGCGACTCAGAAATATCGCGACTACCTCCAGAGTGACAGAAAGCAGTAAGAGATGCAGCCGCGGTCGCTGGTCTATGTCAAGCGCGCTTGCGTATTTGGAGGCAATGAGAGGAATGCGCCTGCCGTGCCGAGTTTGAAGAAGCGGCGCTAGTCATTCCACGTGACGTATGTATCTTTCACAGACGGGAGCTTGCACTTGGCCTCGGCCTCGGCCCGGGGTGGTGGTTGTGACATTGCAGTGGCTTGTGCGATCATCGAGGTGCAGCTCAGCAAATTCCACGAGTAGGCTAGCTGGGTAGGGAAAGGTGCATGCGGCGTACGCACTGTGTAGGTAGTTGTACTATGCAGCTCTAACGAACGATGCTGCGGCTGTGATGCTGATTTGAGACTCATTGCCCATGGCCACGATATGCAACAACAACAGCCATGGGGCCCCAGGCTCTGCCGGGACATCGGCCCCAGACAGTCCGGACAGCAGCCAATGTTACCACAGCGATGCCCGTATATTGGGGCAGCGAAGATGTGCGAAACACGCCCGAGTCAGATTGTTGGGCGCGTTACGCGCATTACGTAGTACCGCTGTGTCCAGATATCGAGATATTCGACGGCTCTGCACGCAGCGTGCCTGACGATGCAGCGGTGTGCGAGTGTATTGGACGATTGGACGTGTAGAGAAGCAGCAGCAGCAGCAGCAGCAGATAGCTCAGTAACAGATTGTCCTTGCTTCTGATGTTCCCTTCGAGCGGCGGACTGCCGAGAGATGCCCCGGGGGCAGCGTTGCATGATCCCGCAGCGGGCTAGCGCGTGGGTGGTTTCGATTGAGCTTTGGTCCAAGTAGCTCCACCGATGATAACTTTTTAAACTCGCATTCCGCCATCTTCCCTCCGCCATCTTTGATCCACACCTCATCACCAACAATGGCCTCCGCACTTCGTCTGAGCCAGAGCGCTCTCCGCGCCGCCGCCCCCATGCGGTCCGCTGCCTTCACTGGCGCCCGCGCCTACTCCAGCAAGACCCAGGTATGCGCTGCGCCCAACAACAGCTGTCGGCCGAGGATCCATCGCTAACCACGTCAATTGCAGTCCTTGAAGGAGACCTTCGCCGCCAAGCTGCCCGGCGAGATCGAGAAGATCAAGACTCTCCGCAAGTACGTCTCCAGCACCTGCGGCCGCACGCACACCATCACAGCAAGCAGCCACTGACATTGCATCACAGGGAGCACGGCAACAAGGTCATCGGCGAGGTCACCCTCGACCAGGTCTACGGTGGTGCCCGTGGCATCAAGTCCCTCGTCTGGGAGGTATGCGCGCACAGAGCCCGCTGAGCTATGCCATCAGCAGCGGCATGCCAGCACGACCATGATGACGGCAGGCTGACATAAACACAGGGCTCCGTCCTCGACTCTGAGGAGGGTATCCGCTTCCGCGGCAAGACCATCCCCGAGTGCCAGCAGCTGCTCCCTAAGGCCCCCGGCGGCCAGGAGCCTCTCCCCGAGGGTCTTTTCTGGCTCCTCCTCACTGGCGAGGTCCCCTCTGAGCAGCAGGTCCGCGACCTGTCGGCCGAGTGGGCTGCCCGCTCCGACGTCCCCAAGTTCGTCGAGGAGCTCATCGACCGCTGCCCCAGCGACCTCCACCCCATGGCCCAGTTCTCGCTCGCCGTCACTGCTCTCGAGCACGAGTCTGAGTTCGCCAAGGCCTACGCCAAGGGCATGCACAAGTCCCAGTACTGGGAGCACACCTTTGAGGATTCGATGAACCTCATCGCCAAGCTGCCCACTATCGCCGCCCGCATCTTCCGCAACATCTACAAGGACGGAAAGGTTGCCCCCATCCAGAAGGACAAGGACTACTCTTTCAACTTGGCCAACCAGCTCGGCTTCGCCGACAACGCCGACTTCGTCGAGCTTATGCGTCTGTACCTGACCATCCACACTGACCACGAGGGTGGCAACGTTTCTGCCCACACCACCCACTTGGTCGGCTCGGCTCTGTCCTCCCCCTACCTCTCCCTGGCCGCTGGTCTCAACGGTCTTGCCGGTCCTCTCCACGGTCTGGCTAACCAGGAGGTCCTTGTCTGGCTCCAGAAGATGAAGAAGGCCATCGGCAACGACCTTAGCGACGAGGCTATCAAGAACTACCTCTGGACCACCCTCAAGGCCGGCCAGGTCGTTCCCGGATACGGCCACGCCGTCCTCCGCAAGACCGACCCCCGCTACGTCTCCCAGCGCGAGTTCGCCCAGAAGCACCTGCCCGACGACCCCATGTTCAAGCTCGTCAGCCAGGTCTACAAGATCGCCCCCGGCGTCCTTACCGAGCACGGCAAGACCAAGAACCCCTACCCCAACGTCGACGCCCACTCCGGTGTCCTCCTCCAGTACTACGGCCTCACCGAGCAGAACTACTACACCGTTCTCTTCGGTGTCTCGCGTGCTCTCGGTGTGCTTCCCCAGCTCATCATCGACCGCGCCGTCGGTGCCCCCATCGAGCGCCCCAAGTCCTTCTCCACCGAGGCTTACGCCAAGCTGGTCGGCGCCAAGTTGTAAATATATTGTCATGATGTGCGCGGCCGTTAAGGAGCGATATGAGGAGTTTTTTGAGATATCAGAGAGACGCCTGTGTACTATCTAGATTGGGAGTGTAGGAATTAGGATTCGGTGCATTCGGTGTCTTGGCACGCATCATAGCCTTGGATGTCTCTGCTTCAGTATACCTTTTTAGTAAACGACTTGCTACAATATCATGTCTTAACGTTCGATGCATGTGTAAGGCCGTGGCTCCTGATAGGGGGTGTATGGGTTGCAGCCTCCATCTGACGACTTGTGCATATAGCTCGACATGTTCAAGCAAGCTGCATTTGTGAGATGTCCAAGCATGGACTCCGAAGCTTCTCGGACTGTGTACGACAGCCTCATTCGGCACGTTATTTAGTGGTACCGGAAATGGCTGTCAGAGTCGGCTCGTAACCTTCATTGAGATATGGCCCTTTCCTTCTTTTGTTCAATCCAAATCAGACCATTCTACATGCTCCCCAACAGCAGTACATGGTAGAACGGAGTAAGTATGGTCCCGCAGGCGGTGTGAATACGAAGATGGCAGCGTCCGAGTCAGGGGTGCAAGTGCAGACAATGAATACCTACGCTCAGCAGGGTCCATGCACGACTATCCAGCGAAGTGACATGGGCCATCAGTGTATCAGTGTTGAGCGTGGTACTTAAACAATGTGGGAGTGTTGAGCCTCCCGCGGGAGTGTTGAGCCTCCCGCGGGAGCGTAAGGGTGGATTGTTGAGTCCCCACATTTAGATCCCGACACCGAGGCTACTAGAGCGATCATCACTCCGGGTAGCTCCTAAGAACAGCTGTAGGTCCACGGCCGTGGGCATGCTGAAGGGTACAGCGTGGCTCTGGGGGCGTGAACAAAAGTCGCATGCACAGCCAATGTACTGTATACAAGTAGCACGTAGCAGCCTCACTGTGTGTCTTTTGGAACTGCAATTGTCTGCATGTGAGTAGCATAATCGGGCGTGTTGATTCGTCGCAAGCTTCACCGTTTCGAGCCGCATCGCAAGCGCCAAGTTCCCCGGCAACAACAACAGGCCAGGGACCGTCGACTCGTCGCAGAATAAACTGGCCCCAGAGTCAAAGCTCCTACGCCGGCTTGCGACGCGGTTCCAACACATTGACCACCTGAGAGAGTTGGTTGTTGTCAGCTAGCAGCGATCGTTGTCGCTGCGTTACTTGTACAAGCTGCATCGCCCCGTGTCTCCTCGCTCACACACTCTCTCCTTCGCGACGAAGCACCCTCTTGCCTTGGTCCGGCCCATACCTTCGATAAGACAACCCCAGAGATGACTTCCACACCTCCCACCGGCGTGCCCACCATGGCAGACGGGCCGCCCAAGCTCGAGAAGAAGCCGGTCAAGTTCAGCAACCTGTTGCGTGAGTACTGATGGTCGCTGCCATGATGCGCCGGCGACGCAGAGCTAACACGTGCAGTCGGTGCTGGTCTGAACCTGTTCGAGGTGACGACTCTGGGCCAGCCGTTGGAGGTCGTCAAGACCACCATGGCTGCCAACAGGGCCGGAGGAATGGCGGGTGCTATTCAGACCGTCTGGAGTCGAGGTGGCATCTTCGGCTGTGAGTAGCCATTGCTTCCTTCCTCATGCCGCTGATCATGCGCTGACAACCACCGCCAACAGTCTACCAGGGTCTCATCCCGTGGGCCTGGATCGAAGCCTCCACCAAGGGCGCCGTCCTCCTCTTTGTCGCCTCTGAAGCCGAGTTCTACGCAAGATCATTCGGCGCCCCCGACTTCGTCGCTGGTATCACAGGTGGTATGACGGGCGGTCTTGCCCAGGCCTACGCGACCATGGGTTTCTGCACGTGCATGAAGACGGTCGAGATCACAAAGCACAAGGTCGTCGCCGCGGGTGGCAAGCCGCCAGGGACCATGGAGACATTCATGAACATCTGGCGCACCGAGGGCATCCGCGGCATCAACCGAGGTGTCAATGCTGTCGCCGTGCGCCAGGTTACGAACTGGGGTTCTCGCTTCGGTCTGTCGCGTGTCGCCGAGACGGGTATCCGAAGGATGACCAACAAGGAGGGCGGCGAGAAGCTCAGCGTCATTGAGAAGATCACTGCGTCTGCCCTCGGTGGTGGACTGAGTGCCTGGAACCAGCCCATCGAGGTCATCCGTGTCGAGCTCCAGTCCAAGACCGTCGATCCCAACCGTCCCAAGAACCTGAACGTTGCGTCCGCCGCCAAGTACATCTACTCCCAGAACGGTATGAAGGGCCTGTACCGCGGTGTCACCCCCAGAATCGGTCTCGGTATCTGGCAGACGGTCTGCATGGTAGCTCTTGGTGATGTGTATGTCTTCTCTCTTTCCCCGTGTATTTTGAACATAACTGACGAGTGAATAGTGCAAAGGAAGCCGTTGAGAAGCTCACAGGCGACAAGGTTACTGCAAAGCACTAGACAGCGTTGAGTCGCTCGTCTAGTGATTCTATATCTGCTGGGCCATTGTAGCAATATAACACTGCAGATCTGCGAAGATTTTGGATTGCCTTTATTTAGCCCTAGCTTGCCTATGACCATAGAATTACGACATCTATCGTACTATACACGCTTTAATATGTGGATGCCTTTCATTCCAATCAATTCTGCTTACATCAATCTCCTTTCTGTATGATTTCAGTCTTGCAAAGGTGACCTCGGGTACTCAACCGGGGCAGGCTAGCTTCAGGAAAGATAGCAGGTGGAGCTATCCTGATCAGGAAGTAACGTTTGGCGCTAACAACGTCACAACCTCCTCAGCCCTACACCGTCACTTGAATCAACTCGACACTATCGCACCCGCACAGCAACACAGCGATGTGGGCAGAGGATGTCGACATACCTTTCGTGTACAGCGACAAGCGTACAGCCGGGCCATAAGAGGGTACGTCCCAAATATTAGTCACGCACTCACTTGCTCGCGCGCAACGCAGCATTAACATCCCCAGTTCCCCAACCGGCATGACCGCCCAGAAATCAAATCATGGCGCTGCGACCTCACCGCACTATCGCGAAGCCACAACTTCTACTTCGTGGCTTGCAACGACACCATCCACGTGTACCAGCCCCGATTCCCCGGCCAGTTGATCCCAAGCCAACCGGACTTGATCCTGAATCCACCCACCTCGTCGCCCTTCCTGCAACCCGGCATCGACCATGAAGACTCTCATTCTATCACCAGACTGCACGTGGATTATCTCGGCCAAGAGGAGATTATCCTAATCACGTGCGACGATGGCGATGTGATTGGGTACCGGACTGAAGAGATTCAGCGCGTGGTTGATAGGGAGAGAGAAGGAGATGAGGATCTTGATGCATTGGGGCTTGAGGAACCCGTCAGGACGTTTCTGCATCGTAATGTTGGGGCGAGTGCGTGGGGACTGGCGATTCATCGTGAGGCGAGGATGATTGCGATTAGCGCCAACACGCACAAGGTTACGGTTATTGCGTATGCGTTGGCGCAGCCGGACGATGTGTCTGACTGTTCTACGTCTTCGTCTGGTTCCGAATTGGGGGATTGTTCGGAAGAAGAAGATGCGCAGGACTTTCCTTCTCCGCGACGACAGGATCATGTCATCGTCCTGCCTGCACGTCACAATGTCCCCTCGGTGTCATTCAATAACAGCGGCGATGATCACTCCGGGCGGTGGCTATCAAGCTGCTCGATCAATGGCGAGACTTTGATCTGGGACCTGCACAGCCCGGACAAACCGGTTCGAACTATTCGCCTGGGCTTCTGCGCGAGTATTAAAGATCCTACCAAAGCACCGCAGCTTGCTCCGGGGAGTTGCGCGTGCTTGAGACCCAGCAACTTCCCGCATGCAGTCTGGAGTACCATGTTTCTCGATGCGACGACCGCTTATGAGAATCCTGCCTTGCAAGACTCGGTGATACCGTCGAACCGACCTCTGCCGTACATCAAAGATGTTAGCAAGGAGAAAAACCGATTTTCTGTGCGCCGGATCGATTACTACGCGTTGGTTGCCGAAAAATTCGTGCAGGAGGAACAGTCAGATGAGATGGATGTGTCAGAATCTGAGTCTGTAGCTTCTGATGAGAGCGAGTCACTTTCGATGCCATCCTCGAATTTGACGACATATCAATCGGCCGATGAAGAGATGGTTGCCCCTTCATCATCAGCGGGCACTGATGAACGTCAAGATCAAGAAGAAATATCAACAGAAGATGTCGATGTAGATACGGATAACGAAAGCATTACAGACAACGTTCCAGTGTCGTACATGCAGTCTATCCAACCCAATGGTACTACCACCAACACGTTCGCCGACCAATGGTTCGATCCGTCATCACCAAACTTTGCTGGTCCATTTGATGATGACGACGACGACGATGATGATACCGATACAGATGATGATGGGCTGTTCGCACTATCGACCACAGAGATACACATGGCATACTCAGGTATGATTCAGCTCGCTCGGGCATATTGCGAGGTCATTACAGCGTTCACTCTTGCAAGACAAGTACGTACTGCCCCCTCACCCGACCATTCAACGTCTCACCGACCCTCTAGCCAAAGATTACCTCACCACTTCTAATTGTTACGAAAGAGGACGTCTACCTCTATCAACGGCCCCTCGACTACGTCGGCGACCAGTGCGACTACATCATCTCCATCCGGCACCCGCTCCACCCAGATAACCACGCCCGCCCACACCCCTTCCCCTTCGTCACTGGCTCCCACGATCGTCACTGCTACACCACCCAGATCCCCGAACTCGGCGTCTTCATCATTGCCTCGCCCAACGGCCGCGCCGGCATCTTCTCCCTGACCCGCGCCCCGCACCACTCTCCTAGCAGACCGCAATTCAGTTTCCAGCTGGAATTCGTGCTGCCTTTCGCAAACAGCGACAAGACCAAGATCGTCGACGTGGAGGGTGCAAGGCTGATCGGTGTAGCGGCTGGCCCTATCCAAGGCACGCTGGACAGGGTGGACGGGTACAGAAAGGGTTGTCGTGAAGGGGTAGGTGGGTTTGAGGAGCGAGCAGGGTCGAGGAGGTGGAGAATCTTGATGTATTACACAGATCACACAGTTCTGTCATTTGAGGTCTCGAAACGGAGGGAAGGGGAGGTGCCTGAGTTTGGGGGATTGGTAGTTTGAGCTAGCGGGTTCTGGTAAGGGGACGCGGTGGTGCGCTTACAAAGTGTACATATCTTACTTCAACTCTATAGTTCCAACAGCATACACACTACACAAGTCAGTACAGGCATCGTGACACGATGATAGATTACTCTCGCGCCGTTCAGACAGAAGAGACTCTACTGGCCTACCTGCCCTAGCGCACATCCACTCCACTAACCCCCCGTCTCCCCCGTTCCTAGGACCGGATATAATCCCCTCCCACCCTTAGTCTACTCAACCTAATCCTTACGCCTCTCCAAACCGTTGTGCACACTTCCACATCAAGCTCGAAATCAAGCCTCACCCCGCCGAAAAACAAGCATCGGGTGAAATCTCGGCACCCCCCATCATGACATCACTCCTGCACCCTCCCGCATCACCACCATCAACCCCGCAAACTACGGCCTCCCTACCGGTACCTATCACGATCTTTGCTGACGGAGAGCGGTACCTGTCGATCGCACTGCCGTCCTGACGAGGGCAGCGGATGGTGCTCCGTTCTATGCAGAATGCATGCATGCATGTAGACATTATTGTTAGCTTGTGATGTAAAGAGATCGAGCGATGAGGTGTGTTGCTGCAGTTACCTTTTACCCCGCAGGACGGTTTGCGTTGAACTGGGCTAGGGTTTACGAGGTAGAGACGGGGAGGCAGTGGGAGTGGGGAAGAAGGGGCAGGTTAAATAGAGGAGTGAGGGAGGTGTGGTGAGAGGATGTCTAGGAAGGAAGACGGGTAGTTGGCCCAGATCATGCCTGTTTGCATTAAGCTTCTTATTCTCATTGTACGGTAGACACACAGAACATAAGCCTTCTTTCTTCCCTCTTGATCCGTCCCGCTCCGCTTCAGCTCCGCTTCAGATAGTATGAGACTCATCGGTATTGTTGTTGTTGGTGCGGTGACGGTTGGGCAGATACTTGGTAGGTGGTTAACTTCCCTCCACCATTCCCTTCCCTTCCCGCTCACTTTCCCTTTCCCTACGTCACACCCCAGCTTCACTCAAACAACACCCCAATAATGCACGACACCCGCTCACTCGCCCACAGCCCAGACCGTCTCTCCCACAGACACCACCCGCACCATCCCCACCCTCTCCCCGCAGATCAACGCCCTCCCCAGCCTCACCCCCACCATCTCGGACCCCAACGCGCCAGACCCTCAAAATGAATGCCCAGGCTATACCGCCTCGAACGTGGCTGAGAACGACCACGGATTTACGGCCGACCTCACACTCGCCGGGACCCCTTGCCAGGCCTTCGGCAACGACATCCTGGACCTGACGCTCGAGGTGTCGTACCAAGCCAAAGAGCGCCTGAACGTGCGCATATACCCCGCGTATCTGAGCCCGGCGAATGCGAGCGAGTATGTGTTGGATGCGAGGCTGGTGAGGCAGCCCGAGTGGGATGGGCAGACGTGTGAGGAAGGGAGCGATTTGGTGTTTGAGTGGAGCAATGAGCCGAGTTTCCAGTTCAAGGTGACGAGGCGCGGGGACGGAGAAGAGTTATTCTCGACGTACGGACATGCGTTGGTGTTTGAGGATCAGTTTTTGGAGCTGGTCACTGGGATGAGAGAGGTGAGTTGTCGACCCTGGTTTCCATGTTGCTGTGCTTTGTTTACTTGTGCTTTGTTTGTGATACTATGTGGTGAAGAGAGTGTGACCGCTTTCCTACTCGGGACTGGATGAGCACAGATGCTGACGTGTTTTCCTTGCACAGGACTACAACGTCTACGGACTGGCGGAGAACATTCACAACTGGAGACTAGGCACGAATTATACGCAGACGTTTTATAATGTCGATGCGGGGAATACGATCGACGGGAATGTGTATGGCACGATCCCGTTCTATCAGGAGACGCGGTATGGGCAGAACGGTTCCGATACGACAGCTCATGGCGTGTATGCGAGGAATGGTAGGTTATCCCTGCTGTGGGACGCGATTTCGGGCGCGCATGCTGACGGGTTGTAGCTCATGGGCAGGAGTGGCTCCTGCGCGAGAAGACGATTACGTATCGGACGCTCGGGGGAAGTTTTGATTTGTACTTCTTGAGTGGGCAGGGGAGTGATGGGCGGTCGAGTGCCCTGACGACGGTGAAGCAGTTCCAGATGGGGTGTATTGGTACACCAGCTATGCAGGTAAGTTGGAAGTGCTCTGGTCGTGGCTGTTGCTGACGTGACATAGATGTACTGGACATTTGGCTTCCACCAGTCTCGTTGGGGCTATGAGAATATCTCCGTGGTTCAGGCAGTTGTCGATGGGTACCGCGATGCCAACATCCCTTTGGAATGTCTCTGGAACGATCTCGACATCTACTATCTCTACCGCGACTTCACGAATAACCAAGAGACGTACCCCCTGCCGGCTTTCACCAACTTCATCGAGCAACTGCACGCCAACGGTCAGCACTACGTACCTATCATCGATAGCAACATCTACGTATCGAATCCGGACAATGCCAGCGACTCCTACCCAACATGGGAACGTGGTGCCTCACTGCAGACTTACATCCGTGATCCCAGCACCGGCGACTTCTACTATGGCGACAACTGGCCCGGATTCAGCGTGTGGGCGGACTGGCTGCTCTCCAGCTCGCAAGACTTCTGGAACAACGAGATCGTCCAATGGCACAGCGGTACCCCCTTCGACGGGATCTGGATCGACTTGAGCGAAGCCTCCTCCTTCTGCGCCGGGTCATGCGGCAACAATCGCCTCACAGAGAACCCAGCGCACCCACCGTTTCTCCTCCCTGGCGACCCGCTAACCTTCGACTTCAATTATCCTGAGGGCTTCAACATCACCAACGCAACCGAGGCCTCCTCGGCCGCCGCAGCGTCTGCCTCCCAAGCCTCAGCTCTCTCTGCGTCTCCTATCCTCCCCGCAGTAACAACCACCACCTTAGGCAGGACAGTCCCCACCCCAGGCACTCGCAACCTCACCTTCCCACCCTACGTGATCAACAATGTGCAAGCTGGCCACGCTTTGGGAAAATCCTCCATCTCGCCGTCCGCCACGCACAACGACGCGTCCAACACGACCGAGTACGCGCTGCACAATCTCTACGGCTTCCAGATCTCAAATGCTACGTATCACGCCCTGCTGGAGCTTTTCCCAGGCCGCAGACCGTTTACTCTCGGTCGCAGTATCTTTGCAGGTAGCGGCACGGTCACAAGTCACTGGGGCGGCGACAATACGAGCACCTGGGGCAGCATGTTTTTGAGCATTGCGCAGGCGTTCGGAATGATGATGAGCGGGATTCCGATGTTTGGGGCGGATACGTGTGGGTTTGCTAGGAACACGGATCTTCAGCTTTGGTAAGTGCGGGTGTGTTGGTGGTTTGAAGAGAGGAAGGGGAGAAGGGGAGTTGTGAGTGAGTGCTTGGGCTAACGGATGGAACAGTTCTCGCTGGATGGAACTCAGCGCATTCTTCCCGTTCTACCGCAATCACAACGTCAAGGCTGCGATTAGCCAGGAAGCCTACGTGTGGAGCTCGGTGGCTGAGGCGTCGAGAAGAGCGATGAAGGTGAGGTATAGTTTGTTGGGTTACATGTATACGCTGTTCTACAATGCGCATACGCGGGGTGAAACGGTCATGCGGGCGCTTGCTTGGGAGTAAGTACTGCCATTCCTGCACGATTTCGGTAGGCTAATGCAGAGAGATTCCCAAACGACCCCTCGCTCCGCGAAACGTACTCCCAGTTTCTCCTCGGCCCCTCCATCCTCGTCACGCCCGTGCTCGTTCCGGACGTCGAGACAGTCAACGGCGTCTTCCCCGGTATCGGCAATGGTGAGCGCTGGTACGACTGGTACACGCTGTCTGAAGTCGACGCAAAGCCGGGCGAGAACGTAACCCTGGCTGCGCCGCTGGAGCATATCAACGTGCATGTGAGAGGTGGAGCGGTGCTTGTGCTACAGGAGCCGAGGCTGACGACGAGGGAGACAAAAGAGACGCCGTATAGTCTGCTTGTTGCGCTTGATGCTCAGGGAACAGCGAGTGGGGAGTTGTATCTCGATGATGGTGAGAGTTTGGTGCCCAATGCTACACGACTGGTTCAGGTAAGGATCTCTATCTGTTCAACATATCTACATGCGATTGCTGACAAATCTCCAGTTCTCGTACACCGATTCGTGTCTCTCCTTCACGTCCACTGGTAGCTTCCACAGCGCGCCTGCGTTGAGCAATGTAACTATCGCCGGTCTGCACGAGCAGCCGCAACACGCTTCGCTCAAAGCAGGCGGCCAGGACTGCGAGGCGTCTCAGCTGACGACCTCCTTCAATGAAGGGGTGCTGAGGATCTCAGGCTTGGAGCAATTCACGGCTAGTGGAGCTTTTGAGCAGGTTTTCGAGCTGAGCTTCAGTTGATCAGCTTATCTGTAACAGATTGGTGGGCTTAAATCAATTTTGGGTTTCGTTCCAGTTTCAGGATAGCCAGGCTTTGCCTGGCTACCAGCGTGCCTACCAAGCAGTGTGTTTCCTTAGTATAGGTGGAATCATAACGTAGGTGGAATCACGAGATCAGTATCTTATCTTTCAAGCGCTGCGTGGAGGTACCACTTAAGCTAATCACCTTAGCGACTATGACACGCTGCAGGCAATCTTGAATCGAGCATTGGAGGTCTTAGGCGCAGCAATGATCCAAATACCCCCTGATGGAGTGACAGAGACCGAGTTGTGCATCTCCTTCGCTATAAAGGGTCCGTCGGCCTCAATACTCTTTCGGGTCAGGCACCGACGTTTGCAATCAAACGGCGATCATTGCAAAAACCCCCAATTCCAACGTTCAAAGCGATCACATCACACTCACAAGTTTCATAACTACCTTGAATTACTGAGGAAATACCATGCCCAGGGTCACACGCTTCATTGTGTTGGCGCTTACCAGCATTGCTGCTGCAATCGACAATACGACACAGCCATGCACCGGTATTGCAGCAATCAGCCCGAGATGCAAATCTGTAGAGTCGCACCATCAGCGCGACATCTTCTATGTCGGCGGTCGCCTCCTTCCTGTGCCGTCTGGTAATCTATCCATCGACCAACTCTACGTCGAGAAGTTGACACCGTCTGGTGGCGTTACCCAGGCGAAACCCATGGTTTTCTTCCATGGAGGAGCTGTCTCAGGAACCACCTGGCTCAATACGCCTGACGGGCGGAAGGGTTTTGCGACTTTCTTTCTGGACAAGGGTTACCAAGTCTATCTAGTCGATCACATATCTGTGGGAAGGAGCAGTCAGATGGACACAAGGGACTACGTACTATACAACACAACGACGCAAGAGACTGTACAGGCGGGCTTCACAGCACCAGAGATGGCCGCTACTTACCCACAGGCGAAGCTGCACACGCAGTGGCCTGGAACAGGCCGCATTGGCGACCCGGTCTTCGACGCGTTTCGCAAAGGTGTAATTCCGTTCACCAGCAACTTCACCCTTGGAGAACTATCTATGCGAGCTGCTGGATGTGAGCTTCTCTCCCTCATCGGCCCATCATATCTTGTCTCGCACTCGCTCGGCTCCACGTACCCGCTGCTCCTCTCGAACGACTGCCCTGCCAGCGTCGCAGGCAGCATCAATCTGGAGCACTCCAACCATCCGTTCTGGAACTACGGCGTCACCGTTAATTCGGGTAGTGCGGCGCGTGAGTGGGGTCTCGCTAACACGCCGTTGGACTACGAGCCCGCTGTGTCTTCCCCTGCTGAGCTGAAGCACGTGGTCACAGGAAACGACACGCTTGCGTTGCGCGACTGCAGACTGCAAGCTGAGCCTGCGCGCATGCTACCAAAGATCGCAAGTGTTCCCTACTTGTGTTTGACTGGAGAGGCCAGTGTGCATGCGACGTATGACCATTGTATCATTGAGTATCTGAAGCAGGCGGGTGGGAAGCCGGACTGGATTCGACTCGGCGAGCGTAACATCACTGGTAACGGGCATTTCATGCATTTGGAAAAGAATAATATGGACATTGCTGCAGTCGTCGAAGGGTGGATTTTGGACAAGGAAGGCGGTCGAAGGGGTTGATAGTTGCATGAAGGGGCAACACACATTGTTGCACGTCCGTGGTAGCGAGTCCAATCATTTCCTCGGTGCTTTGTAACATCTTGAGTGGTTTCGCGTCTAGTTGAACTGTTTTTAAATCGGCACGAAGGAAAAGGTTCTAGTATTGTGATATAGAGAGTGACAGTGTTTTCGATTTTGCTGCAAGAACGATGACTAGGTGGAGATGCAGGTACCGGGTGATTCGCGAGTCACACAGACCATAATTCGTGATTCGAACCAAACGACCTCGGAGGCTATGGTTCACGATTGTTTAGCCGACGAAATGCCATCGCAGAGAAATGCTCTGCAGCGGTGTGGGACAGTAGTGTGGCTGTGCGTCGCGCTACGCGCTTTCAAGTGCCACATCCAGGCAAGCGTGGTGTCGCAGAGCCTTGCATGTGGCTTTCGTGGCCGTGCTAATTTAATTCGATCAACACCTCATCATTCTCGTGCTGTCTAGCTTGTGCGCTATGCTGTAGTTCAAAAAATCGCATGTCCTCCCCGGGATGTCGGCACCCGCGACGGTGAGACTGGGACAGACTCGCCTGACTGACTGTGCTTGACATGTTTTGAATTGCAAGTTTGCTGCAGCCAACAAGAACAGATTCATACCTCTGTCTTTTGCGAACCTGCAGATCAGGCGATCGACTTAATTACACCAAATCGGGAGATCAACTCTTACGAGAGCAGGGCAGTATGTAGCTTAGACGCCAAGGTACAATCACCTCGCGAAAGGGACTGTGGCCATGTATGATGCGAGGCCCGAGCTTTTGCATTGCGACAAGATCACCCTTGTCCGCGCGCCCCGTAGTCGAAAGTGTAACTTGTATTTATTGATGTCTCTTCGTATCTTATTGCAGCTCACGCCTTACAAGCTCTCGAGCCCTACGATCATACACCACCCGGCCATCTTTGCATCCTTCCAGCTACCAAACCTGGACTCCTTGAAAAATGTCAGGATCTTTTGATCAAATCTTGACCTCAATGGGGGGCCAAGGTCAAAGGACAGAACACACCGGGGGACTTGAACATATCGATGACACCCTAATGACAAGCCTTCGTCGCGTCTTCAGCACGTACGCAGGCCCTGACAACCAGTGGGACCAGGATTCCATCAGCCTATTCGAGGCACATGTGCAGTCCGAGAGATTCAGCGACCTTCTGGCAGATATTGTCGACACCCCAAACAAATTGAAATTCAGCGACTTTCTGCGCTACATGACTTCACCCATTGCGAATGCTGTGCGCCCCGCATTGACTGAGGATGCCACATGGTCTTTGAGTAACTATTTCATCAGCTCGAGCCACAACACATACTTGACTGGCAACCAACTGTCCAGCGACTCTAGTACCGAGGCTTACAAGGACGTTCTGCTGCGCGGTTGCCGGTGCATCGAGATCGATGTCTGGGATGGCAAAGAGTTCTTCAAGCCTGATGAAGAGCGCGACAGTCATCAGCCTGTTGGGAAAATGGGAAAACTTGGTCTCAAAGTTGCCAAATGGGCACTGGAGAAGTTCGAGAAGCCTGAGGTTATCGCGGAGTCAGGCACGTTTGAAGAACGAGTTGCCTCTATCATCACTGCAGAGCCAAGAGTCCTACATGGATTTACTCTAACAAAAGAAATCACATTTCGTGATGTCTGCGAGGTCGTCAAATTGTACGCCTTCTCGGCGTCGGAGCTGCCGCTCATCGTTAGCCTTGAGGTCCACTGTTCGCCCCTGCAACAAGGCATCATGGTTGACATAATGGAGCAGGCTTGGAACGAATTTTTGTTGCCAACACCTGACACACAACCTACATCTCTGCCATCACCGGCAGATCTGAAGCGGAAAATTCTGATCAAGGTCAAATATGCTGGGCCTGAGCAGGAAGCAGACCCGGCAACACCAGACACAGATAGTGTTTACTCCATGGAGATGCAGACAGACGATAAGGGGAAACCAGTCAAGAAGGCGAAGCCTGTCAAGATGACACAAAGATTGAGCCGAATGGGGATTCACACGCGTGGTGTATCTTTCAAGTCATTCCAACAGAAAGAAGCAGCCATGCCGAACCACATTTTCTCGCTATCCGAACCTGCAGCCATCGAGGCTCACAACAAGCAGCCTCTCGAGATGTTCAAACACAACAAGGATTTTCTTATGCGGACCTATCCCGGAGGCGCTCGTGTTGACTCTCTGAATTTCGACCCAAATCCTTTCTGGCGTATGGGTGTCCAGATAGCGGCGCTCAACTGGCAAACACTGGATATCGGTATGATACTGAACGAGGGTATGTTTTCGAGTACCGATGGCTATGTCTTGAAACCCGAGGGATATCGCACCACTGATACATCGTCACCTTCAGGCGAAGAGCCGAACATCCCACAACTCGCGGTCAAGAGACTCTCCGTTCAAGTCCTAGCCGCCCAGGACATTCCGCTAGCGAAGGGCGAAGACCCAAATAGCTTCAAGCCCTACATCAAGGCGGAGCTCCACACCGACGCATATATCTCGATGCCGATCGAGCAGGACGCTGAATCTGGCCACGCAAAGGGTACAAAATTTAGAGCTCAGACCACCATCAAGCGAGGAACCAGCCCTGATTTTGGGAATGAGCTCCTGGACTTCCAGAACGTGGAGTGCATCATCCCTAAATTGGCCTTCTTGACCTTTATTGTGATGAACGATGTGGTAGGCCCGGACGTGATGGCTGCTTGGGCCTGCATCAGGCTGGACAGACTAAAGAGCGGATACCGTCTGGTACACCTTTTTGATAAAAAAGGCAAGATGAGCAAGGGTGTGTTGCTGGTCAGGATCACTCAACGATTTGAATAATCTTGGAATTTCATCTTTAGAACCTGCGGATGCCGTTTTGACGATTTGCATTTACAAAGGTACTACTACCAAAGAAGATGCTGCAATGACGTCCATGCAGGATCGATTAAAAATGTCGCGAAATAATTAAGAAGTGATGTTACCATCTCCAAACAGCCATGCCCGGGACAGGAGTTTGGTGCCTGTAGATGCCTCGAGTACAGCCGATTTCTTCGTGATCGATCACTGTCTTGTATACGCCACGCTTGTCTTCACAGCTCCCTGACCAGACAAGAATCGAAAGCCATATTAGTAGTTGAATCTGGGCGATAAGAGCCCCGCCAATGTATATACGAGAAATGTTTCGCCATTATCGTCTTGCGCCTCTGGAGTCAAAAATCAAGAGAAATATGTGTTATCCCATCTGCGCTGGAGTACAGCTCTTCGCTCACATGGTGTTCCACTCAAGGAATGGGGTGATTGGGATGCTATCCAAGGCGGCGCTGTTGAAACCGTAGTAAAGATCATCGACCGGCACAGAAACGTCCCCGTACACATGATGTTGACCTTGCGTCATCCATTGCCCATTATAGTCGTAGTTGAGAGTGCTGACGTCAGGGCCACCAGCATCGAGCATATTATTAGGTGCAGAGCCCCGTGGAGGAGCCATTTGAGTCGGTGTGTTCAGAACGGAGTGTTCAGGGGTACCGGTTTGCGTCATCTGGGCACTTTCTTGCTCGCGTACAAAGCTTTGGATAATACCGTCCAGGTCAAGTCCCTGCAAACTAGGTCCGCGTCCCATAGCTGCATTCGACCTCGCTTCAGGAGATTGTCGTTGACTGCTACTATCATCATCTTTATGGATACGACACTCCTCAATACTGTGCATGCGAACGCCAAGTCTCTTCATGAGATTTTGTACAAGTGCATTGGCGCGGCGGACTGCTGGATTGGTCTCTTGATTCTCATGGAATACAGCCAGACATGTCGCAAGACTGCTGTGTGCATCGGAACCTGGTCCACGTTTTGCAGCAATCCGCGCATGAATTGTGGCTGATACATATGTGGCATAGGATATCAGATATGGTGCTCTGCGTACACTAAAAGCTTTGTCAAAGACACGCACTAGATGTACGATATCGTTGGCTGCTGTGGCGCAACACTTCAGGGAGTTCACTGATATGCTGCGTGATGTGCTGTAGAGATGGCCGTCTGCAACGAACGGATGATGTAGCAGGATGACAAGTACATGATACATGGCCCTGCTGCAATCAGCAGACTGTTAGAGGTTACGCAGCGGGACACTTACAGTAAGCTCAGCACGTGTGGTGGTGGGGTTGTTGGAAGTTGGCCCAAGTCGGCTAGATGAGGTGGGAGGTCTCGGTACCACGCTTGCAATGTTGCATGGATGGACTCTAGCTTAGTCGACAACTCGGACGAGCTTTTGTCGGAGCTCCGCTCAGTGTAGATAGTGCTCAATATATCACTCAAGATGACTGAAAGCTTGCAAAGATGCTTGAATGTCGAGATGCTATAAGCTGGGGAGCCAGAGTAAGCAACATCTGACTGCGTCAGATAGGCTAGCGGAGTCCAATGCTCCAGCTCCTCAAACGTGTCAAGAAACTTGATTGGAACCAAAGTGTCAGACTCTTTAAGAGTCACGGGTCGGCCCTGATACAGACTCTGTATCTTATCAACAACTGTTAACGTAGTCAGCGGTGGACCTAGACGATATGCGAGCTGCTTACCAAAAGCAGCCCAGAACACCCTTCTTCGAATCTCAAGATCCTCATCGGAGAACTTGCGGTTAGTTGTGAGACCGGCCTTATCAACGTGGATACCCAGGTCGACAATCATCCGGAAAGCAAGCCCAGCATACAGCCAGGCAGCACTTCGCTCATCTCCCAAAGCGAACAGTGAGTTGCACATGATGAGCAGAGCTTGAATAGTTGTGATATCGCTCTTATCGAGGGCGCCACCCAGTAAACCTCGAACTCGCTCGCGGAACTGCCAGCCAGCTGTACGTACATCTTCGGCATCTCTTCGAAGCTCGCGACGTGGACTGAATTTGGAAGCACTAAAGAAAATTGCGTTCAAAAGTAGCTTTGAGAAGTTTGGCCCCTTGCAAGCCATGTCCCTCATGAAAGCGGGTCGATATGTGATCAGGAAAGAATGGTGTTGGCGATTCCAGTGAAGACTCAACAGATGTTGACCCAATTCTGGCTCTACACCATCGAAGTCGAGCTTGCCCAGCCGGAGATTAACGTCCTCGAGCTGTCGTTGGCAAGCGGCTTCAGCAATCAAGCCTTTCTCGACCCACTCCTCGGGCATTCTGGCATTGGCTTCTGGAGTTGATCGATCATGGTAGCTTTCTTCAAACAGGGTACTTGTACGGCCATGGTAACTGGGCATACCATTTGACGAAACAACAATTCGCGACACACTATTCGCTCTGCTAGCAGCATCGGCAGCGGAACGGGTCGAATTATCATCAGACACAGATTTTGCTCTGGTCGAGTTCGTAGCTGCTGTGGCCTGTTCAGTCGCAGCGTGCTCTCTGCGTGCGACCTTGCTGGGCCGAGCAGTGCGTGCACGAACAGCATCATCAATAGGCTCGTAACTACAGGTCATGCCATGAGTTTTACAGTTGGCGCACGACGGTCGCTCAGTGCTACACTTGATCTGCTTCCGTCAGCGAGCGTCTCTTTGCGACCATTATATAGAAACGAGCCTTTCGTCGACGGCAGAAGGTGCATGCCTCAGGGGCGCGCTTTCGGACACGGCCCACGATGGAGGCATCAGTGCCAGCCGCCGTGGCATCGGACATGTTGCTGCCGTCCATGAAGTCGAGTGCACCGACAGCCGCAACGTAAAATGCGGGTCGCTCACAGAAAGGAGGGAAGATCGGTTGGAAACGGTGTCGCGCTCCCGCGGGAACAGCGGGATATAAGGGATCGAGGATTGACTGAACCCGAAAAGGCCCGTGCACGTGAAGACACCGACGTCTTCCCGCGGGACGACGACCGAAATTCCTCGCAACTTTAGCCTTTTGAGGCCTCTCTCTGTGAATTCCATACAGCACAGACTTGTACACTCGCTGCTCCCACCCGAGTACTTGCTCACGATAACGACTGGTCGCATTACAGCGGTGATACAGCTGAATCGACGAATCGGGGGACAGCCGACAGTACACAGCTCTTGGCTGACGGTCAGCTAGCGACGCAACGACGACTCCCGTCCTCCAAGCACGTCGCTCGACGGCTAAGTCCACAATTGTGTGCACTTGCGAGTAACAGAAGATGTTCTCTGGATGTCATGTGGCATTAGACATATACCAAAGTACTGGACGTTTCGCATCGTACCCGCGGCTTTGACACGCTCGACATGAGAGCTCTTCGGTCTTGCGACTTATCCCGATCACGATCTGTAACATGACGGAACTGTGGATTATCTCAGTGCTATGCAACGCTCACTATTCATGTGAGAGTCACAGGAAGATCCCTCGGTCCTCCCTTTGTTAGGACTGCACAACTCTTCAGCCTCCGCAAGCCAAGCTTGAGCTAACACTCCGTCTTTCCTTCACATGAACTTTACATAACAATGATGTATATAGTTCAACCTCAAGCCCATGCTGTTGTGTCAAGCAGATTCAAGCCATCAATACCCCACTGATCTCTGATACCTTGAAGTCATGGCGATTACAGAGACGCCGACCTTCCGTTTTGGCGGAGTGCCGCAACATGCGCACCGCGACCGGAGACAACCGACCTCGCACAGAATAGCCAAGGGTACCTCGACGCCTGTCCTTCTGTTCTCGAGCGCGGTGGCTGGAGGCGTAGAAGCCATCGTGACATATCCTTTCGAACATGCCAAAACGCTTGTTCAGTTGCACAGCGTCAACGGACATCGTCACAATCCGTTCTCTGTCATCTACCAAGTGGCTCGAAACGATGGTTTCTGTGCCGTATACACTGGTTGCTCGACTCTTGTCGCTGGAACGGCCTTCAAAGTCTCGGTTCGCTTTGCCTCGTTCAGCTATTATCGTGCACAGCTCGCTGGGGATTTGGGCTCTCTGACGCCCATGCGAGGCGTACTGGCTGGGTCTTTAGCAGGCTTTACAGAGAGCATCGTTGCAGTGACACCGACCGAGAGACTCAAGACACTTCTCATTGAACAAGGCCGGACGAAGATTCGATCGTACCGGCACGGAGTCTGCTCACGTCAAGCGAATGTTGGTAGCCACGTGCGGAGCATACGTGGGCTATATGCTGGTCTGGTTCCGACGGTATTGAAGCAAAGTAGTACGCAAGGTGTGAAGATGGGAAGCTACAATATTATCAGGGAAGCCTTCCGGAAGTACGATGTACCTCAGAACGCCATGTCAACGTTCTTCACCGGTGCATCTGCGGGTGTCGTCACAGTGTACGTAACTCAGCCGTTCGATACGATAAAGACCTGGGCACAGAGTACACACGGGACTGGTACGATTACAGCCTTCCGAGACATACTACGCGATGCTGGTTTTCTGGGGTTATGGAGTGGAAGTACGTCACGAGTCGGCAGATTAGCCCTCAGCAGCAGCATTCTGTATACGGTGTACGAACGCGTTACCACGGGCCTCAACACTTCGTTAGAAGATGAGTTGTTCGCTATCACGCAGAAAGTTGAATTTCACGTTCCTTTAGCTCAATAACGCTATGGATTAACTCAAGGTCGTAGCCAGCTTTCGTGTGCTTTTCTTAGAAGTGGACAGAGGTTAGGTTGTGCTTGTTTTGCAGACACGAGAGACACTAGAGTATTGCCGGGGGTTGCGATGGATTGAGATTGAATGGCAACAGTCCTACGCTATATTTCGTGCTGCTTTGCAAGATGCATAGAAAATTTTACAGGATACCTCGGTTGTAAGAGTTGGAAGTCACGTCCGATTCGTTGTGGCGACCATGTCAAAGCGGAAGTCGCCTTGGCGTCTCACCAGTCGTCCAGTGCATGCAAATGATGGGGAGATACCCACCTGCACGTATCCTGGAAATCGTCAATCCACAACCGAGGTACATCGAGCTTTATCGCCATGACTACTGAAGCCAGGCCGCTACGCATTTGTAGAGATTAGATGACATAGTCGCAAAAGCACATGCGCTACGAGCTGCCACAGTCAGTTCGAAGAGAGCAGCCAGAGTGCATGGACAGTCAGTCTTTCCAGCGGTCCAGCAACCCACTCTACGTTGAGACTCCTAGCGACTTGAATCTCAGAAACATTTCCCGTTCTTTTCTGGCTTGTTTAAGTGCATACTGATGTGCTGGGCCGGGACATGTTTGTGATCGTCCCGCTTCCCGCGTGGGTCCGGGTCCGGGTCCCCCCAGGATAGGCTGAAACAGACCGAGCTTGGACAACTCTTAATACCTGACAGCCAAGGCAACCGTCTTGCTTATTGTTCCCGCCTTACGTCGCTTCATCAAGTACATCCTTGATGATACTTGAGCGAACTCGCGAATCACCTACAATACATCGCTCTCGAAGCCGAGGCTCGCTGGGACACGTGACCTGCCGTTTCATCAAGATCTGCTAGGTTGAAGTTGGAGACATGGCGCTCTCAGCTCGTCAAGGCAGATAAATACTTGAGATGAGCCCTCCAAGAGGATATCGTGTCCAGACTGGCTAGTATTGGACTTTGCAACTCATTTCCATTGTATAAACGCCTTTTTTTGCTTTCCCTCTTCCCCGAGGCTCAACCAATAATACACTTGAAGTTACAATGAAGCTCTCTTCATTCTTCTATCTATCCACGACTGTGTCCACAGCCCTGGCTTTCCCGACCTATGCTATCAATGCTCGCCAGGCTTGGGAAGCCAAGCCCTGGACGGCTCCTAGTCCCAATGATGGTGAGTGACTTCGTCAGCACCTAGAAGCTGAGATCTGAGGCGCAGCCTTGCTGATCAGATGTTTCGCAGCACGCGGACCGTGCCCCGGTCTCAATACGCTAGCTAATCACGGCTATCTACCTTCAAATGGGCGTGAGATCACCCTCGATCTCTTAGCAAAAGGCATGCTTGACGGTTTCAACATCGCCAGGAGCGATGCTGTGATTCTCTTCACACAGGCCGTAAGGACCAACCCAAGACCTTTGGCTCGTACCTTCGATCTCGATACTCTGGGTCGTGAAGGCGTACTTGAGCATGACTTCAGCCTGAGGTAGGTCTTCCCATAACTTCTTCTTAGCTCGTCCCCTGACATCATATGTAGTCGATCTGACCGATTCTTTGCCAACCCTCTCCCGTTCAACGAGACTGTCTGGAAAGAGACAGCTTCTTTCTTCAAGACCGATGAAATTACCATTCAGCAACTAGCCGATGCCCGCATGGCGCGACTGGCAACATCGAAGCAGACTAATCCGCAGCACAAAAATTCTTTGTTATCAGACGGATTCAGTTGGGGCGAGTGTGCATCTTTTTTTGAGATTATGGCAGATGGAACAACTGGCACAGTGCGGAAAGACTTTATCGAGTACTGGTTCCGTGAGTTCATCCCCAATGTCACGTCACAAGACAAGAAAAGCGCATAATCCTGACTGATGTATCCTGCTCCTAGGCAACGAACGCCTTCCTACGGACATCGGCTGGACGCGACGAGCAACAGTCATGCAGACTAGCGAACGGACAAAGTTTACTCGCGAGTTGATGAAAGCTGCGGGGGAGCTTTAGGCTAGCACTGCTGCATCGTTGATGGCGTCTGAAGCACAGCGTCACAAGGGGATCGTTTCGGTGATATTGTACTCGCAGGTTTCTCTCCCAGTGCATGGCAATAACTATGTGCTGTTGATATGCCACTCTTTGGGTTCTGAGAGTAGGCCACATTCGAAGCACTTCGTGGTAGGGTATGCTTCGATGTTCAGTTTAATCGTCGTATCCAACTGTGTCGTGCAGATTGATCGCATATTCCGTACACGTGCAATCGATATTCTGCATCTCTCAGGCCGTCAGCCGCATCTTGTTGAAGTTAGCTGATCTTGATTATGATCTCCTTGTACCTCAGACTATACTTGCAAAAAGCTTAACGTGATATCTGCCTAAGCAAGTTTATACAATAATACTGCCCGCCCCTCCCTCCCTCCTAGCTTTCACATGATCTTCTAACATTCTTTTACTTCTGATAGCTTGCCTTATATTGCTCTAACAGAAGGCGATGATTCCAGACGCCGCTGTCTTTCTAGCTCGATCCTTTTATTGGTTCCACTTTTTAAGACTTTCCTCCTAGCCTTCCGCTGTTCCCCCACGAACCGTTAGGCTCCGTTATATTATTTTTCTTTTCGACATTCAAGAAATCTGTAAAGCTGATTTCTAGGGCTCTCAGCTCAGAAGCTTTTTCACATGGCAGGGACACTAATTGGTAATCATATAGGTTCATTCTTAGGTGTATCCTTGTCTGGTCTCGAGTTAGCTGTTGCGTTACCATTAGTTAAAAAGAGTGTATGTCTTCAAATCTCAATCATGATTATGAGAAAAAAGAGTAATGCTATGAAGGTAGCTTCAACCGACTGACAAATAGATGTCTCGCTCAATCAAATTCCACATCAAGACTTAGCGTGACATGTCCGGGTGTCCCTATCTGCTTGATTCTGGCTTGTTTCTGGTTCGGCCACTTCACCATGTCGCCGTTGCCCAGGTCAGCAAAAGTGCCCCCTATACCTTTCGTCTGTTTTTCTACAATGGCAAAAATAATAGCGGTGATGATGAGTGGAAGAAATCCGGTTAGTACCGCCAGAGCCCATTCCCAACCCGCCATCGATTGTTTCTTGTTAGAGTCTTCTTTGATCTGTTTCATCTTTATGCTACCAGAGTCATCCAAGTACAATTGCTGCCAGGATTGATCCCATAGATCCACCCGGATGTTGAGAAAGGTCACGTCGGCTTTGACTTCAACATAGAATTGAAGAGCTTGCATACCACGGTCGATGTACGTGTTGAATTCGTCGATCCACGGGTCATGGCTTTCATCTAAGTGGATGTTGGCGTTGTTCTTGATTATCCAGAACTCATTCGAACCGTCAACTGGTTCTATTCTCAGCCATCCTGCAACTCTGTCCGGCTCAGAAGCTTTCTTTTTCAGGTTGTCTATCAATGCCGGCATGACGAAGAATGATAGGAAGAGATGGTTCGATACCAGTATCATGAAATCCTGATCGGGCGATAGAATGGGAGCGTTGAAGAACAGCTCGCCTTTCTTTGGCGTAACCGTGTTCATAAGCACAAGAAGATTACTACGCTCTGCGTCTGTCTCATCTTCGACGAAAGAGAAATCTGCCACGTGAGGAATGAGTGCTTTGTACTTGCTGGCATCTGCATTGCTTAGGTCAAATGAGGCAACCTTGTACTTCTTGCCATTGCCGATATCCTTTTTGACTATCTGTTCGAAAACTTGGATGAGAGATGCCAAAGGGGCAGGGTCAATGTCGAGTGTCATGTTGACGACAGCATCCTGATTCTCCATGTTGATGATCAGATCGTATGATGTTTTCGCTTGGTCCGGATGGGGTTGAAGTTCGGCTTCAATTTGAGCCAGATCGGTGGTGACGGTCAGGTATTCCGACGGCGGAAATTTGATAGGAGGCTGATCAGAACCTAGTACTACTTCGCCGGTGATGCCAAATCGGACATTCACAAGATGGCCTGAGCCTTTCCTGATCGAAACCTGAGGCGCTGAAATCGAAACATCGATTTGAACCGGGATGTCCATTCCCAAAAATTTGATATTCATTTGCTTTTTGACGGGAACATTCGGGATCTTGATCAATTGGCTGTTGAGTTTTTTCTGTGTGATGGCCGCGACGAGGTCCCAGCCATGGTTGGCAATGATGTTTGAAGCCATTCAGACTGACAATGATGGTTCTATCTGTAGTTGATAAAACTGAGGTCTGATAGCTATCGCGTTCTTGACTGCTATCCAGACGATTGTTTGAGGGCGAAGGATCATCAGTACTTATAGGGCGAGGATGGCCCTGCATTAATCGGGATACAGGTGCTTGTTTAGGTCATCTTGATACCTTGTATTTCAGCTTCTTAGCTGCATACTACTTGGTAAAATGACTCCTATGAGGGCTGAACGCTGATTGTGGTGAACACACGGTGTGTCGAAACGTGGCTGGCTTTTGACGCACCCTCTCGGTTGAGGGACCTGGACTTGGAAGATTGCGTGTGAGCCTTTTCTGCATCTACATGCGCCACAATTGACGCTTGTTAGCACAGAGCAGCGCATAGGCAGCTCCGAATTCCCCGCGCCCAGACAAGATCCAGGCTATCCAAAAGTGGTAAAGAAAGTATAGGCTACAGAGATTTGGCAGATCGCAGAGCCGGCAGAGATTGACGCTGCTGTAGCTGTTCTGTTCTTTCTCCGTTGCAGAGGCGCTTACGTGAAGTTGGAGCAGCAAGCTTTAGAGCAGCATCAGCAGCGCATCTCTTGCTTTGATAAGAACAGAAAGCACAGGGCCTCAGCTTATCAAGCAGATCTGCAGCTCCGACGGATGCAAGCACAGAAATTGGAGCGGGGCGCGAGAGCTTTGCGCGCAGTAGTACTAGCACAGTCATGGGCACTTCGAGTGATGCTTGCTCTTAGCTATTCTAGCAAGACAGGTGACTGCTCGTATTGCTCTCCGGACGGGGACAGCTCCTGAACTTTCGAGTTCGCTGCAGCTTTGGGCTGAGTGGCGCCGCCTCGTATCAGCTGAGGTTAAGCTACACTTTGCAGACTCCATCTTATACGTTGTTGTCCGTCGACTCTGATTGGATAAAGTTAGTCCCTCTTTCCACACGCTTAAGTGACGGCTAATCAACCTGTATGTACGCATGCAGTCTTCCAATCAGGCATATTTTGGAAGCGGACATCGGGCCGATGCTTCAGCCTCACTACGACTTGAAACAAGTTCTCGCTAAAGAGCTGATTGACGACTTTAACGGAATGATTAATAGTCTTTCTAACGCTATAGCAATTTGCGTTAGGGATAGGTTGACTTAAGAGATCATAGCTAGATGATGATTAGGCGTCATTCATATTCTGACAGGATCAAGAGAAAGCATTTCCAGACGTCCCTAATGTGAACCTGTCTCGCGACACAGTGTGTCTCTGCACTTCGGGACGCACCTTACTGCAGCCACCACGAATGAGCTTACGGTCGCTCAATATTGAGTATTCGAAGAGGAAGGAAGTGGCGAAAGTCTTCGCGATCATATAGAGGGTGAGAGAGAGAAAAATCAGACAAAACTGTGGAGACCGAGCGATGCGATTGAAGCTTATAAGCTTCTTATCCTTATAAGTGCAATCAATAACAACATGTTACTTGTAGCGAATAAAGCTCTGGCTGAGAGCTAGAGCCTATTGATACTAATATCCTCCATTATTCCCACAGTTGTAGCGATCATCACAGGACTCAGGATATTCCATCAGCATCGGTGTCGTACTATTATAGTCGTACACTGTGTGGCTTCTAAGATAGCTCATGCATCCATGCGTCTGAACCTCTGTCTACCATCTCCATCCCTCTCTAGCAAGCCTCTCATTGCCTTCGCCCTCTTCCCTACCTCTCTTGCGCTGCCAGTCCTGCTTTCTTCGATACGCCAGCCATCAATCTGTGTGAATAGTGGTACGACGGTAGAGCTCTTCCATGCCACTATGCCGCTTCTCCACGTATGCACAAGTGTAGCTGCAAAAAACGCAATGCCCATGATAACTTCAGCGACTGGAACACTTATCCAGGCCCAGTGGACTTTGATGTATTGTTCAGTAGTAATGGATCTACCGGAGAGCTTGATGCTGCTAATTCCTGTGTTAAACGCGTAAGTCATAAAAGTGCTGACAGCGTCCACAGTTTGCGTAAGGTTTGTGGAATTGAGCAAGGCGAGACCGTATGCGTCGCGCCGCGAAGAAGAGAATATATCAGAGAGAAATGTCTGAATATTCTCGTTGTCGCCTGCGTTGATACTGAAAGTCGTGTTACTGAAGAGCGTTGCCGTCTCATTCGAAACGTTGAATGAGGTCCATTGTATCTCTTCGGCAATCGGCTTGGGTATACCAAAGAGCTCATGGTCTTGAATAATACCAAGGTTGAAGGTACCGTTCACGACAGTCATATTGCGGACATGCCGACCGACCCAACGCATGTTGCACTCTGTGATATCGGGATTTTCCATGTCGTATTGACCTATCATATTGGCTGCAGCGAAGGTGATGATGGAGTTGTTGAATCCAGCATCCTCGGAAGGCAATCTCAAATGTGCACGAGCCGTACTGTTGAAACCGGTCTCCCCTCCACCTCCTGAGCTAGCAGCCCGAGACGACTCGATGAAGAGGCCAGCGGGAGTTGTATAGTTGCATGCTAACCCTCCGACTATTCTGTCACAGACAATGTGAGAGGTGGATGTGACATTTGCACAGTTGCTAGCCACTGCCAGGGTTGTGAAGTCGTCCCACTCGCAGTTACCAGTCTGACATTGAATTGGCACTGGTGCGCTGAGGTTGTAGAGTCCATTCAGGATAGCGCCTTGTATCTTGGGGTCCATCATCCTGTCTGTGAGCCTTGTGAGTTTTGGAACAACCTCTAACGAATCAAGCCGAATAGCTTACCTATGGCTCCTTTTCCGGTGGTGCCTCTAGAAGCGCCTGAATCGTAAACTTGGTTCCTGTAGAAAGTCGCACCAGAGGTTTCAAAATGCAGTCTCGAAGGGTACGAAAGTAACTGTTGCGACAGAGGGCCCATGGTGAGGGAAAGGATCATGATCAGAGAACCCCATGTTGCTAGCTTTGTTTTGAACCCCAAGCTCCAGATAAGCTCCAAAGAGCCCCAAGGACCACGGCTGGCGTCATCGAAGATCTGCATCTCCTGGAGTGAGCGAGGTGACCTGAGGAAATATATCCATTTGAGTTGACTAAGACATGATGCAACCGATACTATCAGGGCCGTCCGCGACAAAGTTGAAAGGAGGGCGATTAGGGTATTCAGCGTGATGTCGTGAACAAAATGCCAGCTCGACAAAGACCTCTCCTGATAGACCTTTAGTACGACCAATACAGCAACAACACATGCGGCACTGAAGACTGCGGATACAATCTCCCAGCTCCAATCTCTGAAGTGGAAGCTCCCGAGACGCTTAGGTGGGTCGTATTGCTGTTGAAGAACGGTCTGTTCCTTTGAAGCTACAGAGTCCTGCTCCTCTGAACTCAATGCTGAACTTATGCCAAGCAGTCTTTCGGTGTGAGTAGCATGGCCGTGATCTGGGATCCCATGTAAGTGATTCTGCCGGACACTGCCTGTAAATGGGTCTGCCCTGGTTGTTATGGTGGTCATCGGCAGGTTTTCTTGGCTGAATTCTCGGGAATGCATCGAGACAGCGAGATGAAGCGTTGCTAATCCAAGAGAGAAGTGGTCGCCTCGTATGTCAGGCTCTGTGAAGAGTGGGCAGGGCTGAGCATTATTTATATGCGACGATACCACTGCCTGGATGGCTTAAGCTGGGTGGAGGCCACAATCGGCTGGGCCGTGGTACAGATCCTGGTCATTGGCTGCGGTGTGGCAAGGCGTCCTGCCCAGTGACGCCTAATGCTGTGTTTAGGAATCTATAACACATGCAAATATACTTCATGTGCATCTACGCGTGCCGGAACGGTGCAACGGTGGCTGGACCGTGGTACAGATTCTGTTCATTGGCTGTGGTGTGGCAAGGCGCCCTGCCTAGCGAGGTGTGGTGCTGTCAGATTCACAACTATATTAGCCGAGGGCTGGTAGTTGTGTAATGCAAACTTCACCGGTGCTAAAAGAAGTAAGCTTAAACAAACGAGTTAGATTAGAAGAGTAAGCACAATAGTAGATAAAAGGCCATCTAAGAGCTGAGACGAAGGCGCACCTCGGGCACTAGCAGCTGGTGCCTTCCTACAAAGGTTGCAAAGATTCGCTTGGTCTTTGGTAATCAGGAACACCATGGTCTCCGATACAGAGGAGCCTCGCATGTCACTAGGAAGATTCTTCGGCCAAGACACAGGAACCCCTTTTGGACCGATCTCCTGATATTCGAACTTGTACAACTTGCGTTCACGGTTGGGACCAAGCACAACACCACGTGGGTCAGCCCCTGACAGGTGCGACACTTCTCCAAGCACGTCTACATCCAAAGTCGATACACGTATGGTGTCGCTGTCCCTTTTTCGAAGGGTTAATATAATGCGATCTCCATTGTGCAATTCGAGCATTGTTTGCCGCGCATTTGATTAGGCCATTGTACACCACGGCCGACTTTCCATTGTCCTCAAGGCAAATCTGGGCGACGAATGCATCCTGTTCACCTTTCTCACAGACCCTAAGAAACATGCTTGTGGACCTATCTCTATCATTCAAGAAGCCAGTAACCTTGACCGGTCATGTGGGACTCACTGCTTCCAAGAGGCTAGCAGTCACCCTATCTGGAAATATGTAGAAGCTGGGTGGGTCGATCTATGCTCGTGAGATGAACGGCTCGACAGACGATACCGTGGCTCGTCCTTTCGACTGTGCTCCAGTCTTTCTCAGACTATACAGTGTGTATACGTTGCCGTCGCGTACTCCGCTAATCTTTCCAGCATTCAGACGAGGACCGCCGTGATCTTTGGTCACAAGAAACTCGTCAGCGTCGTTCGTTTAGGCCAAAAGACTATCCCATCGCTGGGTTCTTCAACATGAGCATGTTGGTCATGAAATTCGCTGTTCACGAGTTCGCAAGCTCTCGTGAAAACACTTTGCCAGGACAGACCGCGCTCTATCGCAGGAGTCATCAAGGAAATTATGGCCGTCGTCAGAGCGCCAAACTTCTTGTTTTGTTTCTCTGGGTACTCGTACTTCTTTTTTAAAGTTGCTGCCGCGACATCTCTGACAACATGAGGATTACTCTCGAGGCTTGTGATGCTATCAAGGGCCAGCGACTCGGAATTGACAAACTTGTTTATATGCTTGGGCAAGTCATGCTATTCGACATTAGAAAGTCCGCGTGCGACCGCTTCGGGGTGTCTGCTTGGAACACGAGCCAGGTGGCCAGAGTGGCAGCAGTCTAAGATGATGGTGACATTGCGAGTCGGTCCGTTCGTGATCCTATGAAGAAAATGCGAGATTTCAACATCGAGAATGCCGCAAAAGTCAGAGCTAATCTATTCAAAATCTACCCAAACGATAAATTGATATATCCTGCCTTTCGATAAATTCTAGTCGCTAGAACCTGCGTTTTTAAGTGAAGGTTTTACGATGCCACCGCGTCCAACGTAGTAGATAACTACAACCGCATTCTCCAAAATTCCAGACGCGAAGCTGTCTATAGCCTTCAGAATCCCGTCCGTGTAGCTAAACTACCTGAAATGATAGTCATCTTGAGGTTGTCGCTTAATTTCGCTAGTACACTATTGCTACAAAACCCTGTTCGCTCTGTTCAACCCCAATAGAAAGCTCCAGGCTGCTCCTCATAGATGAAAACCCACAGGCCTGAGTCAAAATTCTCTAGATTGATCCAGAAATCAACCAGAAATTTAACGCTGATTCTCATCCACTGGAAGAAACACTCTGGGTCGACACCTTCATTGGGCGATGCTCAAACTACCTTGATGACACCAGAGTCCAGAAGGCTGCCTGCCCTGTGGCTGTGTTTGTTCCCCTTCTTATGGTCATTGAATACATAGTAGTTGTACTTCTCGTGGTCGTTATCATTGCGTTGACTGTCGTCCTTGCTGCTTTTCGACTCCCACCATTCGTCGTCCTTGTTATCATCCTCGCCGTTGCTACTGCTCAACGCAACCCACCGAAGATCAATGTCGATCCAGTGATCAGACTCTTGAATCATTTTGCTGATTTGGTTCTTGCAATCTAGGGAATACCAGATTTCACGACGAAGGAATCCACACGTTTCGCACGAGCTCTCAGCACGGGTTGACAATTCTTTGTAATTTTTGTGCAGATGTATTATCCGATTCCCTTCCGGAATAGATCCAGGCTCGAAAGCTCGCTGCTTGGAAAGCTGACATCCTTCACAGAGAGTTATGCTATAAGTCGAGTCAGAAGCTGATGAGTCGACCCTGCTGGTAGATGATGGTTGAGACCAGGCCCCTGATTTTGGCTACCTTGGCTTTACAGAGGAACTGCGAACACTTGGACTTGTGTGAACAAATTTGGCAGAGAAGCTTTGCTGCACAGTTTTAGAGAAACTTGTTTCAAAGCAATCATAGTCGTTCTAAGCTAACAAGTCTTTAATGTCGGTGGATGAGGTGCATTTGTCTGTATCAGCAACAAGCGCATTTAGAAGCTATTAAGCTATGTGGGGTATGTGTATAGCCAGGTAATGCAACGCAAAGCAAGTAAAGCGGGGTAGGTGAACACGTGGCAATTGAAACCCGGACTTTGCCAATTACGTTCCCTACTTTTCCTCTTACAACATTAAACCAATTATTCCAGAAACTCTCACGAGGTATGCGCATACTAAGGTAAGGCAGCTTATGTTGTGATTTGACAACCTACTTGCAAAGCGAACATGCAAACTGGTCTCATTCTGGTTACTAACCTCTATAAACAAACATGATTTCGAAAGTTACACGTGACGATCTGCAAAATGCGAGATGCTACTGTTGGAAGGAAGAAGCACTTTTTACTGGCTATGTAAATTGCCAAGTGTCGCACAGACATCGTCATCTGCCAAGACGCCGATTGACGCAACGGGCGAAGAAGAGCTCTACTAAAGCCGTATCGATCCAAAGTGATCTACGCAACTGGCTTGGAAGTCTCATCAGCTCAACGAGATTCAAGAAATACGGGCTTGGCCACAAAAAGTCTATATGCTGTGCTTCCACACAAATTCAGCATCGACATACACAATAGCTGGTCTAAGTATAACCTCCTCTAGGCACTCGTATTCTACCTGCATATATAGCAAGCACGAAGCTCCTGAAATATTGCAAGACAATCACCAAATCCCTCCGCCATGGACACGAAGTACTTCATCATCTCCTTCGCCGTCACACTGCTATCCGCGTTCAGTGCGACAGCATCGCCCCTCTCCCCGCGCCAATCTCCATCCACAACATGGACCTACTGCAACGGCTTAGCCGTACCTTCAAACTTCCAAGCCTTTATCACAGATGCATGTAAAGCGCAGCTTACTGTGACAAAAGACCGCTACATCGGCATCCAATGGGCCTTCGAAGCCCGCTATGCAGACGGCAGCACCGCCGTGCACACGCCCCTTCGTGACTTCGCCAACTTCGGGGTCAGCGACACGTTCTACCCATTTCTAGGAAACAACTTCAATACTCGACTTCCAGGCGCTTCCGCGTTCACTGCTGTGCACGAGTTTGAGAACGTGTGTAAGGGCGGCGCAGACCCAGTGAGCTGGCGATTCTACACGACAAGTGCAAACACCGCGTGCTCGTCGGCAAACTACCGGTTTACCTCGAATCAGATCGCGGTCAAAAGTGGTGTGACAAGGCCTGCGAAGGCGATAGGAGTGCAGATGAGGCGGACCAGTACGACAGGCGATTTTGAGATCACTTGGCAGCCGGTAGCGGGTGCAAGCGCGTACTCGGTCATCGTACAATATCCGACAGGCACGGATGATGTTGGAGATCCTTACCTGAATGTGAGGGGCGCGAGGGCACAGGTGAGTTTCGCATGACTTCTGGAACTCAGAGTATGCTAATTCGAACAGGGGACCTCGACTACGGTCAACACTACGGCAAAGAGACAGGATGTTGCAAGGAGAGCGATTGTTCACGCTGTCAATGCGCAGGGTATGTGGTCATTTGCGAATAGTGTCCAGCCAGTCTCAGCGGCGTGGTAAAAGCAGCCTAATACTAGGTCTAAAAAGATAGAATTCTTTAAAGTACATAGATACTAAATAAATTATTTTTTATATAGTAGAAAAAATTTTACTCTCTAATTTATAATATTTTAGAAATAATATACTATATAGGCAAGCAGACTACCTAAGTAAGTAGACTACTTTTACTAAGACTTTACTAAATTTCTTTCTCTATACTAATACCTTAATAATAGTATAAAGATAATATATTAAATAAGACTTAGATATAGCTTATACTTTTAGCTCTTAAATAAGACTCTAACCTTTTTAAATAATATACTATAGCTATCTATAGTATACTAAGAACTATACTATTTATATAATATATTAGATAACTTTTATATAATAATTCTATAGCTAACTTATAGAATCTAACTAATATAGAAAAAAAGATAATTATTAAGTATATTCTTAACCTTATAAAGTATAACTACCTCTTTTAGCTTTTAGATATAGCTAATATAGCTAATTATCTATAAAAAAAAGTATAGTCTAGGCTCTATTAGCTTAAACTAGGCTAGTATATTTATTTTATATATAGTAGAGCTTAAAGTAAAGTTTAATTATAAGTATAACTATAAGTAAGCTCTCTTTAAAGATTCTAGAGCTATATAGAGCTAGTTTAGCCTTATAGCTTATATTAAAGCTAAGTATAGTATTTTAGATAATAATATATATAACTTTAATAAGATAAGATTAATAATAGGCTAGATAAGTAGTAAAGTAGTTATTATAGCTACTAATTTAATAAGATAACTAAAGGTAGTATAGCTAGGTAATAAGAAGTAGGTTATAGTTACCTAAGGTATTAATATAACTAAACAAGTAATTCTACTTTTTATTATCTTTAAATTATACTACTACTTCTACTTCTAGTTTAAAGAAGATACTCTATCTTTAGGTTAGAGCTTTTCTAACTCTAATAATTAAGTATTATAGATATATTAAAGGTTAAAAGTAAGTTAAGAAAAAAAGTAAAAAGTAAAGTATAAGTAGTAATTAAGCTTTAGAAAGTATAGTAGTAGTACTACTACTATATAAAGGTTAAAAAAGTAGTATAAAGTAGCTAAATTAGGTAAAGTAGTATTAAGATTATATTAGTTCTAGAGAGTAACCTTAGTAAACTAGACTAGGCTTAATTTATATTTTTAGTAAATAGAAGAGTAGTACTTACTTTATAGCTTACTATAACTTCTCTCTTTCTACTTTTTCTCTCTTACTAATATAGCTTAAGGTAAATCTAAGAAGTATACTTTTCTAGTAGCTAGTAGAGAAGTATAGAAAAACTATAACTAGTAATAATACTTATAAAGATAGTAAGAGGAGTAGCTATAGCTACTACTCTAAGAAGGCCTCTAGATTATTACCTATAAGCTCTTTCTATCTAGAGATATACTTTAGATAATATCTACTAATATAGAGTTATATATAAGCTTTAAGTATTGTAAACGCACTAAGGGTTAGAAGTAGGTTAAGAAAAAAAGTTTTATTTTTTAAGAGTAGGAAGAAGCAGAGAGAGGCAAAGAGTAGAGTGTAGGTAGTTACTAAGCTCTAGGAGGTGTAGTAGTAGTGCTACTACTGTGTAAAGGTTAGGGGAGCAGTACAGAGCAGCTAAATTAGGTAAGGCGGCGTTAAGATTACACTAGTCCTAGAGAGTAATTTTAGTAAACTGCGCTAGGCTTAATTTGTATTTTTAGTAAATAGGAGAGCAGCGCTCGCCCTGCAGCTTACTGCGACTCCCCTCTCCCTATCTCTCCTCCCTTACTAGTATAGCTTAAGGTAGACCTAAGAAGTATACTTCTCTAGCAGCTAGTAGGGAAGCACAGAGGAACCGTGACTAGCAACAATACCTGCAGAGGTAGCAAGGGGAGCAGCTGCAGCTACTGCCCTAAGAATGCCCCTAGATTATTATCTATAAGCTCTTCCTACCTAGAGATATGCCTTAGACGACACCTACTAATATAGGGTTGCGTATAAGCCCTATAGCGCCTACACTAAGCTGCTATAATACTAGAGTTTTGTGTTTAACGTTAGGGTTAGGGTTATAACGTTGTAATACCCTAGACAACTAGGTTTAGAGGCGTTCTAAGATAACAACTAGCTATTACTAAAAGCAAAGACACGTCTAGAAGACAAGATATAAAGCTGTGTCCATAGTCTAATATAGCCTATTTTAAACTGTTTTTTGCAAACGTTGTTATAAAATTTAATAATTATTACGACTACCCTATAATTATAACAGAGAGTAGTATTAGAGGCTAGTAGTTTAAGTATTTAGTTAAGTACGCGTTAGCCGTATATAGAGAGTGCTAATATAGTGTTTTGCCTAGCTATATTAAGAGCTATATATAGCGGGCCTATCCTGCTAAGTAGAAGCAAGCTATAGCTATAGCAGAGAAAGTAGGTAATTAGGCTAGCTTAGTTTAGTATACTAGTAAATTAGAGGTGCCTAGCTAGGTTATTAAGCCTATCTATTAGTTGCCCGTGTATAAGGACGAGTTAATGTACTAGGTTAACCCCAAGCATTATTGCTAGATATTTAGAAAGCTAGAGGGCATAAAGAAGTATTAGCAAGACATCTACAGTTAGTTAGTAGTAGAGAAGGGCGGATACCTAACCTAAGAGAAATAGAAGGAGATATAAGAGCGTATCTGCTAAAATTATAAGCAAGTGTATTGCTAGTAGTTGTTAGTATAAGGCTAGGGTTTATAGTATTTTTAGGTCTAGTAGCCTAGTAATAATAGCCTAGATGTTATGCCTGTTAACGGCGAAGTAGCATAGGCGTAGGTAGGCAAGCAGATAGCTAAGGCGTGGGCTAATGTCGAGATATAGACGCAGAACACTATCTAGAAGGGAGAGAGAGACGAGGTAAACCTATAGTTAGAGCGAACGCAGTAGTTGCTGTATTTAGTTAATATAGAGCGGCTAGAGTTGTTAGCGTGCATTAAAGAGCCTGTAGCAGAGCCTAATCCTAGGTAGGAGTAGCAGGCCGAGCCCGTAGAGGCCGTAATGTGGGCGGCAATAGGTAGTTTAGCGCGGTTTAGTTAAGCGTCTGTTATCTACTGTATTAGCGTGTTCGTGCAGTTAGAGGTAATTTATATTCAAGTATTGCAAACACACTAAGGGTTAGAAGCAGGTTAAGAAAAAAAGTTTTATTTTTTAAGAGTAGGAAG
>JAVISA010000040.1:0-94958 GCA_032595095.1 Didymellaceae sp. YAFEF048 | reverse complement strand
CCCCCCCCCCCCCCGCCCCCCCCCCCCCCCCCCCCCCCCCCCCCCCCCCCCCCCCCCCCCCCCCCCCCCCCCCCCCCGCGGGGGGGGGGTCCGCCTTGGTGAGGCTACCTTGGGGACCGCGGGCCGGACTACTACGTTTGGGAAAACTGAGGGCTGTGCGCGCGTGCGCGTGGGGCAGGCACGCGACTACCTCCTACGAGACCGTGGATGGAGAGGAGCAAACGACCGACATTTATCAGCAACTGGATACAGATTTTTGTAGGGTAGATGAAAAGTAAAGGTGAGGAGGTTGAATGAACATGCAAAGCTAGATTGTTGAATTGCGCAGCGCACCGTATGCAAGACTGCCGTTGCTAGCTAGCTAGCTAAACTATCTGATTCATGTGCTTCTTGCATCTCTCCTGCTCTGCAAAGCCAAAGCCGAAGCTGGAGCACGCTTCCTTCCATCCATACATGCACCATGACAGACAGACAGACTAGGCAGAAAGGCGCACCCCAGCATCCAGCCGGGAAAGCTTCGGATCTGTTTCTCTCTCTCGACACCCGGTTCGAACATTTGCATCCCATGACATGACAGTTTTTGACGCCGGCCATGCATGCCCGCCCGACTAACGCCTATCGCTAATGCTTAGTATCATTGCACAACAGAGTGCGAGGGGAGTCTGCTGTGTAGAGGCAGACTCTGCCGGGCACCCGTATGAGCCCGTTGGAATCACGAAAGGGTCACAACGGGATCCTCATTTCGGTTCCTCGGCGTTCTCAGCCCCGTGGTTGGCCGGTCCGGTGGGAGGGCCTTGGTGCTGGTGTTGCGAGTGCTGGTGCATCATCGGCTGGGCATAGCTCGCACTCGGCGTGCCTCGGTGCGCTTGGTGGGGAAACTGGTGTTGCTGGTGCGGCGAGCCGTACTGCGGCTGGTGTGGCTGCGCGTAGGGGCCTCGCATGGGCGTCACTGTTGGGAGTTAGTTCTAGCCAGCCGCAAATGAGTGTTAGGCTTACTGGATCCGGGCGGCATCTGGTACATCTGGGGACCCTGGCCACCGGGCTGCATGTACATGACTGGAGGCTGCTGATGCCCTTGCTGCGATCCCTGGTGGCTCATCATCGGCGCTCCAGGTCGAGGGCTTGGGAAGCTGTTGGCACCAGGAGGCATGTAGCCAGGGTGTTGAGGGTAGCCAGGCGCTTGCGCGTACATCTGCACCTGAGGCTGAGCGGGCATACCCATGAAGGGCCCATTAGACGGGTTTTGTTGCATCATATGCCCGCCCATCTGCGGCACGGGCCCATTCACAAACTGACCGCCCTGGGGACCACGGAGCGCGACGTGCTGCATGCCAGGGCTCATGCCGTACTGAGGGACCTGCATCTGCTGCGCGTAGCCGGGCATGGGCTGAGGCTGCGTACCGTATGCGTAAGGAGGCATCTGGCGAGGCGAAGGATGTATCGAAGAAGAGGACTGCGAGAACTGCATGTGAGGCGCTTCGAAGTGAGGGGGACCCTGCCCGTGGTGAGGCTGCACGTGAGGACCACGAGGCGTATGCTGGGGCATGTGTCCTTGCATGCCCTGGGGATTTTGCATGTGCGGCGGCAGCTGGTGAGGCATAGGACCGTTCTGCATGCCATTATGAGGTCCTGCCATCTGCGGAGGCGGGGCGTGCTCGAACAGCTCCTTGTAGCCCTTGTCCTTGTTCGATTCGGGGAAGTCCCACGTCGGAGGGGTCCGGTGAGAGAAGGGAATGCCAGCGTTGTGCTTTTTGTCAGCCTCAGAGGCTGACTTTGCGAGGCGGTCAAACGGACTGAAAGCGTCCTTCAGGTCGACATTCTTCAGTGTCGGGCGCTGTCCGCCGAAGAAGCTGGTGATAGCGGGTCGGCGAGACTCTTGTCTGGATGCTGCAGAGTCGGGTCGAGGGCTCGATGTAGCGCTTGTGTTACCGCCTGGCTGGAAGGTGTTCGCTGCAGGGTTGGGTTTGAACTCGTGAGCGCGCACATTGAAGCGCAGCGACGCATTAGAGTTTGGCGTCTGCACGCCGCTCGACGACTGCGAGGGCCCAGATGGAGCGCGCATATCTTGCGAGGGAATGGGCTGGGGAACGCCGTTGTACGGAGCACCGCTCTGCTGCTTGTGCTGTTGGTGGTTGATCTGCAGACGGGTGCTGAGGAGACCCTGGCTGCGGGCAGGGATCGGAGCAGGGACCTGGTTATTGCCTCGCGTGCTTGCAGACTGGTAAGCAGCCTGTCCAGGGCGCGGTCGCTGGGCCTGCTGTCGATCGCTCGGAGAGGTACTCTGAGAGTCGGCCTTGGCTACAGTCCCACGTGCAGCTGCTTTCGGCTCTGAGACAGTGGAAGATGTCTTGGGCGGTGAAGCCTTGGTCTCGGCAGCTTGCTTAAGAGCTTTCTCGACAATTGCAGCCTGCTTTGTCTCGTCCTTTGCGAGAATTGGCACAAGGTCAGTGGGGACGGGTGTGCTCAGTTTGAAGTTGAGAGCGAACTTCTTGAGGTCGTTGAGCTTCACCGCCTTGTTCTCCCGCGCGATTGTCCTCTGGCGTTCCGACATGCGAAGCTTCTCTGCAGCCGAGAAAGCCTTGAACGAGTCGAGCAAGTCGTGTTCGACGTTGGTCGTAGCATCATGCGGTTTTGCGGCCTTGCGTGGAGGGATCGCGGCAATCGTAGGCTTGGTCGCCGTGATGGAGGATTGAGCCTGTTCTGCAACGGGTGCGGCAGCGGCAGACTTTGCGTTTGCCGAGGGCGCAGCTTCCTTCTTCGCTTCAGGCTGAGAGGGTACTGTTGCAGGAGCAGCTGCGGGCGCGGGCTTCTCTGCGGCAGGAGCGGCGGTCTGCTGTGCTGCCTTTGCTGCCGCAGAGTCGGGGCGTGCGATGGTGGACGACAGAATGGCGGGATCAATGGGCGCACCAGAAACGGTGGCCTGCGCACTGGGAGCGCGTCTCGCAGGAGGGGTGTATTTATTGGGCTGACCACTCGAGAGCGGCGAGAACTCCCTGCGAACACCACTGTACCTGAGGGGATGTCAGCTTATTACTCGTACATTCCATGCAATCCATATCGTACTTGTCCTCCTCATCCAGCCCTTGATCGTCATGAGGGTTGTAGGACGCTCGCTCCTCGCGAACGTGAGAGTTTGTCGCAGAGCTAGCTTCGATCTCGCGAGCGATTCTATCAGCGCGAGCCGCCCTCTTCGCGTATTCGGGGTCGCTGCGGTCAATGGTGGTGGTGTATACACTCTCGTCGTATGTGCTCTTCTGACCAGTGAGACGGTCGTTGGTAGCAAACTGGTCCCAGCCGGTCACGCTTCCCGATCCCAGCTCAAGACTAGCGTCGGCTTCAGAGAACTCAAACTTCTGAAGGTTGCGTTCGCGGACGGCTAGATGGCCAGAGATGTCCGTGTCTGTGCGGAACCCGGCGGCGCCGTTCTGGCCCTTGACCTGCGTCTTGTCGAGGACGACGTTGTTGACGTTGAAGTCTGCGACGTCACTCATGTCAAAGGACATGACATAGGACTCGCCTTGTCCGGCGTACTCGTCCGATGTCTGGCCGTTGGCCTGGGAACCGGCGGCCGGCTGCAGCAGCTTCACCATCTTGAAGACATAGCGCAGCTCGCTTGGGTCGAGCGAGGTGCCTGAGAGCACGCCAGAATATCGTGCACCGTTCTTGAGAGTGATGGTTCCCGGCAGGCCCTGGACGCTGTGTTAGCGTTGCTCATACAATGCGTGCGTGCTTGCCGTGTTTACTAACAGTCAGGTTGGCCAGCAGGTACATCATCCGGTCGCTGAGGTGGCGCATTGGAGTCGCTGTCTCACGAGACGCGCTCGCGGAGGGCTTCGGGGCGGTGGCTGCGCCGTTGATCGGGGAGGGGTTCGAGGGTCGCTGAGTGATGGGGTTCGTTCCCTGGGACCATGCCTTGGGGGCCGGCGATTTCCTGCAAGCAGAGCACGGGTCAGCATGGCGCTTGAGAAGGGTATACGAGGCGAGGCTCCGTAGCCTGCGAGTCTGATATCAGACCACACGACAGGCGTCTCTGGCGAGCTCGCAGCGTTGCACTGTGCCTTCATGTGACTGATGGGCCGTCACACGACGCCTGCTAGACAGTTGCAATGGCTGCGCTTCGGCCCTCACAAGAAACGTGCAGGCCCAATGCCAGCTGCGGCGCCCTGGGAAAAGTCGGCGCAGGTGTTTGGGCAGCATGTGTGTGTGGGCGGTGCGTTGCGTGGGAGGGCTCACCTCTGGGCGGCGTCGACGGGGCTGCCGGGCTTGCGCTGTGCGTCAATGCCTTTGGCGGACGAGGTCATGTTCAGTTTCGGGCCGGGAGTTGCGGCGGGTGGGCTCAGAGCATTGGAGGCGCTGTGGGTGGTCGCGGCGGTGGACATGGGGGGACTGGATAATAACGCGCGCACTGGAACAAGCTCCGTGGACCAGGCTAGAGCGGGGAAGGGGGTGCGATTTGTGCGAGGGCGGCAGCGCGGGACGCTCACGACGCGGCGGCGGGGGACGGACAGCAAGAGAAACGTCCGCAGCAGAGGCCAGGCGGCGGAAGGGCAGAAGGGGTGAAGGGCCGTACAAAGATGCCAGATGCTGTCGTGAGGGCAGCTATCTTGGCGGCGTGGATCGCCCCGTCGAAACAACGGGAGCTAAAGCGGGCGTTGTCTCACCTCACGTTTGGTGCAGCCAGCACCGGGTACCCGTAGAAAAACAGGCAGAGGAACCACCACAACGACGGAGCGCAGAGAGAAAGAGAACCAGGGCATCGACCCAGCATGCATCCTACAGCTGTGACACGTTGCTACGAGCCCTTGCCTGTCCTGGGGAGGCGCATGAAAAGAGGACCATGTCTCACGCCTCATTCTGCGACTCCTGTGTCCTGTCCCTACTTCTGTCCAGCCAAGCACTCCAAGTCGCAGCAGCCATCGCAGCCGCAGCAGGAGGCTCTCAGCGACGTGCAGGGCTCAGACAGCCGCGCCTTCTGACTTTTGCCAACGCCTTCCAACCAACAAGCTCCACAGTACATGCTAATACCTATTACATGTTGACGTACTGCTAGCTCCAGATGGGACATGGTAGCGCGAACTCGCCGCTTCAACAGCAACTGGATGGTAGCGTGCTATTTCCGGCCTATGGTAGGTCCACGGCAGACGCGGCCGTTCAGCAGCGGCATGCCATGACGAGCGGCATCTATTGTTGTTTACTCGTCTCCTGAGATCGACACAACTTGAGCCAGAGACCATCTGCCTGCCAGCTGCGTGTTTCTCCGTGTCTGCGCCCAGCTCAATTGCACTGCACTGCTCTCGCGCGGCCAATGTAACGTCGTGCATGAGTGCGGCCCTGATCCGACTTCCGTGACGGACCCCTGCTCACACACACGTGCCCGCTGCGACGGTAAGCCAGCACCGACATCGACGTCGACTTCATCGCAACCCTCGACGGCCAGCAGCGACGCGCCCGTCCGCCCGGTTCGCCCCCTCCCCCTCTATTTGCATCGTCGCAGCGCCGCCTGCACCTCTCCCACGCCATGTCCGACGAGTCGTCCTCGGTGCGCTCATCGCAGGGCTCCGCGCGCCGTGCGCCCAAGAATGTTAGTGCGCTCCTCTGCCACATTCCGCGCCGACACAGGCCTCAGCCTCAGCTCGAGCTCGCCGTACGGGCTCTTTGCCGCTGCATGCTGACCAGATGAAGCCCCAGCAGCAGCTGTCACAGATCGAGAAGTCCGTCACACACCTGCTGGTTGCAACCAAGCAGCTCCTCGGTTCGTCATGTGCGCCCAACCAGCCCACCACCGCCCGCTGACACGCCTCTGCAGAGACACTGACATTATGGTCGCGCGGCACCGCCACCGAGAGCGAGGTCTCCGACGTCTACGTGCGCCTGGGCTACGAGTTCAACATCGCCTCCCGCGCCTTCAATGCCATCGGCGTCGACACCAACGACCTGGGTAACGTGCCCGAGCTGCTTCGTGGCATCCTCGAAGAGACGCTCAGCCAGGAAGCCTCGCAGGCCAGCCTCGATAACTTCCTCCCCCGTATACGAGACATCATCATCAACCTCCTGCACGGCCTGAAGAAGAAGCAGCAGCGCCTGCGCCAGCGCACTGGCCGAGATGGCTCGCTCAATGGTGGCAGCCCCAGACAGGGCAGTATAGGGAGCACTGGCGATGCAGACGAAGTCCAGCAGCAGACCCGCGCCTCAAGTCAGCGGCTGCCCGCTCGCAACGAGGACCCAGATCTACCGCCCCGCTCCTCCTCGGTAGCTGGGAGGGTCTCGCCCGCCAAGTACGAGTCGCTGCCAGCGAACCCCAGAGCGAACCGCAACACGGGGGGAAGTCAGATGTCTACAGACTCGTCCATGTCCAGCAACACCGCACAACAGATCCCCGTCATCGCCCCGTATCCCACCGAAGACAGCATGCCAGACGCTCCCGAAGCGTCTTCGGAGTCTGCTCGACCCAACTACCCCGTCGACTTCCCACCGCCGCCACCCCCGCCGAAGCAGGAAGATGCTCTCGCTGCCCTGCAGCGGGGCGGTGACTTGGAAAGGAGGGCTTCGAGGCGCTTCTCTGCCTACCAGATCCAAAAGCATCTGGGCACAAACACCATTCCCCTCCCGCCTGTACAGAACTCGCCCATACCGAATCGTGGGAGAGACGTGCGCGAGTCGATGAACGCTGTGAGGACTAGGGGTTCTACCATGCACAGTCGGCAGCGATCCAACCAGCAGCGACCTACCGTCGACACCTCAGTAGACAAGACGCCCGATGTAAGGCGCATCTCCGAAGAGAGCTCGCAGAGCGCGGCACCCGTGCTGCCTCCACCTCAAGAGGCAGCGCCTCAACTCAGCCCTATGCAGCACACGCCTGAAGAGATGATAGCAAAGCCAGAGTTTCCGCAGCCGTCGCTTGGAGCTACGAGTGGCCCACTCGGCGATCCGATCGATATGGTTGGAGACTCTCCAGAAAAGCAGTCGGCGCAGTCTTCGAACACACCTACGCGGAACGGCTCCCGCAGAGCCGCAAAGTCCCCGTCCCCTCAGCCACAATTCGTACCTGAGCAATCACCGCAAGCGGGCAAAGAGCTCACACTGTTCCTGCAGTACAAGAGCAAGATCAAGAAGTACGTCTTTTCTGATGGATCTGAGCTGTCGGCTGGCCGCTTGCAGCTTGCTTTCATCGAGAAGTTTGCATGGGATACGCACCGTCATGGTGAACTACCAGAAATCCACATCCAAGACCCCGTCTCTGGTGTACGCTACGAGCTCGAAGACCTCAACGACATCAAAGAACGCTCCGTCCTTGTCTTGAACGTGGAGCAGCTTGACGAGGTGAAGAACCATATCGATGACAAGTTCGGCGGACTGAGAGAGCTCGTGGAGAGCATCAAGACTGTTGTGACAGACCAACAGTCAGCCATTGACCGGGTCGCTGAGCGCCAGCAACAGACCGCACGTGAGCTTGCTGGTATCGCTGCTGCCCCGCCCTCCTCAGCACGGAACTCTGCACTCCTACCAACTAGGCCGTTCAATGGTACGCCTCCTGAGGGCACGCTGGCATCCGCAGCCCAATTAAGCGAGGTGCAATCGCTGCGCCGAGACCTGGCCGTCGTCCGACAGACATACTCCTCGTTTGTCTCAGACATACAAGCCAGCATGTCAGCTGTGCGCACCAAAGCAACGGCCGTCAAGTCGACCGCGGTCAAGGCCGCGCTGCCAACATTGGAAGGAGATACCGGCCGCGCTTACATCAACACTGGGAAGAAGAATCTGCAGGACGAGTCTGAGAAGATTGTCAATCGGGTCGATGATCTCCAGGATCTTGTGGAGGATCTTCGCAAGGATGTTGTCATGCGTGGTGTCCGACCATTGCCCCGCCAGCTCGAGGTCACGGCGAAAGATCTATCCAAAGCAACCGCTGAGCTTAAGAAGCTGCAAGACTTCCTTGCAAAGGAGAAGCCGCTATGGACTAAGATCTGGGAACAGGAGCTGCAGACAGTCTGCGAAGAGAGGGATCTTCTTACCATGCAGGAAGAGCTTGCAGCAGATTTGCAGGACGATCTCGAGAAGGCGACGCAGACCTTTGAGCTCGTTGAGCAGGCGACCAAGCAGCAAAACTTGCAGAATGAGAAGGACCAAGCAAAGGGCACGCGCTCTGTCAGCGGACAGAAAGCGCTCAACGCTGTAGCTATTGATAAGGCTGTCGACCCCCGCCAGGCCCGCGATGGAGTGCTTGGGGAGGTCAAAGCTCTCCAACCGAACCATGAAAGTCGACTCGAAGCTATCGAGCGTGCCGAAAAGGCTCGTCAGCGTGATCTTGAAACCCGGCGTGACGACGAATTCAAGCGGGAGCTGGGCGATTTCGTCGCAGAAGGCAAGCTCAAGAAGAGCGGCGGTGTGGAGGAAGTCGAGCGTGTCCGCCTCATGCGCGAGGAACGTGCTCGCAAGGAACACAACGAGCGTGAAGCTGAGCGCATCAGGAAGAAGGCAGAGAAGATGGAGAGTCAGCGACAAGCCAGAGCCGAAGCAGCGGCCGCAGAAGCCGCCGCTGCGCAGCAAAACGGCACTGAAGAGAAGACGGAAGAAGCCGCTGCTGCACCTGCAGACGCGCCAGCACAGGAGGAGAGCAAGGAGGAACGGGCACCGTCGCCTGAAGGTGCAAACCCTTCCTGAGACCGTGCCTTGACCTACCAACCTTCTCCATGACTGCGTGCTGATGCATACTAACAGGTATCCCACGCTTGAGTTACAGCGTACGCCCCTGGGTCAAGTCGCACATCCCACTCCCCATCCAGATGCTCGCGCACTCGCCCAACCTGGCAGAGCAACTAGCCCACCGCCCCTCAACACCGACATACCCATCCATCGACACAACTGAGTACTCCAACTCCTCCCATGACACCGTCACAACCCCCAGCAGCACCCCCTCATCAACCAACACATCCCGCCACACCAGCCTCATCCGCCGCGCGCAGAAATCCGCCTCCCTCCGCCTGCGCGCCAGCGCCAGCGCCAGCGACAAACCACAACCCTCCCGCACCCCAACACCGCAGCCCAAACCGCGCGGCACCACCACCACCACCAGAAATGACTCGCCCGACCCAAGCCGCAGCGGCGCGTCCTCCGCGCTGAGCTTCACGCCAAGTATCCGCGGCCAGGCATTCGCAAGCTGGTTTTCAGGTCTGCTGGGACGCGTGGAGTAAGCAAGACAAGTCAAGTCAAGTCCTCAGTCAACTCCGCGAGCGAGGTGTCGCGTGCGGAGTGGAGATTGGATGAAATCCAGAGGGTCGACAGACAGGTAAACAGAGGGATATGTGGGGAGGTAGACAAGACACGATACGATGGGATCGGGTGGAGAGATAGGAGACGCTCGTCTCGAGCACAGCATGAACGAGGCTGAATATATAGATAAATCCATGGAAAGCAAGCGAGAGAAACACTCTCCCGCGATACATATTCGAATCACAACCCCAATCGCAATCACCACCACATTCGCAATCGCAATCGCGAAAGCGAGAACCCTTCATGAATTACCATACCGCACCACACCATACCACCAGCGTTCACCATGCCTTCCCGCACTGCGCTGCGCTGAGCAAAGTAACAGCCTGCGGTCATAGATAGAAGGACAGACATACATACTATCCCCAATCTCTAAATAAGCAAACCATGTCTGTTGAGACTGCCTCTTCTACTTGTGCTCCTGCTTGATGTCTCCTTGCTCCTTCCTCCTTCCTCGCTCTTGTCTGCCCCCGCCCCCGCCTCTCGATCTTGCTGGTGGTTTGCTGATTGGACTGAACTCGACTGGACTGGACTGGACTGGACTGGACTGAACTGGACTGGACTGGACTGCGCACACTTTCCAAGTCTCAATACAGACCCGAACAGGAGCTTTCCACGCCCGTGAAGCCACCGGTATCGCGGGGCGGATGCCGACGGTCGGTGGATGGGTGGGTGGGTGCTCGTCGGTGTGAGTTTCTCTGGGCGTGGGGATACGTGTGGCCGGGTAGGTGAATTACGCGGTTGAAGGGTCGTGGGTGTTGGTGAAGTGAGAGTGAGAGTGATTACTTGTGGTTGGTGGGAAGAAAGATTTGTGGGTGACGTTGTGTGTTGGGGGGGGGGGGGGGTCTTGTCTGGAGAGATTTTGTCTGGGAAGATTGGGTAATTTTGGGTGTACTGGAATGAATGTAAGGGAATGGGGTGGGAAGGTGAGGTGAGGAGGTGAGGTGAGGTGGTGGCAGGTTGGTAGGGAAGGATGGGTGTGGGTGATGTGGGGAATCTCATAACGTGGTAGGACTGGCTGAGTGAACGGGTTGTGGCCGAGAGATTACGTCTGCGTCTGAAGAGATCTGTTAACTTTGTACGTCTTGGTGTGCGATTGAGAAGGTGAAGTGGTAGCAGATTGAGGGCGTAATACGATTGTGGTGTTTGCGAGGGATGTTATAGCGTGGTAGGCAAAGGCAAGATATGCAATCTTAGGAAAGGGGCTGTTACCGCTGGATCCTTCGTTTATTATGCTCTTGTTCGTCAAGCCTTTTCCAACTTCATTTTAACGCAGATGAAGTAGCCGTTGTGACTGATTTGCACGTGTGATAGTCGATCGTAACCTTCGATGTCCAAGGTTGACTTGACACACAGAGCGAAGCGAGGAAAACACTCATTCAAGCTCCTTTGAGCAGTAGCTCCTCCCACTCACTACTTACCGCTCCGTCCATTCCTCGAGCATGCACCCTGTAACAACCGATAAACTTTACCAGTCCTCGACCGGTGCGTCTCTTCCTGCTCTTCCTCTCCCTCAACTTCAGATTCAGACCTGTTTACGTACCCACCGTCGAAGAAACGCAGACTACCTTGTTTGTCCAGCGCCCACGTCCAACCCCGTCTGTCGATCCTAACACAAAGCGAAACGATCCCACCAAGACTCTCTTGGAGACCTTGTACGAAACTCTCCCACTCAACCATACCCAACCGAGTATCCACACACTGTATCTCTACACAAAGAAACCGATCAAACCGCCTCAACTGTTCAACAAACACCATCCCGAAGAAATCCCCCAGGTCTACACGCACGCTAAACTTCAACACCAGTGTGGTCACCTGGACATCCCGCTTCTCCATCCATACATGCAACGCATCTTTCTCATGATGTTTCCGCCAGTCGTAAGGCTGTATCTCCATCTTGAGGTGCGTCCAGTAGTCTACATACGGGATTGCCTCGCGGTAGATTTGGCGACTGGTGAGGATCAAGCCGAGGCTGTCTGATCGCTCGGGTCGGCTGTGAGGTTTGGAGAGCATTACGTGAGGGTAGATCTCAGCGGAGAGTATGCCCGGTGCGGTGGCGCTGTCCATGGCGTACGTGTAGATTATGTCGCGCAGCTCTCCGGGTAAGCGCAAGAGGGGAGATGAGATCTGGTTGCGCTCGGTGCTGGGCGTGTTAGTCGCAATGTCATTGAGGCAACTGGAGACAGTTTTTGTTCACATCTTGTCACAGTGGCGCTTGAACCTTCTGCGTGTTATCCACTTCATGTTGGCGCGTAGTGGTGCGGTTCTTTGGTGGAGATCGTCGGTGGGTGGGAAGGGGAGAGGTTGGAGATGGGGACTGAGAATGCAGCTGTAGCGAAGGATTCCATGTGTTGGTCCGCTACAGCTGGGTGAGGGTATGTGGCGGTGGTAGATAATATGGTGGGGTCTTGGCGCTCCAGCAGCTTGCTGGGCTTGCTTTCACTTTGACAAGCAGAGGTGGGAATTTTTAGTCAACGCGTCGAGCTGGTCACGTGGCGTTGGTACGAACGTGGCAGTTGGAGAATCATGCTACTGGTGCTGATTGAAAGAGAGCGAGGAAGGGAAATAGAAGAGGTGCATTCGTAAGTGGACATCTGTTTGCCGTGAAGGCGTTCCTCGGTTTTGTGTGGTCAGTGGGGAGCGATGTGATGGTATCTATGCAGAGAGGGAGGTGACAGGATAGTACACAAGAGCTGGGACTAGAGTAGTATTTGTCTGTCAGATGCGAGCAGAAGAACTAACGGGAGCATGAAATCACTCCTAGTGTGGAAAACGTGTATACAAGTCGGAGCATTGACTGCAATGACTTTTGTTCGGCTGAATTTTGAAACAGTATCCTACACCCTCCAGCAAGCACTTCCAAGCTTGGTTCCCTGAACACGATATGCTAAGTATGAGACTGTACGAAAGATGCTACCTTTCCCTCTTCTCCTTACTCGAAAACACTCTCAGCACAGAACAGATCACCCGCCTTCTCCATGAACAACGGACCGTCCGCTTCCACATCCACCTGACCGTTCCTTCAAGATCGACACAGCAGTAGAGATCTTCCTTTGCGTTTAGATTCCAGACCAAACGTGGATTTTCAACGCTGACGCGAAGCTCAACATCCCGGTCACTCCGCGTAACGCAAAGTCTAGTGATGAACCTTACCCACTCTCTCATACCGTAAAAGCATTTCTGGGCCTGGATTTCGATACGGCGCGATGTGCGGCTGTCATCAAGTCTTTCCAAGTAATTCCTCCATGCTACGATGCTGATGCTGTCGAATAGATATGCCTGGGTGTCGGCTATCATGACAAGCGTGCTGATGTTGGAAAATGGTTTTCTCTGAAGGCATTCGACGGGACCCCCTTTTTGTTGCTGCATGTGTCAGGTAGAATGTTCCCAGGACTTTTATAATCAGAGACCTCGTGAGGTAGTTGACGACACACCAGCAGCAATGCTTGACTGTCTACTTGGGCAACGCAGGGTGGTACTCACCCGAGCTCGCACGTGCGTGTTTGCCACGGACGATGAGTACCAGGGCTGTGGCGTGATCCATGGCATAGATGTATGTAGAATTGTGCAGTTCTGGAGGCAAGCGTAGCAGAGATGATGCGATCTGTTTTTGTTTGGTACTGTGGGGATCAGATGGTGTCACTGGGTAATATAAAGCACGCTTACATCGCATCGTACTGTTCTGGGCATGCCGATTGATCGAGGACGGTCTCCATCTACGTCATGGAGTATGTGTGCGTGAACAGAGTAGTGAATGAATTCAATCGTCGCGGCCATTTCCGAGCAAGGTCAGCAATGAATGTCGCTATCAATGTTCATGACTGGGTTCGATGTGATGACGGCCTAAAGACTGATGATGATGTTTTTGAGCACGGAAGGAGCGCGAGGCAGTCATGACGTCGAACTTACTTGAGTTAGGGCAGGTGCTCAATTTGCGAGCTGGTCCAGAGTTCAACCACACCACCACAATGCATCAATACAAGCAACATCTAAAACACGTCAATACATATCTTCCTCAGTGCAAGACCATGTACCTGTACTATCGCTCAGCTAACAGAGCCAACATGGTGGAGTACTCACAGCTTTACCACCACCACAACCAGATACTGAATATGGAACGATCAGGTCCATCACAATCGACACTCTCTCGCACGCGCAACTTCGCAGTCTCCAGTGAAATCCCTGCCTCGATGCCGCCACGAAAGGCCGTAGTCTCCATCTTGCCCGATCTTGACAGCGATCAGTCCTGCGGTCTGGCTCTCTGGCCAGGTACCAGCGAAATCCAGTGCCACCTCCGCCAACTCACGACACAGAGTACAAAGCCACACGCAAAACCGTCCATCCATTGCGCCAGTCCGCACCATCTCTCGACCGATTCTCAAGCAAGCACATTCCAAAGCGACACAGCAAGAAGCCACCTATGCAAGACTAACAAACTTGATATATTCTTAATCCCTGCAGACCTTCCCGCCCTCCTCCCTCTGACCTACAACTTATAACTCCCCGCGCCCCTCTTAGCGCCCTCCTTGACATCCTTGCCCTCGACATCCGTAATCACACCCCTACGCCCAATGACCTGGACGCCACCCTTCTTCAAATCGCTCACCAACTGCTTCTTATCGCCCCTACCCTTCTCCCTCCCGTTCTTCGCCTTCTCGTTCTTCTCGACCTTGGGTTTGTTGAGCCCAGCCTTCTTACTCTTCTCCTTCTCTCTGCGGCGCCGACTCGCCTTATCCTCTCGCGACAGCTCGTCTCTCGCCAGGGGCATACCGCTCTTGGTGACGATCTCGGCTTTGTTGTCCTCGTCGCCGGGCTTGTAGACTTCTTGCGGCGCGAGCATAGACGCGGACGCGACATCGCCGGCGGCGGTGGGACGGGCGTCTTCCATCTCGATAGCGGGGGCGTCGACGCGAATTTCGAGGTTGGGGGCTGCGGGCTTGGGTTTGAAGTGGGAGGAGGAGAGGGAGTCGAGTTTGGCGGAGAGGGTTTTCCAGAGGGCGGAGATCTCGGCGTGTTCTTTTTGGAGTTTCTCGTCGCGCGCGTCGACGAAGTTGGGGTCGTTGAGGCGCAGGTGCTCTTCTTCGTACTGCTCGGCAAGGCTCTTGGTGGCTTTGGTGTCGGAAAGTTCGAATTTGCCGCGGCGGACGGGGCCTGTGGCGAGGTCGTCCGGGCGCCGGCGGTGGACTTCGTCGAATTCTTCGGCGAGGATGCGGCGTTTGATCAGGGCTTCGATGTCTTCAGATAGCTCCGCGGTGACGACGTGGACAGGCTTGCCGGCACGCTCGAACTCGAGGTTCTCTTCCAGCAGCGAGTTGACTGGACGGTCGGCTGCGCGAGCTTCTCCAGATAGCTGCCATTGGCGTTTTGCGACGTTGGCGGCTTCGAGCTTGCGAATCTCTTCCTGGAGCTTGGCTTGGCGTCTCTCATGTGTAGATTTGCGTGATTTAGGGTCTGAGGGGTCGAGATCGGAGAGGGCGGCTTCGCTTTCGGCATCGTCGTCGTCTTCGAACAGATCTCGGTGTACTCTCGCCATGGCCTTCTCCATGTCTGCGTTCTCATCGGCCTCCTCGTCGGCTGCTGTCTTAGCAGGGAAGTTGTGTGGGTTCGGCCGCCCGCGCTTCTTCTTGTTCTTGCCAGCTTTTTGCGCCGGAGGTGCGAAGAAGTCGGCGTACATGACATTGTTGGCGTTCATGCCATCGTCCATCCCGTCGAGATCGCCCTCTTCGAACTCTGCATCATCATCGCTGTCACCCTCAGGCGCATTGAGGTCGACGTTTCCGAATGTCGGTCCACCCTCGTCTGACTCGTCTCCAGACTCATCACCATCAACACCATCCTTCCCAGCACCTCCCATTGGATCTGCTGTCCAATCAACCTCTTCATCGTCGCTATCAGCTGGTTCGCCACGAGCGTCTTGCTGCTCCAGGAACTCTGACTGCTTGTTGAAATCATCGATGGAGAAGAAGCCGTCATTGAGGCCATTGGGATCCGGTATGTACTCCGCGGGAGGCTCGGCGTCCGATGCTTCCTCGTCAGAGAACATCCCCTCCTCCCCGTCGTCCATCTCTAGATCCTCTGCATCGGACGGCTCCTCGTCCGAAGGCACCGCGTCCTCATCATCGTCGATACCATCGACCTCGTAGTCTACACCCTCCTCTCCCATGTCTGAGTCTGTATGGTACTGCTCCTCAGGATCAGACAGCTCTTCGCTGTCATCCTCGCCATCCACTGCCACAACATCGTCATCCGAGTCGGGCAGAGACAGCTCGATCTCTTCTGTGGCCGCCTCGACAATCTTGCGGGTTTGTTCGAACACCTGATTCACGCCGAAACCATCCAAGTGCACCTTCTTCAAGTGCAGAACGCGCATATCCCCGTCATAGTCTCCTCCGCGCTTCCGCTTCTTACGCGCATCCTGCTGGCGCAGCGTCTGCGACTCACTTATGCTCGCGGCAACAGGGTCAAGGTAACGTTTCGCCGCGGCGAGGAAGGCAGCATTGAGCTGGGCGGTGGGCTGGAGGAATGCGACAGGGCTGGCGAGCAGGCTCGTAGAAGGGTTGTTGAACGAGAGCTCCATAGGTGTGGGTTGCGCAGAGCCGATCGAGAGCGTGCGCGACGAAATGGATGTGTCCGGTGATAATGTCGAAGGCGCCATGCTCTTCGCAGCTCCGTTGTGTGCTGAGTCTGGATTGCGGCGCTGGCTGCACGTACGTCGAGGCGCTTGATTGACGTTCTCAAGAACTTTTTCGTTTGGTTATCGATTGCAGGCTGCGCCAAAAATTTAGTGCCACGCTAGCGCAGTGGTGTTGGAGGAATGGTGCTGATTCGTCACTGACCATCACGGGCAATTGCGCGAACTCCCAATTTATTGTCCCATGGGTTTTCCATCGTCGATACGTCGAGCTTTCTCTTTTGACACAGGAACAGAAAGTGACAAGCTAAATAGCCTCTCCATAGCATAGTGGTGAGAAGATCAGTCAGAAATAACAATATAGTAAGAATACATCTATATAAGCTAAGTACAACGATATATAGCAGTCATGAACATCAGTCATCAATCATATCCTTACAGAGCAACCATAGCAACACCAATTGCACACGCAGCAGCTGCCATCCCCCAGACTGACCACGGCGGTACAAATGACGCTGTACTCGGCGCGACTTTCGCTTCCACGCTAGACACACCAGATGCCGTCGCTGTGCACTGCTCACCACACGCGTACCCATTTGGGCAGCAGTTGCCTCCCTGATCTGCCGGACAACTGTACCATGCACTGGGACACGAGCCTTGCTGAGAAGTACCCGGAGTAGCAAAGGCAGCACCAGAGGGAGCGACAACAGTCACGCCGTTCGACGCAAGGACGGTAGTAGAGGAGGGAAGGATGCACGATCCAGTGGTTTGACAGTCACGGCCTACTCTGCAGCACCCGGATGGGTAGTACGCGCTGCAGACGTAGAAGCCTGTTGGGCAGAATTCACCATCGGACGTCGTGGTTGCTGCGCCTTCGCTGGTGGGTCGTACCGGAGCATCTGGGGCTCGAGTGCTGCTGGGCTCGTCGCCGATGCAGGATGCGCCTGATGCACATTCTCGGCCGTTTTGGCAGCAGCCGCCGCCAAGGCTGACGGGGCAAGAGAACCAGCCTGTTGAGCAGGTGTAGGCAGACGAAAGGCTTGATGAGGATGGTGGTGGTGTGGAGGTGGATGTGGAAGAAGTAGTGGGCGCAGCGGAGGATACATCAGTTGTGGGTACGACCGCAGCTGTGGTCGATGAGGTCGATGGACGCGCGGACGTTGACGGCTGGACGTATGTAATGGAGGTTCCTGCCGCGACACCTGTTCTACCGTTAGTGATCGCCCGTGACGCATGGCATTGACGAGCAACTTACAGCCAATACCACTGCATTGAAACCCAGGCAGACAACAACCGCCGTTCGAGGAACCAGGACACGATGTGTAGCCCGCAGATTCGTTACAGCTGATACTGCCAGCACACGACTGGCCGTTCGGACAGCAGCCTATGTCACCAATGTTGCTGTTTTGTACTTTGACACACGTACTGCTCCCTCCACAGCACACGTCCGGGGCTCCCACCGACGCACAGCTCAACGTGCCTTCTGGACATCTGAACTGCCTCTTCAACAGAACATCCCTTATACGCAATCTCTCAAACCACTCGTCTGCTGCGTTTGGTCTGATCGCTGGCTGTGCCTGATATGTGCCATTCCCAAAGTCCTCGTACTCCGACCTCTTGCTTTCGCTCGACGCGAATATCCAGTTATCCAGCATAAACATCTCTCCTTCATCTGTGCTCATCTTCTTCATACCCACAGGTCGTTCTCGCCGCAGCCTCTCCATTATATCTTGGCCCCTCTTCGCATGTCTCTCGTCCTCAGGGAAGTACTTCATGTGTTTGGGTAGGTTGTGGGGCCATTGTTGGTCTGCGCTTACTGCCGGGGCAGCGCAAAGTAGTAAAAGGACGGCGGAAGGCAGCGACAAAAGGTTCGAAAGATGCATTTTTAGAGATTCCGGAACGTGTTGCACGTTGCAAGCTCGTGGTTGTCGTCAAAATGCAGGGAAAGGAATGCGGAGCGAGCGTTGCGCAAAGCACTCGAGATTCTGTGGTACTCGAGTGAGGTGGCTGGTGGAGCCTTGACCGCGCAGATCATGCAAATCAAGAGGCTGGGATGACGATGCGTTGGCGACTCACCGCCGCTGGAGTTTCAAAGTGCATCTTCGTAGTAAAGAAAAAGAACTTGTCGCCATGTGTATATTTGAACAGAGCACGAGCTTATGCTTATTGAATAGGTACACAGCTCGTTCTCAGGGTCGCGAAGGATTGGCGACGTCATGTCAAGGGTCTTGTAGATGCCGGGCCGCCGCCTTGGCGACGCCTGCTTCGATCCCGAAGTATTGCAACACCGAAGTTTGTATGGGTCCGCTCGTTGGTAAAGAAGCGCTCCCTTAACTTAACCATCAGGAACAGACACACGAAGTATTGTCGATATGCCACTTGAAGTTGCTGCGTTGCGAAGCAAAATCGATGCATTGAGCTATGATTGATTGCTGTTTCTGCCGCCACACCGAGCTTTCGAGAACGAGGTATGATGATACGAGTATGGAGGACAACGCCAAGAAGAGCGTTCTAGTGTTTTCACAATGTCAAGAAGATCAATTGAGTTCGCCACACAGAATCGTGCCTTTCCTGCTCTAGTGCAAAAATGTGGTTCGGAAGGCGCGAACTTCAGCTTAGGCAGACAGGGGTGCTGCATTTCTAAGCGAGATGGTCATCTGCTGAGTACCCGCTGCTCCCGAACACTTTTGTCGTCCGAACGTCAGCCCGGAAATCATGCTTTCCTATATACAAGATGCGCAAGACGCTTCGACGATCTTGCGACGCTTGCGCAAAGTCCAAATTGGCCTGTGATCTTCAAACACCCCGCTGCTCACGTTGCGCCAAGAGGGACTCACCTTGTGTATACGCCAACCAGCCATTGTCCGCGGCACTGGAAGATAGCAATGTTTCGCTTCAGTCACGAGCGTCGTCAGAAAGCAACAGTGATTCGGTCGTTCTGATGACCAATCCTGGGATCCAATCGTTCGACCCTTTCGATACATATCCCCAGACAAGGTTACCACGGATACACGTGCAACGTCTCATTCAACATTGTACGTCTTTCAAAGTCTTGATGTTCACACTCAGAGTTGACCAAAGTAGTCTTGTCTCACATCGCTTTCCAATACTACCCATTGGATCTTGATATCACATCCAACCCATTCGTCGTATCCTGGTGGCCGCTTGCCTTGGCCGACCCAACTCTGTTCCATGTGTCCCTTCAGACTGCATCTCTTGATCTTGACCTTCGAGCGCAGAAAGGGTTTGCTAATTCTGAAATATTGATGGCAGACTCGGTGTCTCTGGTCAGACAAAAGATTGTTAGTCCTACAGAGGCGTTGCATGATGAGACGCTGGACTCCATCATCACTCTGGCCGCTATTGAATACGGCAAGGGCAACATAGACGTCAGCGCATTGCACATTGATGGTGTCAAACGCCTCGTACAGCTGAGAGGTGGTATAAATAACGTCAAGACTATCAGCCCTCTCACTGCCAGAATGGTCGCATGGTGCGCATAGTCCAAAGGAGCAATTGAGATCGTAAAGGCTGACACATGAAGGGTATGCATGATCGTCACACAGACACCGCAGTTTGCTGTTCAAGAACAGAACGGATCTGGTGATGGTATCGCACCCATATCACAGTGGTATCGAGCGACCCACAACATCCACGACCTAACCCCAACCTTCCTCAACATACCTCTTCTCGACCCCGACATTGCAGACGTTCTTTGCCGCCTGCACAACTTATTTGACTCCGACCAGTACACTCTGTCCAGTACTGACCTTCACGATCTGACGTGCTATGCTGTCCACCGGTTACTTCATTGGTCTCCTCAACCAACGGCAGAAAACTTCCCGTACGACTTAGCTGCGTCTGGCATCGTCAGACACGCTCTGGTACTGTACATGCTCATCACTCATGGACCGACGTACTTCTCGCATGCTCGCCTTCAATACGCGCTTGCCCTCAAACTCCAAGCACAGATGGAATACACTTGGTCATGTATGCTGCAGAAACATCGCTCACTTGTATTGTGGTTACTCTCGATTGGTATGATCGCATCTGAAGGTACACCAGAAGAGCATTGGTTTGTCGAACAAGCCCGACTAGCTGCTACGACTCTCACTCTAAACTCTCCAGAGGATGTCATATTTTACCTTCGCGACATTGTCTGGATGGACTCGCCGGCTGCTACGACGTTATTCTCCCAGAAGTGGCTAGCTTTATGGCCTGGCTCGCCGGTGTGAGTCACAGACAAATTTAGAGTCAATCCATGCCTCGAAATATTCACACAGATTTTACAAGGCCCAAAAATCACAAAGCAAATGGAACTATCACTTTTCCATCGTCTGACGTTCGACGCAGCACGGCTTTTGTACCGATTAGGACTAGTCCCCGAGTTCTCGATGCCACTACGATTCGTCAGCCTCGCAGACTTACGCCGGACACTAAACCAATCCTGACGTTCATGGCCAAAGGAGTTTCTAGCCTGCTGAACCCTGCTAGACTTGAAGCTTCCCGTCACTTGCCGGTAGTTAGAGTCCGGATGTAGATATCACTTGGCCAAGTCAACTCCAGAGCTAGTCCTACATTCACTTCGCGATGCACCGCAGTGGTGGTAGCAACATTGTACCGCGCCTTTTAGTCGTTCATTCTAAAAGACGAACGTTACTCGCGATATATCCGAGAATGTTGATGCCAAATCTGCTCTCTGCCTCAACTGTTCTTGTTGCCTTACTGACTGCATATACTGCAAGACAAGTCGAGCCGGTCTTTATGGATTATGCTGCAGTGATTCAATGAGTAGAGGAAGTCGACATCAGAGTAGTCATTTTCTTGCTGACCGGCGTGACAACAGGGGTGAGTCATCTAATCCCGTCAGGCCTCCCAACCCTTTTCTCGACCATTACACAACACGAATGGCATCACTAGATATACGGAACGGTCCAAGGTACTTCGCAGTCTCCATGGACAAATCAACCGAACCCTCTATCCCACCAATCCTTCGTCTTCCCGCCGAATTACATCTCCAGATTGTCTCTTACTTTACTACTGAAGTATGGCACAACCATCGTATCGACCCTCCACACCGGTGTACAATGACCAGAAGAGTCCCATGCACGAGACTTGTGTACTATGAAGACTGTTGCATAGTCCTGACCGACCCAACAATCTTGTCTTTACGCTATACCAATACCTACTTCTACAGAACGATCAATCTCTCGCAGAAACTGCTCTTGCAGATTCAACGCAGCCTGAACCGTGCGTCGCGTACCAGCTGTGATCGAACACGAGACGTCTTAGCATGCTGCGTGTGCCTTCGCCTACGCCACTACAGTAAATTTGGCACCGTGTGCGTCTACCAGCCGCCTTGCCACATCCAACACAAAAAGCAGCAAATCACCCCTAGATACCAATTCTGTGTTGATTGTGGGTTTGCCGCGTATCCTTATCCGCACCCAGCGCTAGCCCCGCGCCGCCAACAGCTCCGTCGGGGTGTCGAACCTGTTAGCCTGACCTCGTATGCACCAGGGACAAAGATTCGTTTTCCGTTCCAGAGGTCTAACGATGTTTTTTACGTTTGGGTATGGTGCTTGGACTGCCGCCTTCTCAAAACAAGCAAACACTCAGGAGACATCGCTTGCTCGCTTTTCTGTAAGGAATGTTGCATCAGACTAGGCTGTCGCGTGACGCACAGTGTGACGGGAGTGCCGATCGGAAGACACGCCGACTACATGGGAATTGAGGATGAAGTCAAGAGGGAAGCCGAAAGACGAAAAGAAAGACTCTCCGTGGGAGCATTGTTCGTCGCCAGCGGGAGCAGTTTATTGATGGCTAACAAGGAAGGAGGCGTTGGTGAAGAAGAAGACGATTACGACAGTGATCAGAACGATGCAGAGTGGAAGACTTGGTTCGATTTCTCTGATACTATCACGTTCCTCCCACAAAATCCGCCTTGGTTCAGTAATAGAGTACTCAAGGTTCATAGCAGCAGGTGTGTGCCTGCGCAAGCTCGTCTTGGCTCAGGACCAAGACGCAGTTGCGGTTCCGTACATCCTTGAGAAGCTGACCCACTCCAGAGACTCCTTTGGACACAGATGCAGTGCCTGTCAGCTTGTCTGCCATGCTCGTTAGGCTACATACCAGTCATGAGACGTTACTTGGCTAAATCGATCGAGAGTTGGAAGAGCCCGGAGTCGTCGGTGCGCCGTTATAGCCTGAGCGACCGGGCCGCGCAATCGCGGCGCGCTCTGTCAAGTCGAGCTCGGTGTCTGGCGGTGCGCCGTTGTAACCTGAACGACCTGGATCTGCGGCTGCTGCTCGCTCAAGCAGATCGAGTCCAGTGTCTGGCGGTGCGCCGTTGTAGCCCGAGCGACCCGGGTCTGCGATCGCTGTGCGTTCTGTCAAGTCGACGCCGGTATCCGCTGGGGCACCGTTGTAACCTGAGCGGCCAGGTGTAGGGATGGCCAGAGCGACCGAAGTGAAAAGAGCGCTTGCGATGACAAAGATAGCAGATGACTTCATGGTTGCTGAGATGGAGATATTGAGCTGTTTTTGAGATGATAAGAAACGGATTCAGGACCACCGGGTGGCTTTTATATACACCTCGTCAAGTGTCCCACGTACCGCTCCTGAAGTCGATATGTCTCAAAGGGAATCATGCTCATGTGCCAACACTTCATATCATGCTACTAGATTCGCACGTCCTTGTTCCTCCAAGCCAGATCTCCAAATCAAGTCAATCGCTCGCCAGTGAATTTGCCACGCCGGCGCGCCTTTATGAAAGCCACAAAGTTACGTTGCATGGCTTGCACCAGATGGGGATGCATCTCACGAATCCAAGGTTTTATCTCGACCATAATTGGTATCTGTGTAGGCTGCTCGATGTTGGTGTCCTAGAGGGTGGCCTCGAAGCAACATTCATCTCCTGATGGCCTTTGGCCTGATTGGTTTGATCGGATGCTTTTGGCCCCAAGGAATGCTTACTCATAACGTACGATCATTTTAGGATTACACCAAACGCTCTACGAATCGACATGCGGCAGTATATATCGTGATACGAAGTCCAAGATTCGTTTGTGGTTCTATTGTCAGAAGCCTGGTGATGGGCTTACTAAGCCGCTACGACACGGTCAGTGGAAGACCTCGGCAGCGTCCGAAAGGGATCCCCCTCCCGGTCCATCACCGAGCCGATGTCAAGTCAGGTGTCCACTATGACAGTCATTGTCTTACCCGGAGCGTGAAACGATGTCGACCGAGGCAACGCAGCTGCCTGCTTGCTCGAAGTGTAGAGTGCGAAAAGTTCGTTGTGATCGGAAAGCTCCGAAATGCGGCAATTGCACCAAAGGCAACGTTTCATGCATCATCGTGGATGTTGCAACAGGCGAGCAATATGCAAGAGACTATATACAGCAGCTAGAAGATGAAGAAGCACGTTTGAGGGCCCAGCAGAACACTCGGTCGCCACAAGATGGATCTGCTGCAGTTCATGCAGCTCCCGCTGAACAAACGCCTCGAGGGCCTTTGACAAGCGAGACCGTGGCATCGTACAGCGGGTTTGTCGGGGATGGAAGTGGCTTGGGGTAAGTCCGAGAAGGATTGAGCTAATTGTGGTACTGATGGCCTAGATTTCTCCATCATATTTTGTCTGAGGACAAATGGCAGCAACACAGAGCCCGAATTCTGGAGCAGCTTGCTGATCGTCCAAGAATTTCGAAGCAGTCGATTCGACCTCACGACTTACCACATCTACCTGAGGCGGAGCAACTGCTTGAGAACTACTTCACTCGATTTCACATCCATCACACCTTCCTTTTGCGACAAGAAGTCTTGAACATATTCTACAAACTTTACGGCCAGTCTCCCCCATCAGATGCCATCGTACCAATCGTCGATGCACCAAACACGCAAGATAGGTTTCGCCTCTTGATGGTCTTCGCCATAAGTGCAACGACTCGATACCGCGCAGGCCTATGCACTCAGCATCCCTACGGATACTACCTTGCGGCTGAGGCCTGCCTTGGCAGTATACCACTTATTCAAGACATCGAGGCCCTACAGAACCTGTTGTTGATAGCAAGATTTGGGATGTATCATCAGATCGGCTGTTCACTTTGGGAGATTTCGCAAGTCTGTATGCGACAGTGCATCGAGTTGCGTCTTCACGAGCGGCCTTCAAAACCAATGGATCCTTTGAGGGAGCAGCACTCTCGTCGGATCTTCTGGGAATGCTACGTCCTCGATCGTTACAGCTCTGGTATCCTCGGTCGGCCTTTCGCGATTGCTGAGGAGGATATCACAGTGTTGCTGCCAATTAACGCTTATGATGACCATATCGTCACTGCTGAGGTTGACGCCTTGGACAACATCTACCAACCTGCAGGCATCGCAATAACGGAGATGTCGATCTTCATCGTCTTCATCGAGTTGCGAAGGATAAGTTCACATATCCATACCACTTTCTACAGCAGAAGATCTGCAAGTGCTGCGACCGATCATCGACGCAGCGGTTCGCAGTCTCTAGGTCATGTGTACGTTGCCTTCACGCGGTTCAAAGCCGAGCTGGACGCCTGGAGGCTCACGCTACCGACATTCAGCAACCCTCGGTCGTTATATGAGAGACCTGACTGGCACGACTTTATGTACCACAAGGACATGATGCTGCTCACGCGTGGTGCTATTCACAGTCTAGCAACTCCGTTAACACATTCCAGCAGCGTCACCAAAGAGCTGCTTATCGAGTGTTACACGTCAGCGGCGCGCGTCATCCAGCTGTACGCTGATCTCATGGATAAAAGAGCAATCACCTGGACGCGCAGCTACTTCCAGGTCATCTTCACCGCAGGCTTGACGGTCACGTATTGCATCGGGCTGGGAATGCTCTCACATACAGCCCAGGATGCGCTGAGTCAGAATGAAGCCATTGAAACGATATCGAGATGTGCCAGGATCTTAACCCACTTCAAGACCGAAATGCCTGATGCGGGGTCTTTTGCGATTGTATTCGATATACTCAAGGACGAGTGTATCGATAGCATCATGGGCGGGTCTGAAACAGTTATCAGACAGGATATAAATGGCAACCACAGCATCACGAATTCGGCGTTTAACCTGCCACCGCAGCACATTGAGGGCCTGAGCGACGACTGGTCAGGCATGGAACCCGGGGTCGATGCGCTCGGCAACAACATCCTCGGAACCGACTTCAGCCTCACCGACGACCTTATGACACAGCTAGAAGCAGGACTGGGCGAGTACGCATGGGGTTCACTGCCAATCGATGGGGATCTCTGGACACAATTCCCATTCGCCTAAGCGGTCTTCTCTATGAACTCGGCCAAGCGATCAATCGCCGCCATCGCAGTCTCCATCTGTGTTTCCGCCGTAGCGGCGCCGATATGAGGCGTGCTGACTACCCGCCCTGTCCCCCAGAGGCCGCCGTATAGCTCCTTGGTCGGAGGCTCCTGCTCGTGGCAGTCTAGTCCTGCACCGAAGATGAGCTGTTCTGTGAGAGCGCGCTCTAAGTCTGATTCGTTCACGATACCGCCGCGTGCTGTGTTGATCAAGATGGCATTGCTCTTCATCCGCTCCAGCTGCGCGTAAGAGATGAGTCCCCGTGTCTGTGGTAGGAGGGGAATGTGCAGAGTCACCACGTCAGATGAGTCGAGGAGTTCTTCAAGTGTTGCTGCGCGCACATGCGGTATCTCCGTCCATGCATCTTTAGGCAGTAGCGGATCGTAAGCAATGATTCTACACCCAAGCCCGCCCTGAAATATAGCCGCAACCTTCTGGCCAATGTTTCCCATGCCAACGATGCCGATGGTCTTGTTACGGATGATCAGTCCCGAGCAAGTTTCCTTGGGCACAACCTGTCTCTCGGTCTGTAGGGCGGTGATGTGGCCCACTTGGCGCGCAACAGACATGGTCAGAGCTAGCACCGTTTCCGCAACAGCTTGTGCGTTCACGCCTGGTGTGTTGAAGATGGGAATGTTCCGTTGCTTGCACGCGGGTGCATCGATCTTGTCGATTCCTACCACTATTTTAGTTGCGGATACAAAGGATTCACATAGCGATCACAGCATACCGACTCCCTGCTTGCCGATGGCCTTCAATCTTGGACACGACTCAACATCTTCTTTCCTAAGATGCGAACCCCTGATCAACAGGTACTCTGCTTTCTCGCGCCACTGTGCATGTCGTGGATCCGACGGGAGGATGGCATTGAATCGAGATTGTGCATGCTTTGTAGCGACTGGGTGGAAGGTATCAAGTAGGTAGACAGTTGGCTTGTTGGTAGCTAGTATCTCAGACCTCTCGGTCGGGGAGTCGATGCGTCCAGGGGCCATGTTTGCAAGTTCATAGTCTGGGAGTCTGATCTTGCAGTGGGACAACTCAGTATACATAGGTCAAACTGCGATCTGCAACTATTTGCTCATTCTCGAATTGGCAAGGTATATGGCCTTAGCGCATGAGAGATGCCGATACAGAGTCTTCGGGGGGTGTCCGAAACCCCGCATGACGGTGGTCGAAGACCCCTCGGGCGGTGTCCGACCCCACAGTGTCACCTCGGAGTGGACTCATTCACAATGGTTTCCGCCCGAGAAGGATCATCTCGATCCGAGTCGGCAGTTGGAAGTCGACTTTGGCGATGAGTTCACATAGGCGTGCGCCTAGCTGTTGAGGCTGGGCACTGCCAGTGGTCATCAGTGATTCCATCAGAATGTCCCGTAGCCCGCGAGCGTAAGTGTGGCGGGTCGAGAGCAGCGTAAGGATGTTGATCGCTTGGTATGCCGATTGTTGATGGGTAATGTATCCTAGAGCGTGCAGACGGCATAAGATAGCGCCGATTGCGAGAACTAGCATTACATCTGTCGAGGCTGGTGTGCTGGCTTTCAAGATGAGTTTGTCTTCGAAGGAGGCGAGGTGTTTGGTGAAGATTTTCTCTATCTCGAGTACCATCATCTTGTGACTGGGATCTTCAATGATGGTCAAGTACTTGCAGACTTCCACAAGACCAGCGGCGTAGATCTCATTACTGTTAGGCCTTAGGGCTATATGTCGACCGGCAGTCGATTCGTGCAGATGCTGTAAGTTGACGAAAGTGCACAATGTCTCTCCTTGAGAAGACTTTCTTATCTTGCGTATCAAGCTTGCATGTGCAACAAGCTGTGATAGGCTGCCTCCTGGTGTAAGGTTACCAGGCATGGCGATCGCAGGATCTTCAAGGTAGAACGGCCGATCCAGAGCACTGCTCACGCGGGTGTCGAGAAGAAACAAAGTCCAGAAAGCGCGACCTTGCTCTGTCAACTCGTCAGGTGTCTCATTATGGCCTTCCTTCCTTGTGTGCATCCCACAAGCCACGCAACGAGTCATCGCCAGACCAAGGACATGCCACATTGATCCTGCTCTATCGCTGTACAATGTGCAAATAGTTAGGGCGATCAAGCAATGCACCACAGAAAGATCATCGGATACCTCTTGAACATGTGAAATCGTTTCCAGACTGCACTGTATCAGCGCTTCAATCAGCTCTTGACGAACGTCATGGCCAGGCATCAGTAGAAGACCAGTAGCTAAGCCGAGGTAGATGACGGAGTGGTAGTCAGGCAGTGATGCAGCCTTCGTCGATATGATACCTCTAGTATGGGCACTGAGGACATGCTGATATGCGTTGTCCAATTTTGTTGATTCGATGTAAGGATAATATTCACGGATGTGTCCGAGGTAGGCCTGATGCGGACTCGACGTGTCTCCACTGCAGAGGAAGTCATGCACTGCATCAATGCCCCGAGAATCGGTTCTATCCCTGGTCAAGGATGTCTTCTGACCGTTGTCGATGGCTGCGCCTAGGAGAGACCGGAAAGAAAGACCTTCAGCAGCAGCAGATTGCTTATCGGTCCGCTCAGCCATGGCGGAAAGTGAAAGATATGACGCTTCCTGCATGGTGCTGTGCATATTATCTCGCGATTCTCTCGGAGTTCGATGCTGAACTGGAGAGCCCAGCTGGCCATTCGATGGTTGTGCTTCATATCCGGCCGTAGGGGTGATGATACTCTCGTTGACGCGTATCTTTAAGAAAGCAATGCGCGCCTTTAATGCTTCGACATAGCCTTCACCTCCGACATCGTCAACTAGAGAGCCCTGACGGCGGCGAACGCATTCCTTTGATGCTTCTCTACATTGGAGGCATGGGAAATCGCGCGCACACTAAGGAAGTGTCAACCAGAAGGCCTCAACAAGATTCTAGGGATTTGTGACCTTCTGCTTACGCTTCCAGCATCGGTCACATGCTTGCAACATCAAATTCGCCATGACACCACGAAGCGATGGTGCTTGAGACACTGGTGGTTGGGAAGCTTGACGATCCAAGAACACAGCAGTGTTAGTCAGCATAGCCATTTAGCGCCGTCACGTGCACTCAGATACCTCCAGGGCTTGACCCTGGTCTAAACGCTCCATGTTTGACAAATCTATGCATCTTGTTCTATTGACATGTGAAAACTTGGATCTACTACCTCGAAGAGATCATCTTACATCGATTGCTACTTCGTTCACCCTTACATCGACTGTCCCGTTCTTGCTGTTATTTGTCGCGTGGTTCACTTTGCTCCTCGTTTCCGACTTGGTCTCAATTGCAGCCTTAACCCTAGTATTGAGCTCAGCCATCTCACCGGCTCTCTTGGTGGCACCTCCCAATAGCAGGGGGCCATCGGTGGCTGCCATTACCCAGCGCGCACCCATTGTGCAGAACTTCTCCACAAGGTCCAGTCTCGAGTGCAGACCGCCAATACCGACCCACTTTCCGTGCTTCTTGCAAGCATTGATCGTCTTCTCATAGACCTCTGTCAATCTTGGGTTCTCGTAGTCACCAGGTATGCCCATCTCTGCTGTCATATCGTTTGTGCCGATCAGTAGAGAATCGACACCGTCTAGAGCGGCAAGCTCTTCAACGCACTCAACGGCCTCAAGTGTCTCGACCATGGGGATGACAAGCGTGTTGGCGTTAACTACAGGGTTCGACTTCTTCGCCGCAATGGACCGGTATTGGAAATGAGGCAGATTGTTGGTCGATGATCGGTGACCCTGAGGCTGGAACTTCGCTGCCATGACCACGTCTTTGGCATCTTGAACAGAACGGATGTGAGGTACGATGACACCAAGGGCCCCTCCGTCTAGCACTCGAGACACGAAGAAAGGGTCCTTCGAAGGAACGCGAACGATGGGTGTAATCCCGGCGTACAAGGCGGCTATGCATATCTGACTGGTAGTGTCGAGGTCGAACGACGAGTGCTCCATGTCGATGAGAATGCCGTCGAAGCCCGCTGTCTTAGCCATCATCGGCAGCTCGACACTGCGAACAAGCTTAACAGAAAGTGTGTAGGCAACTTCATCTCTCAGCATCTTCTCACGAAGGGAGTTGGCAATTGTAACTTCAGCCATTTTGAACGGGAAGGGTTTGATGAGGATAGAATTGATGATGAGGAGAGGAGATCAATGAGCAGTAAGCGCAGGTACAGATTCGTCTTTCCAGCAAGTCTGGTCTCATATAAGTATAGGCAATTCGCATCAGTCACATACCGGTATCCGACGTTCTTCTATCGAATCGCGGAATGATTTCACGTAGATCCAATTGCAGCTCCGGCATGGATACCGGGGTGGTCCGAAGCGCCCGAATAGCATCCTGAAGGCCGCTCGGACGACCACCGAAGCTCCGCCCCCGCGTTCGGTCAGCCCCGAAATCGAACCCTCGGCAGGGTTTTCCGCAGATTCTAAAGTGTGGATTCTGGGGTATGGGGAGTCTCATGCTACCCCAGAGTTGCCGTAAAGCAGTCAATGTCATCGCGTTGTTGGCACCTGATTGGCAAACATTGGCAAGTGAATTGAAAACTGACTTGTGCGGGGAGCCACTACATGCTGGCCACCCTTGGGCTGTATAAAGGCCACGAAAATCCTCGCACCTTAATTCTCATCAGTAGGACAGTCATCTGAGTCTGGCCATCAGTTCTATACTTTGAAACATCTTTCAACATGGCAACTCAAGATGCGGCTTCAATCTCCAAACCCAGCGCCGAGATCGTCAAGATCGAACACGCCGCGCCTGAAGATGCGACTATCTGGATCCAACAATACCCTCTTCTCCGCGAGAAAACGCCCGAGGAGTTAGCGACTCTGAATAAAGCGGTTCTGAGGAAATTGGATTGGAAATTCCTACCCTGCATCACTGTCATGTTGCTCATGAAGTACGTTAGAATGTCCAAGCTTCCCACCACACTTACTTACCAACATCAAGCTATCTTGACCGGATCAACGTTTCTAATGCTCGCTTGGCTGGCATGCAGAGCGACCTCCACATGTCAGATGTCGAGTGGTCTGCAGGAATTTCTCTCTTCTACGTTGGCTACATCATCTCTCAGATCCCCGGCAACGTTATCATCGCAAAATCATCCCCTCGTATCATCATGCCATGTATCATGCTGGCGTGGTCGGCAGTCACGATTGCTATGCCGGCTGTCACAGCTCCCTGGGGCTTCATGCTGTGTCGCTTCCTTGTCGGTGTAACCGAAGGCCCCTTCTTGCCAGTCGTCGCCTTGATGACCTCATCTTGGTACACTAAGGAAGAGTCACCCCTGCGTATGGGTATCTGGCACGCTGGAAACATCATCTCGAACGTGTTCTCAGGCTTGCTTTCTGCGGGAATTCTCACAAACATGGACGGTATCGCAGGCCTCCATGCGTGGCAGTGGTTCCTGCTGCTCGAAGGGATCGTCTCAATCCTTGTTGCTATTACCGGATTCTGGCTCCTCCCCAACTTCCCCAATAACACCGGAACATACTTTTTCACGGAAGAGGAGCAGCAGATGTCCCAGTACCGTGTGCTTGTATCTGCTGGTGGCAAGTCAGAGGATGACGAGGGCGACATGTGGGGTGGCGTGTGGATGGCAATCAAGGACCCCTTCACCTGGTTCTTTGCTGGCATGCACTTCGCGCTCATCATTGCTCAGAGCTTCAAGGACTTCTTTCCTTCGATTGTACGCACACTGGGCTTTGGCAAAGTGGAGACATACCTTGTTCAAGCACCGCCATACGTCATTGCATACATCGTCACTTTGATTGTGTCTTGGTCATCTGGCCGCATGCTGGAGCATTGCTGGCATATTGTGGGCTCCATCTCGATCACTCTCGTGGGCGCTGTCATCATGATCTCAACACTCAACGTCGGTGCCCGCTATTTCTCCCTCATCTTGCTCTGCTCTGGTCCTTTCGTCGGTCTCAACATTCAACTCTCCTGGGAGACCACAGTTGTTCCACGTCCGCGCACGAAACGTGCTGCTTTGATCGCTATTGCCAACTGTGTCTCTAGCATCTCGCACTGGTTCAGCCCTTACTTCTTTCTGCGCTCGCAGGAACCTAGGTACCAGATGGGCGGAGGTATCATCATCGCTGGCTGCGGTCTGACCATCGTGTTCTGTGTACTTGCCAGATTCTGGTCCATCCGTAAGAACAACGCGCTTGATCGTGAGGAGGATCGCACGGGTGAAGTCACCTCCTGGCGCTATGCTACTTAGGAATTTGATTGGTGTAGACTTAGATGCAATTAACGAGGATTCCAAACTACAGACGTAGTCATCCCAGACCTGTCAAGAGCGCTTGCGCGACGAAGTACTAGCTAGCTGCACTAACTGCATACAGTAGCGGCAGCCGCTCTACACATCTCCTCGTATACTAGTCTACTTTGCTAAACCGTACTTCAATCAACAACTGGTCTTCCCCCCATTCAAAGTAGCTGCAAGCAGGTCGAGGAAGTATTCGCGGTTCACCCCGTCAGGATTCTCAATTCCAGCGTAATCATCTATGAGTTAATCATTAGCAGTGGCAGTCGGTTCGCGGAAGATGTATGTCACTCACACCAAGTCTGATCTGCTTCTGGGTGTGGTCCCGTCAATCCCACCCATCCCTTTCCATACTTTGTAACAGAAGCAGCGATGTCCTTCGTCTCTGAATATCTTGCCAGCACCTCGCCTTCACAAGGCTTGAACTGCGTCATGTACGCGCCCTCCTGGAAGTACAGCCATTGATGGTCTTTAGTGGAACCGTTTCTGAAAGACCAATCAACCTGTATAACAGCGTCTTTGTCGGTTCTTACAGGTGACTTGGGGTTTTCAATCTCCGATCGAGCATCAGAGCCTGTCGGCATCAAGCCATATCCTTTATTGCCGGCGAGGTAAGCACCAAGACAGAATCCGAGGTATCGACCACCACCAGAGACCCAATCGAGGAGTGGCGTCTGGAAATACTTCGTAGTTTTGTATGCTTCTGCAAGGTCTGCTCGATTCTTTAGCTCCCTAGTCTCATGACGATCGCCCATATGGCTGTTATGTAAAGCAACTCACCGGGTCCTCCAGGAAAGGCAAATAGGGTGACATCTCTCAGAGTGGCTTCGCTCACCTGGATGTCGTCTGGTCCGGCATATGAAACTCTGAAGTACGGTGGCACTGACTCCAGCAGTCGACCAATCGTCTCGGCACAGTCTTCACATTTGACATAAGACGGATCTCGGTAGATAAGTGCGTTTGGGCGTGTTGCCTCTTGGGCTTCAACACCAAGGACCACCGGTGCGACCGTGCAGAACAGTAGCTTGAATTGGAGTACCAAAGAACGGGATAACATTGTGGCAAAGATACGCTAAGTCAGGCGGGATAGGGATGGAAGGGTCGACTGTAAATGCAGCGTAGATAGATGTTGATTGAAAAGCCTGCTCTTGGTAGCTCTTATATATGCTCGCATAGCAGACTAGAGGACCGAAAATACCGTCGAATCTTGGTCCAAAGTTCGGCAAAAACTGTCACGCCCACCATACCTGGGCTTTGCTTGGTCTCTCAGCTTAAAAGTCATGACGCAGCAGACAGATAGAGACCCCATGTTGCGTCAATTGATCACTCTACGAGCACCAAGGCAATGCGTAGACTTTGCTTCTCACCGTTTTCGTTAAGTGCAAGCGCGGTACCTTGAGCATAGCGCTTGCGGTATCTCCTTTTGGACGATAGCGTCAAAGCTTTATTATAGTCTAGGGTGGGTTACGAGATTCAAATGGACTTAAAAAGCTCAGGGTCACGAAAACCAGACCAAATCTTGCTCGAACGCATCTTCTTAAGCGTATTGCTGCAGCCTCAAAAGCAGTTGATTTCCCAATTTCAATTGATGACTGTAAGACCCAATCGTCCGCCAAACACAGGATGGCATCCTTCGAAGTAGTGCCATTGTTTGGTGCTTAATCAAGGCAAGGGTCTATATCGCACTACCACTACCACATAGCGAGCTCAATGTCTAATCTGCGTGCCGTTTCCTCTATGGTATCTGCATCATTCGTCCAGTGTTCTCTGATGACCCTCAAGATACCTTGCCGGAGATAGCAATTCCCCTCCGCGGCCAGACTTTCGATCGTAGAGCAGATGAAATTTTTCGCACATTCGGAAAGATGTTCCCTTTGTGACGCAGCCATCACTAGTGGAAACATCAAAGTTTGCTTAAAATGGCTCATTGGAGGGAGCATGTTCAGCAGACACTGGTTTACCAATCCGAGAAGCGATTGGACTACACCGATAAGCGAGCTGCCTCTCGCGAGCAAAGAGATGGCTGTGTCAAGCTCATTTGCTGCTTTAGAATCTTCTATTGCGCGGATTATAGCTGCATATCGCGTCGCATCCCACGAACATCGCTGCACTATGTGTCCCTCATGCACTTGCCAATTAAACAGCGCTTCAACGGTGTTAGGTTGGTCAAGCTGCGCCAGAAGGTCAACCAAAGAGCAGGGTAATCCGCACTCTTCTTCCACGCCTGGCATACCAAGATTGTATTGGGCCCAGAGCCTGTGATAGGGCGTTTTGCGATTTAAGATGTAGACCGGGATGTCATACGAGGCGAGCATCTGAAGAATCTCGCGTGAACATTCGTCATCGTCTCCAGAGCCGATGCTTTCAAGCGGCCTTTCCGAGCGTAATAACGCTATCAGTGCGTTCAAGTGAACCGTCCACGGGAGTAGTCGGTTTGCCTACAATCATCAGCACCTCGGTCGGCTGAGAACAGCATAGCCTTTACACTTATTCCGCAGAGCAGCATTCCGACGAACCATACTGCCCCGTGTTCTCCTGTACTGACCATCACTGAAATTTCTTTGCGAAACAGGGTCAAACATCTCTTGTAATAATGATCGAAAAGATGGCTCCGTGCCTTGTCCATGGACACCTGATAAGTGAGACAGCTCCAAAGGCTGGCGAACGACTCCTCACAGTCGTTGAAGAGTTCAACAAAATTGTCATCGATGTCAAATTTCGCGACTAGAGTACGATAGCCGGAGGTGAGGACTGGATCGATGGTCAACGGGGGGTTGCAAATACGAGGATAGGGCGCTTACAATCCAGCAAGATCTCGCGATCCTGGTCGGAGAGTGTCAAGAATACGGTACGCTGCAGGTCGTGCGATGCATCGATTGCTTCCAGTATACTGCGTAGTCGCACTTGTGTTGTTGTGTCTACCGTACTACTAGAGAAGTCGTACGTGTCTTGCTGCACCACAGAGTGTTCGTCCTGATCGACAAATATATTCCTGCTCTCTCCCCATTTGAGTACAAAGCTGTATGTACACTTGAGTTTCAGCCGCGAGCAGGCGCCACAGACTGGCCGGACACGGTCGCATCCTTTTCTGCGTTTCCTACAGGTTTGACATCCAGCCCTTGACCGTCCGAGAGCGGATCGCAGTACACTCCTCATCATGCCAGTGCTGAATTTTGAGGAATCTCGAACTATAGATTTGGGGCGAAACGATGTAAGGATTCTTGCAAGTTGCCGGTCGTATGCGGTGGGGCGTACAATGTAGTTACCGAGATAGCTAGACGGATTGATCAATGAAGAAGCTGGTGTCTTTTGAGTCGACACTGGCAGAACTACGCTAAGTCTGAATGCGGTGGTAGCCTTGTCAGATTTTAATTCAGAAGGCACAAGCCTCCTCGTATAGCAGCCAGGGCGCAGTGCGATTCCTGCGCAGGGCTAGCGTGGGTTGATAAGTCAAGGTCAGATATCTCAACACTTAGTCCTCCTCCCCAGGCCCCCGAATACTGATAGGACTTGGCTGCCTGAATTCTCAAACAATGTTGGAGAGATGCTTATCCCATAAGATGTCGAACCAAACAATGAAGCGGGGGTAGAGCCGCAAGTCTGGCGCACTAACATGTTAGCTACATCAAGCGTCCAGACCCTGAGCTCACTACAAGGCGGATTTCTTCTGGTGCGAGGCGCATCTCACACGGCCCCAGTCTTAGCCCAGTCAAGCAAATCTCGGGACAATCAAGCACAAGCTTGACAAGAAGACAAGTACATGGCTTGCCGATGCAACGACCGTCTGCAGCGAGGACGTCTCATCCAATACTTCCAAGTGGGCAAAACAGTGGTTTAGATGATAATTGAAAATTGGCCCTAAGAACAGTGAGGTAGCGGACGACTTTGGACATTTGAGCTCCAGAATTCGCACAAATATCTTAAAGAGTCTTGCTATAGGACCGAATGTATAAATAACTTTCAGATGCAATCTGTGAATGTCACAAACATGTTCATAAGAATGTTCCCTGCTAAAGGATCTCGGTTTTCGCTCTCAACACGTAAGCGCTGTGCTCGTTGCCTTAGTCACGGTCCATATGCCTCCTGACGCTGAGGTACGAGACACTTCTCCTGAGCCACCCAAATCGGAGTTACCCAGTATGATCTGTATGATCAGTGTGAACCATTGTGGCAGTGCGGCGGCGGCTTCCCGTGTAGCCGGCAAACCATGGTCGGGGAGCCGCCACTCTCATTACGTGAACGTAGTATAGGGTAGATAAAGAATCTGCCTCGCCTGTAGATAGCGCCGGTCGAGATGACAGTATCTTGGTGCAAGTATACGGTCATCTGGTTGCCAGAGCGCGTTATAGTTCTTACAGAATGCCTTCGAGCGCATGTGCATCTCAGTGCAACATCATTGCAACACTGACCCAGCATGCGACTGCGGGCCGTTCTCTGCAAGACTCCTGTCCTCATCAGTCTCTTCTTGATCCTTTACTACACCCGACAGCAACTCTCATTTCAGGCCGCACTCACATCGCTCCTTATTGCCTTCGATTCTTTTCCTGCGGCCTACACAGCCGCCCTGCACGAAGTCCACACCCACGATGAGTCCCTCATCGACTTCGACTGTGCGGCCGTCTTCCCCGCCCACTTACATCCACTTCATCTCTTCTCCAACTTATAACACCGCGGTGACGGTACTCCTTCTCTTCCGCCGTCAATACGCTCGCATGCTCCTGCCTGCTGTCGAATATAAAATCTTCTTTCACAATCCACGTCTGGAACGAGACCGCCGCGCACACTTTCCTCTCGACGTCGTACCTGTGGGTGGTGCCCACGTACAAAGCCTGCAGATAGATACCCGATCCAACGGATCGACGCGCTGAAGTATTTTCTGCTTCTGCACTACGGTGGCGTGTACATGGGTCTCGATGTCGCGTGTCGGCGGCCGCTGGATCCGCTTTTGGAGTTTCCTGCCTGGTTCGCGCAGGCGCAACCGCTATGGGTGAACAACGACGTTATGGCTAGTATGCCGGGGCATGCGACGATGAACGAGGTGACGAGGGTATCATAGCGCAGAGACTGGAATTTTGGCGTTCATTATCTGACTGTGTTTTGGAGCACGGGGCCGCAGTACGTGAGTGATATGCCGAGGGGGTATTGGTGGCGCCGCAGCACAGGTATCAGGATACACTGTTAGTGAAGAGCGGTATAGATCTTGGGTATACTGACGAGAGGTGCAGATATGACTGCATTTCGTATCCTGCCGCGGCTCTTCTACTCGGAGGGGTACGCTTTCTTCGGTCACGGCGGAGATGTAGAGAGTGTATTATGGCTCGTCAATAGGCCATGGGCTCTACTGTGTATCATCGGCGGCACCGTGGCAGCGGTGTGGCGTATCTCGAGTGGTGTTCGAAGAAGAAGGACGGGTCAGAGCGGCAGCAGCGGCGTACTCCATGGGGATTGACTGCATAGTGGGGCTTCCCACAGCCATGGTCCAGCCATGGTCCAGTGTTTAATGAGGCGGGAATTCGAAAGCACATGTTCTTTGTGAGGGTATCGACTGACTTAGAGGACTGCAGTGTTGACTCTAGCCACAGCCTGCTGTGGACCCTCTGTAGTAGCAGCGCATTTACGATTATAGCCCCGCTCTCATGATCCACGAACGGCAATAGTCTCAGCTTGAATGGATCTAGATGAACATTGTCACCATTGACTCTGCTCTGACTACAAGGCGATACACACTACAGAGCTGTGTGGCGACTGCAGCACGCGTTTGTGCGATCGTTTGCTACGTCAAGCGTCGCCGATTCTGTTTGCTCCTCGAACCTAACGCTGCGGAAGGTAGCTTACAAGACTCAAGACTGCACGCAATCTCCAACATGTTGTCCATGTTGCAGTGGAAGTTGTCTGTAAGCCGACTACAACGGAGGCCCTCGACTCAGCCAAACACTCTTCTTATTGGCTAAGTATCACTCTGCTGTATACAAAACTTCTGGACATACAACTTTCCTGTTTGTAAACAAGTGATTAGTGCAGTGGCAAAATCTCGCGCTTGCTCGGTCCCTTCTTGGCCTGCCGCCGCCCACTACTACGCGCCCACCACCTCACATCCACTGCCGCAAAGGTACGGTGAAGATTGTCGTCCAGCATCGTTGCATCTGCATGAACCACATTCGGTTCAGGAATCAACTGCCGCTACTGAACATGCCGATGTCAGACAGCAAGCGTGATGCCATGTAAGACAGCACTGAGCTTGTCTGGACTCTCAACTAACCAATTGTAGCTCAGAACGCACCCAGAAGCAGTCGCGGCTCCTGGGTCTTCCAAAAGAGCTGCGGCTGTTAATTTACGGCTTCTGCTATGAGCCAGCCGTTGTAGAGATCTCCTGTCAATATGAGCCTAGTATGTGCATGGAAAGTCGCCTGTGTACCATAACATCGATCCGCCGCAAGTCTCCTGGTCTCATTCGAGCTTGTCGCCAGCTTCGTCGCGAGGCAGCATCAGAACTAGAAAATTTCGACACACTCAAAGTCATCCTCATCCAAGGCGACCTTACGTATTTCAAGGATATCGCCAATGTGTTGCGTAAATGCTCGAGCTGCCTGACTCATGTCAAGACGCTGGTGGTGACAGTGGATCTGGCGATCATCATCATCTCGGCTTGTGTGACCAGGTTCTGGCACGACATTATAAATGGAGAACTGAGCGGCCTGTTTCCAGTGCTCGAGACACTGGTTTGGCCCATGAGGTATGAGGAGGCCGACTACCAGTACAAGTGGTTTGTCATAGATCGTGATAGCGTGGTCAGACACTGTTTTGAAAGGCAACAGCTGAGGATCATCGATGGCTGAGGGACACATCTCTATGACACCAAGAGTAAGAACGTGTATGATTACAAGCAGACATAGGAGACCCAGTCTATTGGAGAATAACACTGATGATTTGTTGAAAGTATTGTAGCCATTAAAGTCATTGCCATCTTATGGAAAGAGCGCCTGGCTGATGTGAAGACCTCCGTTCTGTCAGCTGATAGCTCACTTCCTTTACAACCGTTCCCTTTCTGACACCCAGCCATGTGTTAATAAGGTATGCATCCCTCAAGCATCGATGACCTTCAGTGCTGGCAGACCAAAGGCTTGCCGAGCAGCGTTCTTGCGCTGTCGAAACAGCTCCTCATTGTACTCACCCTCGGGCCAGATCAACGTCTTGAGAGCTGGAAAGAGGTTGATCAAGCCGCCTTCAACGTATCTGCTCATATGCGGTATACCGTCTGCCTGCAACCAGTAGTTGAAGTCCCAGAGCCGCAAGATCAATACCGCAATGTGTGATGGTGTCGCCAATGTCTTCACTTCATGAAGATGACTTGAACGAAGGCGCAAACGATCACCAAAATCTCCGGAATCCATTGCAGGCGCATTCTCCACCTTGAGGTACTTATTGAGTTCGGGGAGAGACTCCATGTGGATCGATCGGCAGACTCGAAGTAGGCTGGAACATGCGCAGGTCACTTCAATTAGCATGTGGTAGGAGTCCCTATCTCCATTTTCCTTGTAAAAAGCCCGAACTATGGCAGATGGTTCACTAGCTTCGACTGGGATGAGGTTGCACACCAGCTTGTAGATCATCTCACGTAGCTTAGGTGGAATCATGCGCAAGAAGAGAGAATAAGTCTCGTTGCGCTTGGTGCTGGCTTCTGTCAGTCCAAGTACCAGATACCATGTTCAGTGCGGTCTCACATCACATCGCGTTGGTGTTTGGTTGTCTCCTCGCCGTTGACGGTCTTCCTACGCTTGACTGTCTCTTTGCGGTTCGTCGCCTTCTTGCGGTTCGTTGCCTTCTTGTGAATGACAGTAAGGTCGTGATTCTGGCTCATCGTGTCGTCTTTGACTTCTAAGGTTGTTTGCCTTCATGATTATCGGGAGTTGAAAATCAGAAGGAGGCAGGTTGTGCAATGAAACTCGTTCACAGTGGGCGGGCGGCAGGCCAAAAGGGAAACTTGGCTAGCAAGCGCGGTAGTTCGCCGCCACACCACTAGCCTAATTCCTTTATATATGCTGCAAGGTGGGGCAAAGCTTACGGCTTTGTAGTCACTGTCTGAATTTGTTTGCATGAACGCTTGCTGAGTGCCGCCTGCACATACCTTTCAGACCCGCAAACTTCCAAACTCGACCCGCCACTGATAAACACCACAACGCCCACTGAGGGAGAGAAAGGTGCAATCTGAGACATCGCTGAGGCCCTCCAGTAGATCAGCTGACTAAAAGTAACCTCAAACTCAATCAGGAGCAGTCACCTCTTCTGCGCCCCTCAGCCGAGCTGCGCTTGATGATCTACAGCTTCACCGTGTCCGCCTCATTTGTGACCGCCATATATGAGAACCACGCAATTTGTACACCTTGACCCCCAATCTACGCAGCGCGACTACATCGGAAAGCTCCTAACTTAATCCAGATCTGCCGCAAGGTCAGCGGGGAGTCACTGAGAGAGCTGGAGAACAACAACACACCGGCGATCACTGGTGATTGGCACTTTCATCGACTTGTTCTTTATTTGCGCGGCCAACCACTTCAAGGTAGTCAAGACGCTGAAGATGCCGGGGTTTTGGAGTAGCGGCTGGAGTGTACTAGATGATCAGAAAGGCGACCTGAGCGGTGTGTTCCCAGCTCCTGGGACCGCTATATAGCCAGAGTATAACAGCGACTATGGAAACTTTAGGGAGTATGAGCAGGTGGTGAGGCGCTTCGTTGGTAGATCGAAGCTCAGTGTGACAGCCAGTTGAGAGGTGCATGTCACATCGAGACAAAGCTTTGTATCAGCATTGGGAGGACCTGAGTAGAGCACGATTGGATACAATTTATCTAGGCTTTATCTGCAACAAAGTAGTCAACCTTGGGCCTGAGAGAAACGCGAGAGGCGCGCTCTCAACTGGCAATTGAACACACACTGGCATATAGCTTCCGTACTGGACTGGAGCGCCGAACCTGTCTATTGCGTATAAGCGGATTCCATAACGTGTAATACTGTCACTTCTTGGCAATTAGTGCAGGTACTGCTTCTCGACGACTTACTCGCTTTGTGTGAGGCCTTCCTCCCCTCTACATCTACTTGGACATGAGGATACGGCTTGTAAGGCGAGGGAGTGAACACTTATGAGTTGTATGTGTGGTCTTTCACCTACTGAAAGTGGATCGTATTTGCGGAGGAGAGTATCACGTACTCTTTTGAAAGGATCATGAAGATTGTGAGTACGCTGGAGGTAGAGAAGACAGAACTTTGGTGCATCTTGAACGTACAACTTGTATTGGAGGTGACTTGGCAGGCCATGGGTAAGAGAAAGCAGTATGAAGTTTATTTTCGAGATTCTAGAATACTGTCATAGCCAGAATGTAGATCTTGTGATATGCCGTCGGGCCGTTTTTCTAAGACGTGTACCGTCCAGACATATCCCCGCTACAAGTGTCGAACCCCAAGGTAGACAGAACATACTCAGGTGAAGTCGATCTCCTCCACCCCGTTAGCGTTCAGCGAGATTCGATAGTTGTCACGACGTCTTCCAGCCGCAACTCTGGTCTGAGTGATGTTGACCTCTTCGTCACTGCCATCATCTCGCTCACGCTTCACACCACGCTCCAGCTTTATGACTTGAGCAGCTGCATCGCGGTCCTTACGTTTGTCAGATTATTTTCTGCAAAGGATCATATCTTACTCACTCTCTGTCGCCCCAGAAGCTCGCGCATTTCATCTGGACTCAGTGTATCGAGCTCACGGTCCTCCAGCGGTACTGGGGAGGGACTCCGTGGAATGACCAGGAGCGACTTGAGCGCATCTTGGCCGTGTCAGTGAGGCATTTGAAGGATCACATACTACGTACCTCTGGCCCGATACTTGAATGAGTAGATCGCGAAAGGCTGTTCGTTCGGGTCGATATAATCGCATTTCAATGTTCCGGTCGCAGTTATCGGTTCTCCAATACGTAAGCTGAAGTGCTGTCAGTGACTCAACGATATGCGATCCAAAGCCCACATTATCGACCTACGTGATCTGATGTGAGAGCGCCGTGCCCTTCAAAGCCTTCTCGGGGACCTTGCCAATAGCCCGAATCTCATCGTTCAGACCATGGTCTGTTCGGTTATCGCGACGCAAGTTCTCGACATAGAAAGCTTTGACCGTGATCTCACCCATGCCCTTGAGGTCTCTCAGTAGTGAGGCCTGGAGACGTGTGTTATCATCTGGAAGCATCAGCAATGATTTAGTCGTGATGGTCAAGTTACTCGCCAATATCAAGCGCAGCGAACGCAAACTTGTGAAGGTATGTCTGTCCGTTGACCACGGATTTTGTGCCAGAATGAGTGCCATGAATGCCCGACCCATTGTACCCGGATTTTGGGCAGCATTTTCCACCGGCCCATCTCTGATCGACCTCGATTTCGAGCAGAAGGGTGTACGGCGGCCAGGGCCGGCTGACTTCCCAACGGATGCCAAACTCAGCGCCAGACACAGCCTCGATGTACTTGGAGACCGCTGTGACACTCGGCTCAGCCTCGTCATCGTCGTACTCTTTGAAAGGGGTGCCATCGCTGTGCACGATCGTGATCTGGAGACCAGGGAACTTGGGTAGGACGACCATCTTGGGTGAATCGCAAGCTCTGATTGCGGTGAATTCGAGCTTAGTGGGTTTAGCAGCAAGTAAGCGGTGCAGGAGAGGCAAAGCACAAGAGTCAGTAGGACGTCACTAGAGAGAGACTGGGGAGGAGGAAGTTCGGCTAGGAAGTGGCTGGGGAGTGAAAGTGAAAGTGAAAAAGAAACATGAGAGATGAGGGCAGAGAGTCGACGCCCAAGTAGGCAAAAAAGCAAGTGAAAGACACGCTGCGTGGCAATGATTGAGAACAAAGCGGTGAGGAGAGTACAATCACAACACCACGGCATAGGCAAGCAAGCAAACAAACAAGCGGGGCAGTCGCGACACGCAATCACATGCAGTTCCTTCACTTCCGCCCGGTCCTCCAGCATCTCGGTAAGCAGCTCTAGACCCAAAATCGCATTAGATCACAACAGTTGTCAGAGCGAAGTGCGAGCCAAACCAACTCAAAGGTGCAGTGCAGTGAGGTGCAGCACTCACTATCGTACCTAGGTAGACAAGACTTATATCGACTTGAGTGAATGAGCGATGAGATAACCATGCACTATACTATATCACAGCGAACAAACAAGTAGGGCTCGATGCGGCGTCACACACACTGCCTTTAGTCTTGCCTCTCGATGCATCATGGCAACGACCTGCACCTCGCGAGCGTGCGAATTCATGACTCTAGACTTGAACAATCTGAGTAGACCGTGCAGAGATGATTGCTGACGTGGTGAGCCCCTGTGATGAGCAAGGATATGCATGTCGGCAAGGTACACGGAGAAGGAAGGCTGGGACGCGCAGTCACGTGCGGCTCTCTCTGGGCACTCGCATCACGTTGAGAGGCATCTGCGGTTGGCGGACGAGACAACAGAACGCTGACGTGCGTTTGAGGAAGTTGAGGGGAAATTGGGAGGCGTTGAATGTTGAGATCAATCATTACTGCGTTGAAGTCCCACGATAGCTGATAGCCAACGTTATTTCACAGATACCTTCACGGTGCCGTTTATCGACATGCACATTCATCAGCGTCGCCACGGAATCTCTTTTATGCACAGGAAGTAAGCACGAGCTACTCTTTCATTCCTGGCAACTACTACTACTACTGCTGCTATCCCTACCCTACTCCCCTTTCCTAGCAACTGCAGCTGTCCTTCTCGTCCCGCACCTGGAGGGAGCTCATCGTTCGCCACCCCAAAGCGACCCAATCTATCTACCTGGTATTCCCGCGCCGCAATAGCCAACAAACAAAACCTCAAAGACGGTATCAATAATTTTGCGCCAAAGAGATATGTGAACCCCAGCAAATGAGACAAAAACCCTCTCAATAGCGCCGATAATGAACAAAGGAAAAAGGAAAAAAAGTTGGACTAGGCCGCCTGATGCTGTTTGGGTAATGGATGGTATATAGTGTGTGTATGAAGAAAAGGAAAGGGGAAACGCTATGCAAGATTGTGAACGGGAAAGCCTGCCTGATGAACCTGACCGTGTTTTCGAATCCGTAGTGGCGCGGCTGGAGTGAGCGGCGACAAAGGCTGTGTGTGAAGGGAGGGAGCTTCGATGGAGGCTGAAAGGTGAGCAACCACCGGCGTGGCGGGTGGCGGTGTCGCTGCGCTGTAGAGCTGGTCTGCTCGACGGCTGCAACTGCTCTCGAGGATGAGTATGCGAAAATTCTTGGCAAAATCAATGTCTACCATGCTCCAATGCTGGCAGAACCGACGCCGTAGCTGCCGTTCAGCAGTTGCTGGCGGATCGACATGGCGTCGGCTTGGCCTCCTGCGGCAGGCGCTGGTGTCTCGGCGGCCATCCAGCCCAGCCCTCCTCGCAGCTCGTTGACCGCCTCTTGCATTTTCCCGCCAGAAATCTCGTTGTGCTTTGCGATCTTCTGATCCCAGCCGCCATACAGCAGCTGCATGCCTCCCGCCTTCTTCGCTGCCTCACGAATGACCATAGCCCATGCCTTGGCCATCTCCTCGTATGCCTCCTCCTTCTGGCGGTTGTGCTGATAAGTGTCCCAGTTGGGCAGGCGGTGGATCACGTCGGTGGCGCCGTCGAGGAAGGCGAGTGATGTGGCAGCCTGTTGCTCGTTGGGCGGCAGGAAGTGGGGTGTGAAATCTTTCATTGCTTCAAGAAGCTCGGTAAGCTGTTGCCGGACTCGGTTGTATGCGTAGTCTGATGACGAGCTGCCACCGAACGGGAACGCAGCCTGGAACTCGGACTCATACTTGGCGAGGACTTCTAGAGTCGACTGTATGCTGGGTCGGGGTGCTGTTGTGACGACCTCGTTGCCGATGTCTGGGTGACGCTGGCAAATGGATTGCAGCAGGCTTCGCATCTGATCGGGCGACAGGGTTTCGAGGAGGCGGGGGAGCGGAAGGGCACGACCGGACATGTTGGAGCGTAGGCGCTTCTGTACGGAGCGGGGTGGTGGTCGTGAGGAAATGGCGGGAGAGCTAGATGGCGACTGCGACATGCGCTCGTCCTCGATATCGTCATCGGCTTTGCGCTTACGCCCAGACATGGCGGATGAGGGCGAAAGGACTGTGGTGAGGTCGTTAGTGGGTGTACAATGGCGAGCGACATAGCCGAGGTAGCTGTGGTGGTAGGCAGACGTACTGTTGCGGATGGGCGAGTAGCGGTTGTGCAGCTGGTGTGGAGCGGAGGGGAAGTTTTGATTGATGTCACACATGACGGCCAGCCCGGCAAACGATGTGGAGACGCTCTGTCTGCGTGATCGGCGGACGATTCGAGGGCAGTAAGGAGTGAAGCGGCAGCGGAGGTGCAGGGTCGTGTGAAGCGCGGTCGGCGGTGGGTGGTGGGGTTGTTGGCTGTGTGTTGTTGTTCGAGGAGGAAAGCCACAAGACGAATGTCAAGGAAGCTAGAAGCTTAGGCTGAAAGTGGGTCCGTTCCATGAACAAGCGCCAATCACACAGCCAGCCGGAATCCAGACGCTTCCAGCACAGCAACGACCAAGACATCACGGACTACAGTGAAAGAGCAGATAGGCACTGACTTCGGGGGGTCTTTCACCGCGACTGTCAACGGCGTCAGACCTAGTAAATTCTTTCCGAACAGCAATCGCGCCGCAACGCCTTTTGAAGTGTGCAGCGCCGTTGCAGCTCTCGCTCGTGCATCTGAGACAGAGGGGCCTCCTGTGGCGTCGACCTCTTCTCCCAAAGCCTAAAGAGACGCGACGCCAGGAACACTGCCAGAACTACATAAAGAACTATGAAAATGCTATACAATTCTTACATCATTACCACGTCTGACCTTACGCCAAAGCTCTTGACTGTTTACAGGTACAAGGACTGTGCAGCGACGAGGTCGCGACGGACAAGCTCGAGCGCTGCTGTGAATTTCTGCTCAAGCTCCTCGCTGCCCATAACCTTGGATGCCTGCGCGATCTGTCGCAATAACTCTTCGAGACGACGGAACAAACGAATCAGACTGCCTTCGTAGACGTCGGTCATTTTGCTGCAACCGCGTTAGTGCATGTTACCCAAACCAGGCTAATTCTCAGACGTACCAGATCTGCGCGAACGTCGCACCCTTCGACCACGCATATACAACGTCCATCAGCTCGTACTTGAACGTCTTGAGGTACTCCTCCTCGTTCACCGTAAGCTTGCTCTCTTGCGAAATCTTCGCAATGACTCTGGCCTGCTGCTGGATTTCACGGTATGGCTTAGCAAGCTCCTCCTTCAGCGCTGGCACCTCGCTGCTCTTCTCCTCAAAGATGAAGCAGCTCAAGCAGGCCGCGCACTGCTCAGGCGTCAGCTCATTGAAGAATCGATTGAACAACAGCTCGCTGAGAACGAGCTCATCGCCAGTGCTGATCTCGCAGGCAACACGAGCCTTGAGCTGGACAACGTCTGCGTCGTCAATGAAACCAAGGCGGCGCAGCACACGCTTCCTGCTCTTGAGCTCGTCGAGTTGGATCACAGATAACGCGTCGGCAATCTCCTTCTTGACCTTCTTGATCTTGTCAGACACGGCCATCTTGTCCGCGTACTGGCTGTACAGTTCTGGTAGCCTAGGTGAGTTGTGGAGAGGGTTCGACAACAACCGCGACTCAAGGACTTCGATTTTCTAGCATTGTTAGCGTAGTCGTAGACAAAGATATCATTGATACTCACCCTCAACAGCCGCTTGAAGCTGTCGTCTGTGATCTTCATGTTCTCAATTGGATCCAAGATAGCAATGCCATCAGGGAAACGCTTCTTGACCTCGTCCAGAGCTTTGCGGACACTGTTTTTCTGCTCTGTCGACTTCAGCTCGTTTGGCAGGAACACTCTGAGATGTCCAATAGACTCGATGCAGTTAAGGAGAACAGGCACCACTTCCATCTTGCCCTTCTCTCCAGCGGCCGGCGGACGGACACCGGGTGGCAGTCCATCGTTCGCCTGTGGCGCGAACTTGCTATCACTGGCGACCGAAAGCAGAACATCCACAACGTAAGACTCCTGCGGTTGCAGAATCTCACCCTTGTTTGCTCTCCGGGGTGTGAAGGCGACGACTGCACCCCAGCCGAAGTCGTGGTCCTTGAACTTGATCTTCACCAGGCGACCAGCTTGCAGGAATTGTAAGCAGTAGTTGGGGTGCATAATGACGTCGCGCATGTCCTTGGTGTGGTTGTCGAGCTGTTGTCGGAGGTTGTAGTAGTCCCTCACAGCCGTCTCGTCGGTAATGATAGTGCTCGCTTTTTGATTCTCGAGCTCTGCCAGTTGCTTCTCTAAGGTCGAGACACCAGCGGTGTTCTGGAACTGGAAGAAACAGCGCTCAAGCATGAACTCTGGCGAGATTCCTTCAACACGCATCAGGTTGAGAATCATGTTGTAACCCAGGTAGAAGGCAGAGTTCAGATTGTCCTGTTGTCCACGAACTATCTCTTTGGCGACAGAGGGGTCCATCTGCTCATCGATCATCATGATGACGATACCACGGTCATCGAGACCACGACGACCTGCACGACCAGACATCTGGATGAACTCAGAAGGCGTGACCCACCTCTGAGAGACACCATCGAATTTGCGGACGCTTGTGAACACGACTGTCTTGGCCGGCATGTTCAATCCGATGGAGAAAGTCTCTGTGGCGAAAAGGACCTTGATGAGACCCTCTTGAAACAGAATCTCGATAGTCTCCTTGAGGATAGGCAGCAAGCCAGAGTGATGAACTCCAATACCCCTTCGGAGCAGAGGAAGAATGTGCTGGATCTGAGGCAGCGCGCGATCCTCCTCTGACAGCATCTCGATAGCGCTGCTGAAGACCTTCGAGACCATGGCCTTCTCGGAGTCATCGTTGAATGAGAGCTGGCTCATGGACAGGGCGTAGTTTTCGCAATCCCTCTTGCTGAAACTGAAGACAATGACTGGGTTGTAGCTCTTGATCATGATCATCTTGACAATCTTGTAGATGTCGGAGCCCTCTTTGTTGCCGCCGGTGTTGGTCTTCTTGTCTTTGCCCTTGCCCTTTCTCTTCGCCAGAAAGTCGTTGGCTGCAGATCCCGCCTTGTCCGCGATCGAGGACATGGCCTTTTGAAAGTTCTCCTCACGGAAGACTCCCTTCTCGTCGACGATGAGATGAATACCGTCCGCCCCCTTAGGGAAGAAGTAGTGCTGAAGAGGAGTCGGACGGAAGTCGGTGTAGACAACGTGACAGGGCTGGCTGTGTGTTTTGGTGATCCATTCGGCGAATTGCATCGAGTTGGGGATCGTGGCGGACAAAAAGACGTAGCGAACCTTGTCGGGGAGCAGGATGATGGTCTCCTCCCAGACGACACCACGAGACTTATCACGCAGGTAGTGAACCTCATCGAAGACGACCCAGGCAACTTCGCGCATGATTTCAGAACCGCGGTACAGCATGGATCGCAGAATCTCAGTCGTCATGACCAGACATGTTGCGGTAGGGTTGATTGTGACATCACCGGTCATCAGTCCAACATCGCCGAACTCAGCCATGAATTCTCGGTACTTTTGGTTGCTGAGGGCCTTGATTGGACTTGTGTAGATGACTCGCTGGTTGTTCTTCAAGCATTGAGCAATGGCGTACTCGGCCACTACGGTCTTTCCGGCAGATGTATGCGCTGAGACGAGGACACTCTCGTTCCTCTGTATCGACGCGATGGAGACCTGCTGGAAGGGATCGAGTGTGAAGGGCCAGACGCGCGCAGGCTCGGCGGGGGCCTTGTGCTGGGAAATAGGGACGTAGTCATAGTCGGGCGGCAGCGAGACCTGATGGCGGACCTGATGCGAGAGCACAACGCCCTGTCCGTCCGGCACTGTCTGCGCCTGCAAGCCCGCAGCGGCGGCGACCTCACGGGTCTGCTCTGTCTCGAAGTCGTCGGTGACGATGGCCTCGGGCTCGGCGTCGCGCTTCTGTCGCTTCAGCTGCTGCGGTGCGCTGTTCTCGTTGTCGTTCTCGGCCTCGGCCTCAGGCTCTTCTGGCGAGCGACTGCCAGCGACGGGCGCATCTGACATGGCTGCATCCTCGCTGGGCGCGCTCGGTGCACTGGGAGCAGAAGGAGCGCTGGGCGTCTTGACGTTGCCATTGGCCTGGCGCTTCTTACTCTTCTTGGGCGCGTTCTGGGCGCCGTTGTCGCCGTCGAAGACATCAAAAAGGTCGTCCATGGCGGCGGCGGCGGCGGCGGCGTGCTGCAAGCTTTGCGCTGCAGTTGTGATGCGGCGTCTGCAGCGACCTCTCTTGGTGTGCGCGTATCAGAGCCTACTGTGGCTTGGCGGGGACGGTTGTGCGGCGAGCGTGTGTGCGGGCAGAGTGACGCCCTCGAATGGGATGGCAGAAGATGCACATCTCATAAAAAGTTCATAGCACGCGTAAGCGCAACAGCTGTCGGTGCGTCGGGGCTTTCCTGCCTTGGCGTCCGCGAGCTGCTCCCGCAACCTCGTCAAACCGCATCACTCCACCAGCAACCACACCTCTCCACTCTACCACATCGCCATAGTACGCTCGCCGCCACGCCAATTGCTCTCTCCGCTGACTCCCCAAGATGCTCGCCCGTGCTACCTTCCGCGCCGCTTCGGCCCCCACCCTCGTCGCCCGCCGCGGCTTCCAGTCCACCCGCGCGCAGATGTCGTCCCCCTACCACTACCCCGAGGGTCCCCGCAGCAACTTGCCATTCGACCCTCTGAAGAAGGGTTTCGCCTTCAAGTACTGGGGCTTCATGGGTGAGCTTGGCGCCTTGCACACCGGCCCGTGACACATAGCTAACACGTCCAGCTACCGGCTTCTCTCTGCCCTTCCTCCTGGCTGGTAAGCTCCATCCTGCAACCACATCTGCGCCGCATTACATACTAACCGCTATTCTCGCACAGTCTGGCAGACCAAGAAGAACAAGCCGTAAATGCTTTCCTACGAATTATGGACATGGCTTGAGGGCACTGGGAGACGTGGGAAACTGTAGTATAAGTGAAGATCCCGGCGACAACTGTACTAGACACAACAGCATCAATTTCATTGCCTGTCACTACAGCAGCTGTTTCCACACTCGTAGCTCTCGCCACAACGGCGGTGCTGCATATGCATACCTTCGTGATATGATGCAGTCTTGGCACAAGGGCACACTAGCGTGAGTCGTACCTCGAATGAAAATTGTTTGATTTCCACCATCTTGCCAGGCGAACTTGGATATCGCCAGATTTACAAACTCCCGAAAGGATGCGAAACCTCAAGACCGTGGCAAGGTCGCTCCTACAATTTTCTGGGGAAGACCCGCTGCCCCTCACTGCGACAGCGTGGGACGCTGCGTCCAATGCGCTCATATGCGCCTTTGGTCCATCCGAGTCACGTGCATCCATCGAACTCAAGAGGTTGCACTATACACGCACCGGCGCAGAGGACCGCTTGGAGAGCATAGCCGCCTGGGATGCACCATGCCCGTTGCCATCACTCACACACGACTCGATCCTGAGCCTGCATCACTTCGCCGACACAACAACATCATGTCTGCTCCTTGCTGGCGGCGATATCATCCTCGTTCGCGAGAACCCTATTGCAAATGAAGAGCTGGTCGAAATCGTTGGATCCGTCGATGTTGGAATCGCCGCCGCAGCCTGGTCGCCAGACGAGGAGCTTCTTGCCATCACTACCCAGGCTGACACACTGCTGCTGATGAGCCGCGACATTGAAAACATTGCAAGCATCACACTCGCACCTGAGGATGTCGATGTCTCGAACCATGTCTCTGTTGGATGGGGAAAGAAAGAGACGCAATTCAAGGGCAAAAGAGCTAGGGCACTTCAAGATCCAACTGTACCCGAGTACATCGATGCAGGAGATTTGAGCGCATTCGACGATCAGTCTGTGACTATCAGCTGGAGAGGCGATGGCGCATACTTCGCGCTCACCAAAGTTGAGCAGAAACAGCGCCGTATGATCCGTGTCTATTCTCGAGAGGGTCAACTGGACAGCGTCAGCGAACCTGTCGATGGCTTAGAAGGTGCGCTCAGCTGGCGTCCGTCTGGCAACCTAATCGCCAGTGTGCGACGCACTAGCGACAAACTCGAAGTGGTCTTTTTCGAACGTAATGGTCTTCGACATGGACAGTTCGACCTGCGCCTTACGCAAGAGGAGCTCAATGATCTGACCACCCCATTGACTGTCAAGTGGAATAGCGATTCCAGCGTACTGGCAGTCTCATTCGCAGATAAGGTGCAGCTCTGGACTATGAGCAACTACCACTACTATCTGAAGCAAGAATTGATCTTCCCCGACACAGCGACACGCACGGCTTTGTGCACTTGGCATGCTGAGCGACCGCTTGCTGTTGCCATTTCGACTGCTGGTACGTGAGTAATCAACACGTCCCGAGACGATCTAACGGTGCATCTTAGGTGCTCTGCAAATCGCCGAGTTTCTTTCTACTACAGCGGGAGGCTCAGTTGCTCCGCCAAATGACTACGGTCTTGTTGCGTCCATTGACGGATGTGAGTATTGACTGTACCATTCCAGCAGCAGGTCGTACTAACGTTCAAAGTATCACTGAAGCTTACCCCCCTAAGAGTCGCCAACGTTCCTCCACCTATGGCCTTCTGCACGGTACCTTTAACTCACAAGCCCACCGATGTCGCGATCTCTAAATCTGGGACACGTTTCGCGGTGCTGTCCAACTGCCACTTGGCTGTATATGCATTGGACGTAACCAAACGCCCTATCTCAAAACCATCGCTTTTATGGGAGAGCGATGCCCTAGAGGGACAGTCGGCCCGCCATGTTACATTCATTGATGATGAACATCTGTACGTACTGACTGACAGTTGGAGCGACGATGAGAGCTCGATTTGGAGGAGTGAAGACCAGATGCTGCTCCCGCAGGGTCCCATAGTCGAGGCAGACAGCACCTCGTCGCTTGCGAGCGGAATTGATTACCATAGCCTCTACCTGCAGTTGCAGAGCGGTGCAATCCACCAGGTCGACACCAATGAGGCAGCCTCGGATCTTCCACCACAGACTACATGGAGTCAGAAGTTCCCTGCCTTTGCACCCGACTTCAAGGTCATCAACATTGACGGACAGGTGAGCAAACATGATCAGTGTTGCGCACATAGGCACTAATGAGCATAGGATATTGCATTTGGCCTTACAAAGAGTGGTGTGCTCTTCGCCAATGACCGCGTCTTGGTTCGCAACTGCACCTCGTTCGTCGTGACACCGGCTCATCTGATCTTCACAACCACACAACATCTGCTCAAGTTTGTGCACTTGACAAGCATCGATGGTATGATCACTCAATATTTCGCTACAGATGCAGTGCTAACATATATAAGAACTCGAGGTGCCCGGAGATGAGCCGCAGACTGATGAGCGGTGCAGAAGCATTGAACGTGGCGCGAAGTTGGTCACTGTGATGCCCACAACTTACTCAGTGGTCTTACAGATGCCTCGCGGCAATCTCGAGACCATATATCCCCGAGCACTTGTGCTTGCAGCTATCCGACGTAGCATTGAGACCGACAAGTTCAGCGACGCCTTCTTCGCATGCCGCAACCAGCGAGTAGACATGAACATACTACACGACCATGATCCTGAACGATTCATGAAGAGTATAGAATTGATTGTTAACCAGATCAAGAAAGTCGAGCACATCGATCTGCTCCTGTCGCAGCTACGGTAAGCATTTCGCGTCAGTTCTTTACGACAACCATACTAACGGAGTATCAGCAATGAAGATGTATCAGAGACGATGTACCGCGAGACACTGAAGTCAAAAGACCTCGTGAATAAGTCCAAGCTCTCACAAGATCAGGTTGAGAACAAGGTTAATCGCATCTCGGATGCCTTCCTTGCCGTGCTAGAGCAAAAAGAGTACAAGGATGAACATTTGCAGAACATCATTACATCCCACGTCTCTAAGGTACCCCCCGCATTAGAAGCTGGTCTGGAGATGATTGGAAGGCTACAATCATCTCAAGACCCACTCACAGACAAGGCTGCCGAGCACATTTGCTTCCTGGCCGATGTCAACCAATTATACGACACATCGCTGGGACTTTACAATCTCGACCTTGCTCTTTTGATTGCACAGCAATCGCAAAAAGATCCCCGCGAGTACCTACCGCACCTACAATCTCTCCAGGATCTACCTGACACCCGACGAAAGTTCCAGATTGACGATCAACTCAGTCGTCGCGCTAAAGCACTCACATATCTCAAAGACCTGCAAGCATTCGACGAGGCGCAAGACTATATACAGAAGCATGTTCTGTATACTGAAGCTCTCGACATGTACCAGTACGACAGTGCACAGCTGAAGAAGATCATGCGTCTCTATGCAGACTACCTCAGTAGCACAAACAAGCATAGAGAAGCCGCGCTCGCGTATGAGTATCTCTCTGATTATGCGTCAGCCTGGCCTAGCTACCGCTCTGCAAATCTCTGGCGCGAGGCTCTTTCGTCCGCAACATTGGCCAATGTTTCTGAAGAAGAACTTACAGACCTCGCCTCATCCCTGGCTGAGGGCCTGGCAGAATCAAAGGACTACCATTCTGCAGCCACAATCACTTTTGACTACCTCTCCGATCTGCCCGCGGCCGCAAAACTCATGTGTCGCGGCCACCACTTTGCCGAAGCCACACGACTGGTCGTTTTGCGCCGCGAACCATCTCTCATCGAGTCCGTCATCGACCCCTCACTCGTTGAGCGCAGTGCAGACATGACCGAGTTCCTTGCAGACATGCGCACTCAGCTTCTTGCTCAGGTACCTCGCCTACAAGAACTGCGCACAAAGAAAGCAGAGGACCCAATGGCCTTTTACGACGGCATGGACGGCATCGACAACAACATCCCAGACAATATCTCGCTCGCGCCCACCGACACAACTAGCGGCGGCACATTCATGACTCGCTACACCAAGCAGACCGGCACTGTCAACACCACCGCAACCCGCAAGACCAGCAAAAACAAGCGTCGCGAGGAGCGCAAGCGCGCCCGAGGCAAGAAGGGCACAGTCTACGAGGAAGAGTACCTAGCCAATTCTATCGAACGTCTTATCGAGCGCATCAACAGCATGCAAGATGAGATCCAGCGCCTTATTGAGGGCCTGGTAAGGAGGGGCATGCGCGAGCGCGCGGATGCTGTAAGTAGAGCGCATCAGGAGGTCGTTGAGCGATGTAAGGACGCGGTTAGGGAGATGTACCCGGTGGATCCTGAGGCAGCGAAGAAGGTAGATGAGGGTGTGGAGGGTATTGACGGGACGCTGAAACCGACCGGTGGCGATGCGACACTGTGGGAAAGCTTGCAGGAGGTGGAGAGGAAACGAATCGCCCCGGTCGTCAAGGGCTTTGAAAGGCTGAGCTTGCTGTAGTGTGTAGGCCCGATTGGCTTGGACGTGAATATTCTGTAGACCTCTGTCGAAGCTGCTTTGTTGCAAGACGTGGATGGAAGGAATGAGGCAAGCACATCTTATGTTGACAAACAGCATCAACAGCGCATCGTTCTAACGGCACCGGAACCACGCCACAGCGCAACCCCGTGATCATTATTTGCTCTCTTCGCAAGGTCGTTTGTTGACGATGCACTTGACACCTTATTCCAGTGGTGTTGCGTTTGATCATTGCACCTGTACCTCACGATACAAGCTGACACGAGCCCTACTCATATCGATCGCCCAGTATTGAATTCGACACCTTTCAAGCCACATCACACATCCTCAACTTCCTCATCATCCATTCTGCGCCTCAGATTAACTCCCGGAAGTCGGCAGCCGCTTCACCGCACATCCTCAACGGCGGGAGCCGTACCCACCACAAGTTTCGACGAGCTTGCAGTCAAGCCTGATCCGGATCTCTCGGACCCAAGAGGTGCATCCTGGCTCTGGAAGAAGCTTGAAGTGCGGAAGCCCGGCGCAGCTTTGTCGTGTAGGCGCAGTCGAAACAGCCGACACGATTACGCGCATCAACGCACGACAGGGAAACTTCTGTCGACGTTTCGTAAACGCTCGTCGATCAAACAGCCGCCAGCCCTAGATTCCAGGCCCACGGATACCGTTCAAGGGCAGGACATTTACGAGGAAAAGCGCCGAGGATACGGGCTGTCACGACCACTCGATGTTAGGGTGCATGTCACAGAGATACTTTCAGGGTCTGTCACTCTGCTAGAATTCTGCAACACCGACGTCGAAATCTAGTTAAAGTGCCTCACAACTGAGTGATCCTAGTCTGCTGGCTGAGGTGAGTTTTACGCGACGTCTATCCAAGCTTGAGACCACACGTCGTGAGGTCTGGGCCTGGTGTTGCAATTCTCCGGCACGGAAGGAGCCGACTCGGATGCGGAGATGTTCGAGTAGGCTCGCCGATCACTTCCCGACGCTGATCGCGTGAACAGGCTAGCCCCAGGCCTTGAGCTGCAGTTCGTCAGTGACAAAGAGGGCACAACGATTGGCCTCGGTAACATCGTAAATCTCGACCTTGCGGGACAGCTGCGGATCATTGTTCCAGCCACAACAAATGTTGGACATGAGCCGAGCTTCCCAGTCTACATGCCTACACGTCCATTTGCTCCACCCAAATCCAGCTGCGAGTCGTGCGCACGCAAACAAGGCAGCACGATCCCACCTGGTCGGGCCTTCCGGTCTCACACATGAGCTCGGCCTAATCGAGCAGAAACGACGAAAGCGATCCAGGAGGTTGCCTGCTGGTGTGGTGTTTCGCGTCACGTCCCTGGCTGGGGAGCACCGCTGGGCTGCTTCCACTACATTCGACCTTTGATACACATTTATTGTTATATGCCATCCTCCGCGGACCTGCTCGAGATACTCCGTTGCGCTTTCTAATCTACTATACCACATCAGGAATTACAATGTCGTATCGTGGTCGACCAAGCAAAGGTTGTGAGCCATGTAGAGCTCGGAAAGTCAAGGTAAGATGCGTCTCGCCAAATAAACTCCGATCCAACGGTGGCTGTCATACCCCATCAATCTTCATCATCCGCTGTTGCTCGACTGGGGGCAATTGAAGGACTGCACATCGAATGCTCAAAAGCAATGGCTGACACGAAACCAAGTGCGACGAAACAAAACCAGCTTGTAATCGATGTACAAAATCAAGTCACGAGTGCAAGTACCGTGACCAGGGCGACCTCCTATTCCGCAATCAAACTGCCTTTGCCGCGCAGAGAGCCGAAGACTCATGGCGGAAGAGATCGAAGTCCCACCAACGTGCACTAAGTAGCAGCAGCGACAGCCATGTATCACCGCAGGGTGATCACGTGTCTCCAACATCGCGAGCGCGGCAGCCATCTTTCAGTGGAGTCCGACGTCAATCAGAGACGATATACGAGGGACACATAGACCTACCTGACAGCTCACCGGACATCGGCCGGTTTGACGACCTCTCCATTGCGCCAGACCTTAAGCCAGACCTCCGTCGATTAGCCTATGAAAGATTCGTGTATGACTTTATCATTCTCGAGTCGCCAAATCACCCGCCTGACGAGCCGTCTGACTCCTTGTGGAGTTTCATTCCCGTGTTATACAACAGAGCTCCGGCGGATTCATGTGTGGTTAATGTCGTCAATGCTGTGGCCTACGTCAACTTCGCGAATCGCTGCAATGCACCACAAGCAGAAGCCCTAGGGGAAGAATGTTTGGGAAGGGGTATGCTCCAACTGTCGAAGATGATAGCAGACAAGAAACAGGCAGTGTCAGACGAGGCGTTGTGCGCGGTGTATCTGATGGGCGTGTATGAGGTTAGTAGAGAAAACAAGTGAGGTGCTGATCGCATACAGTACTGACTTAAGTCAAGAATATCAGCTCCCAGCAACGACAGGGAACCTATATCGCCCACTCCAACGGCGCAAATGCATTGGTCAACATGCGTACTATTGAACAATTTTACAGTAACCCAGTCTCCGCCAGACTATACGAGGTAGCATATTCCCAGATGGTAAACCCCCAATTTTCTTTCAGTCTATTAACCTCTTCATGCAGCTGATATACTGGCAACAGCTGCTTGGTAACTTACATGCTGGCAAAGCACCTCCGCTTCCAGTGAATGATGCGATTGACGTGAAGAAACATCTACCCAGCATGTACAACCAGACTGGGTTGTTCGTGATGCAGCTTATCCACAGGGAAGCACGCTTGCACGCGAAATGGCATGAAATAAAGCAGAGCCCGAACCCTCCTACCACACGCAGGGACCTTGCAGAGCTTCTACAGGCCGCACTCGACCTGGATCAGAAATACCAGGCGTGGGAGGCCAACATACCCACGATCTGGAGATACAAAATGGAGTCCAACACACCAGAGGTTCGTGCAACCTACGACAGCAAGTGGCAGAAGCTGGTCCTGGACAGCCGAGGAGCACCTGATGAGATCCATTCATACACAAATTTGAAGCGGTGTTGGGTATGGGGATTCTACAGAACAAGCCGGATGTTCTTGTTACGCGATCTGCTTGAAATCCTGAACTGGATGTTCCGTCTGCCCGAAGCCGACCCTGTCATGGTGGCTCCTCTATCGCCCAACTTTGCCAGCCCTTTTCCTCTCGAGGATGAGGTCGCACCAGTCACATTTGACAGCACGTCTCTCCGTGTACACCACTCCTTCGCGACTGTCCACCTCGTCAACGTCATCGAGAAGAGCTGCTCTGCCATTCTCGGCAGCTTCACTGTGCCCGTCTATGGCAAATCTTACGAAGACGTCATGGGCATGCGCGGCTACGTCAACCTCTGGCCTTTAGGAATCATGGACGCAGTCCTACGCTCCGGCCTAGTCCCAGACTCCCAAGCGCCCATCAGCCCGCCAAGCACAGGACAGCACTCCCCACAACCGCAAGGCTCCCCTGCACCCGTACCCGACGTCCTCACACAGAACATGCACATGGCGTACCTCACCCCACCTCCCTACAACCAGAACAACAGTCCCTCCGTCGAACAAGAAGAACATGTCTCCCCACGCAGTGTCCACCCCACACACACCCGAACAGACTCCAAAACAACACCCATCTGGAACCCCTCCGCACCAAAGACACATATCTTCGACTCTTCCGCCCCGCACCCCTACGACCACCCTATTCACCTGCCCCCACTTCCCTTCGACATCACCAAGCCGCGCAAGATCGACGTCCGCGCAAGACGAGAGTGGTTGAATGCGATGCTGTATTACTCCGCGACGGATCTGGGGATCAAGAAGGGTTTGTACGTCCCGCTTACGGAAGGGTTTTTGCCACTGGTGAAGGGGACGGTGGATGCGGCGTTGGAGCGGTGAAGTAGAGGCGGGTCTGGAGACTGAAAGGCTGGACAGGCAGTGAGTGATGATCGAAGGTGGTTTGTTGATGTACATTGCAAGAGCAATTGATATAATTATAACAACTCAATGAGAGCACTTATACTGGTACAATGTGTACTAAGAAAATGTGGTCACCGATGAAGGCTGTGAGATACATTCATCTGCCCGCAGCTCTCGATATACCTGCACGAACAGATACGAATTGCCACTCACTTGTGTCTAGATGCGCGGCATCCAGTACCCTCCCCCGTCCCTGTCGCCGCAGCAGCGACACCTCATTGGACGCCCACCCCGCTGACATAATCCCATCCCACCGCCCACTCATTCTGCCACCCCACCCCATCGCGAATACCACATCAACATATTGCAGGCGCTTTCGCAAGCAACGTCCAAACAATAAACCCCAACACCCCATTCGCATCTAATAGCGCATACCCCTCAAAAATCAAACGCTCAATCTAGTATCGCCCGTCTGCAGCCTCTCAGCAAATTAACAACTCAAAATGGATATCCGCCTCCTCCGCCCGTCAGACATCCCGCACGTGCAGCTGGCCAACATCACCAATCTGCCCGAAAACTACTTCTGCAAGTACTATCTGTATCATGCGATGAGCTGGCCACAATTGAGCTACGTGGCTGTTGATGTGAGTGTTTCCATTCCCTATGTCGAATTGGTTCCAGGGGTTTGAGTTTTCGAGGAGTGAGATGGGGGGAAGGAGATGCGGTCGGAGGGTCAGAGGGAGGTGCGTAGGCTAGCGGGTGAAAGAGAGAAAAGAGAAGGAAAGAATTGGGTGGATCATGGCGGTCGCAGAAGGAGAGAAGCCGAAAGAGAAGGGAGATGTGCACACGACCACTCAACCCTTGATCGCGAGTCTGACGTTTAAAGAGCTTGGAAAAGAAGAAAGATGGGCAAGAGAAGGAAAGATCCACGGCTGGACCTCCACCTGTAGCCATCTCGTCTCACTTCATCCACCCACCCACCCAACCCTGCATCATACCTCTCACATCCGCCCTCTCGCGCTTCACTCACACCCACGCCGTTTCCTTCCATCTCAACTCCTCTCCTCTCGTCTCACATCCCAACCCACCCGCACCCCTCCCAACTAACACATCCCCCAGGTCTCCCGGCCCCCCAAGACCCCCTACGACCCGCCCAAGATCGTCGGCTACGTGCTCGCCAAAATGGAGGAAGAGCCCGCCGACGGCATTCCGCACGGCCACATCACGTCGCTGTCGGTGATGCGGACGCACCGCCGGCTCGGGCTGGCGGAGAAGCTGATGCGTCAGAGTCGTACGTGCATACCTTCAGCGCCCCATGTCTCTCTAACAGATGATACCCAGAGCGCGCCATGGCCGAAACCTTCGCCGCGCGCTACGTCTCCCTGCACGTGCGCATGTCCAACACGGCCGCGCTGCACCTCTACCGCGAGACGCTCGGCTTCAGCGTCGACAAGATCGAGGCCAAGTACTACGCCGACGGCGAGGACGCGTACAGCATGCGCATGGACTTGAGCGGGATCGACCGCGACAGCGAGGAGCCCGCGAAGAGCGAGGGTGTCGATGAGGGCGGCGAGGTGGGGAGCGAGGGGGATAAGGCCATGCGCAAGGTCGCCATCGGGAAGCAGCGCGGGGTTGCGGATTTGGTGGAGGTTGTGGCCGGGAAGGAGGTTGCTGCTTAGATTAGGAGGGGTGGGGTGGGGTGAATGTGTGCGTGTGTGTGTGGCGATGTGTGTGTGAGTGAGAGAGAGAGGGGAGGGGGATTGTGAGGTCCGTGGTTCGTTGATGGCAGAGGGAGTCAAGTCAGATGTGGGGAGACTGGAGACAGGAGACTGGATACTGGAGACCAACGGCGCAGCACCTCCGAGTATACTACGCTGTACTTTGGAACTTCTACTCTGCAAATACACGCACGCACGCACTCACACACGCATGCTCCAACCTTCTCTTGCAATCAGACTGTGCGCATTGACGAACAAGCGCCATCGTTGTCCCATTCTTCTATCTGTCTGTCTATCTATCGACCATCAATCAACTAAGAAAAAGATGTCTCGTTCGCGGTGCAGTCGTCGTGGATGTATGTATGTGTGTGTATGCAAAAAAAGAAAAACGCCCTCGCTATGTATGCATGCATGTATGCAAAGCGAACCCTCCTACCCAGCCTATGGGGTATCATAAACGCCGCAATGCGCGCGGATCGAAGTCAAGTCAGTCGTAAATCATGAATCTGGGGGGTGTTGTCCCACAGCCTACAGCCCACAGCCCATAGCCCACAGCAATCGTGCGAGGAGCTTGGATGCGCACTCCACGTCACACTCCCCTCCACCCTCCACCCCACGCATAACCCTGCTCTTTCTTGCGTCGACAATTGCCCCTACATCAACCCCCCCAACACCACCTTGCCCACCCCGCCGACCTCGCCCCTCACACCCGCGCGACAGCTCTCCTCGAACTCCCTCACGACGCCCGCGAGGATAATCTTGCGCACGCGCGCATCCGCCTTGGAGAAGAGATCGCCGACGGTGCTGGGCACGCCCTGGCCGGCCTGCGCGACGCTCTCAGGGGTAGACAGCATGCTGAGCATCTTGGAGTAGCAATCGATGAGGACGTCGCAGAGGCTTGCGAACGTGGAGAAGAAGTCCGGGTCGAAGGGCAGCGAGGGGGTTTGGAGGTAGGTGTAGGACTCGCCGGGGTTGAGGTCGTCGTTTGCCGAGGGGAAGGAGGTGGGGGGATCGACCATGCCTGCCAGACCACCACCGCCGCCGCCACCGCCGCTGGAGGACTCGGAGCCGTAGCTGGTCTGCGGGGTGAGCAGGGGGAAGTCGCCCGTGGCGGAGGAGGAGCGGCGCCCTTTGCCGCCGAGGTTGGCGCGCTTGAACATCTGCGGGATGCGTGCGCGCGACAGGCTGGGCGCGGAGCCGTCGGTCGGGTGCATGGATTGGTATTGCTCGAATTCGAGGAGGAGGGCGTTGAGAGCGCGCAGGTAGTCGCCGGGGGAGTTGGCGTGCATGTCGAGGATGGTGGGGAGGGAGAAGCCCAGCAGGAGGTATTGGGTTGCGCGTCGGGATTGAGCGCGTGGGGTGAAGGAAGGGAGGCGGGTGAGGTCGTTCTTGGAGAAGAGGAGCGTGTTGAACCAGTAGATGCGGCCCTCGTGACTAGGGGATGTTAGTGGGGCGTTTGGGGGGAAGTGGAAGTGGGGAAGGGAGGTGGTGCTTACGCCTTTCGTAGGTAGTCCAGGGTGGAGATGCGCTTCGAGGCCAATTCCTGGATGTGCTGGAAGATGATGTGTGGGTTTGCGCCGTTGGGGACGGGGATGGGGGCAGCGGGGGCGAGGCTGGCGCCGGCAATGCTGCCCTGGCGCTGGGCCTGCTGCATGTCTTTCTGCGAGGGGGGATGCGGGTGTCGCAGGGGGATGGGGACGGCCATGCCGAAGGACGACTTGGGCTTGTCGAGGGCGCTCAGCGGCGTCTTGTCGTAGTGCTGCAGACCTCCACCATCGGGCTTCACGTTGTCGCTGCTCTTGGCCTTGTTGCGGGCAAAGGTCGAGATGGAGAGGGTCGGGCGCGAGGCGGCGAGGGGGGCAGCCGGTGGAATGCCCTTGTCGGGGGACAGCGAGACCGAGTGCATGGTAGAGGCCGAGGGGTGCCTCTTGTGGTGGGACGAGGCGGCGGAGCGCAGGGAGGTGCTGCGGCTTCTCCGCAACTGCAGGCCGTCGACGGTGCTGGAGATGCTGTGCCGGGAGAAGCGCTTCTGTGGCGTTCTGGGCGGATCGTATTGGCTGGCAACGGGAGGGGCCACGCCTGCGTCTGCGTATGCGTCTGCGTCTGCTGGCGGCGTGCGGACGAGGACAGCGGCCGTGGCAGGGCGAGCAGAGAGGTCGGCGGGCGCAGTGGGCGCAGAGGGGGGCAGCTGGATGGACGAGGGCACCTGGGGACGCGCTCGCGACGTCTTGGATCGGCCAAAGAAGGACGGCTTGCGGAAGACGCTGCTCGTCGAAGGGTCCATGGTCTGCATTCTTGGTCCCCACACGGCGTTCAGGGGCTTGTAACGCGGGGTCTTCTCTAGCGCATGTTGGTGTCGTCGACTTTGGCTTGGGCGCAATGCAGGTACGCCCCGTATAGAGATCTGCCCAGCTGAGGTCGGTACTCGTACTTGTACTTATGGGAGTGTCCGTGTCTGCTCTGCGCCTAAGCGAACGCCCGTTCTCGTCACACGGCGCGCGCGACACAAGCGCTGCTGCACCAATCGAGCCCGCACCGCACTCGGCGCGCAAGCAGCGTCGCAGCAGAGCGTCGAGGGCGCCCAGCCAATCGTGTCACTGGAGCCACCGCAGCGCCGCGTCCCCTGCAAACAAGGGTCCACGCTTGTGCTGCCGCTGCCGAGTGTGCCTCTGTAAACCCATGTGATGTGACGTCTGTGTCTTGGGCGCTGGGCGTCGCTTGACCCTGACCCTGACCCTGACCGCCGCCGACACGGTTTCGCTGCGTCCTGCCAGTCTGCCAGATTACCGAATTCTGCCTGCGAATCAACCACCATGTCTAATCTGCAGCGCCGCCAGAGCGCAAAGGTGGGGGTCGTCCGTACGGCGTGTGTGCATGGCCTGCGCTAACACGACAACACAGGGCGAGGTGGTGCCAGTCGAAGGCGCATGGCCTGTTGGCCCGCAGCAAGACGTCGATGTGTCGCAGGACCGCATCTGGGTCGACGGCTGCTTTGACTTTGCCCACCACGGTAACTACCTTCCCTTCTGACACAGTCCTGCAATTGAGTTGAGTCGCTGGGCTCACACACAACACAGGCCATGCGGGTGCTATGCTGCAGGCCCGCCAGCTGGGCACTGAGCTGCTCGTCGGCGTGCACTCGGACGAGGCCATCCTCGAGAACAAGGGCCCAACCGTCATGCGTCTGAACGAGCGCATCATGGCCGTCGAGGCCTGCCGCTGGGCCACCAAAGCCGTCCCCCACGCCCCTTATGTCACCTCTCTGCCCTGGATCACCCACTACGGCTGCCAGTTCGTCGTCCATGGCGACGACATCACCTCCGACAGCGACGGCAAGGACTGCTACCGCTATGTCAAGGCTGCCGGCCGCTTCAAGGTCGTCAAGCGTACCCCCGGCATCTCCACTACCGATCTTGTCGGCCGCATGCTGCTGTGTACCAAGTCGCACTTCATACACTCGCTGGAGAAGCGCCTCTCTGGCGATGAGGGTCCTGGCGGCGAGCTCGAGAGGCAGAAGGAGGGCGAGGCTATGCTGCAGCGCATCAGGGACTACGCAACCGATGCAAGCGGGAAAGCGCCGGGCTGCGATGTGTGGTACTGGCACGCCTCGCGACCAGCCAAGTTGCGACGCACCACCACAAGCAACGCTACAAGTGCCGCATCCAACGAGCCGCGCCCAGGCGTAGGAAGGTCCCAGACCGGCCAGTCCACCCTTGGTCCCGTGAAGGAAGAGAAGGGTAAGTTCCATCAACTTGTGCAGGGCAAGGGTGTCAAGCCGGGCCAGGTCGTTGCTTACGTCGATGGCGGGTGGGATCTCTTCTCGTCCGGCCACATCGAATTCCTGCGCAAGGTCACCGAGGCGGAGGAGAACGCCGCCAAGGAGCGCGGATGGTACACTGAGGAAGCCAAGGCGGACAGGATAGCTAAGACCGGCGAGGACTACGGGCCCATCTTCCTGGTGGCCGGCATCCACGACGACGAGGTCATCAACCACTGGAAGGGCATCAACTACCCCATCATGAACATCTTCGAGCGCGGCCTGTGCGTGCTGCAATGCAAGGTTCGCTATCCCTGCACCCTCCCCACCTTGTTCTTCTACTAACGCCCCCCAGTACATCCACGCCGCCATCTTCGGCGCCCCCTTCTCCCTCTCCAAAGCCTTCCTGCTCACCCTCCCTTACGGCACGCCTGTCGCCGTCTACCACGGGATAACCAAGTTCATGCCGCTGACCTACGACCCCTACGCCGTGGCCAAGACGCTCAACATCTACCGCGAAGTCGCTAACCACGAGTTCCAAAACGTCAACGCCGCCGAGATTGTCGCGCGCATCATGAAGAGCCGGGCGCTGTACGAGGAGCGGCAGCGCAAGAAGGGCGAGAAAGGCGTCAGCGAGGAGGCAGAGAAGATCAGGCAGGAGATGGAGCGCGAGCAGAGGAGACGGGAGATTGAGGGGCAGTTTGGCATCTAGGCGCGGTGCCGGTCTGCGTGGCGGGGAGATTCGAGTGTCCGTGTCAGTGGAGGTGATATGCGAGTGAGATGCGGAGTTAGCTAGCTAGCGTATCCTCTTAACCCCGCTCTTAGCGCGTTTCTGCGCGTCAACACCAACTTTCCACTCTACAAAAGTTCAACGCCATATCAAAAAGAAAGCCACCTCACACCAGCGCAACGTGCCCCCGCGCATTGGCCACACCACTTCATCCCCCACACGTCTTCTCCCACACGCTTCCGCCTCGAACCAAGAAACCCCCCTTCGATCGCAGCGCACGCCCACACACGATGCCGCCCAAACGCATGTCCGACATCCTCCCGTCCTCCTCGTCCTCGCTCTCCACCCACATCCCCGCCAAACACAACAACAACAACACCACCACGATCTCCCCGCTGCCCTCGAGCCAAGACCCCACACTCCCTCTCGCCGAGGACACCGCCCAGCCCAGCAACACCAACAGCACCGGCAATCCCGACTCAAGCAGCAAGAAACGAAAGCGCACCCCAGCAGCAGAAGCAGCAGCAGTCCCCACGCCCAACCACCCACACCACTCGCCACCCACCAGCGCGAAGGGTACCGGCAATGCCAACACAAACCATCCAGCCCTCTACACGCCCTGGCTCCTGCTCCCCGTCCCGCAACGGCGCGAGCTCGAGAAGGAAGGACTGGGGAGCGGTAATAATGGGGTGGAAGTCCTAGTCTGGACCAAGAACCAAAATGTTCGCGCGGCGGTTACGAGGGTCAGATCGGTGCTCCAAGGACACGTGGACGGAGAAGGGACAGGGACTGGGAAACGGGTGATTGCGGTTAGTGCGCAAGCTGCGGGGACGGTGAAGGTGGTGGGGATTGTGGAGGTGGTGAGGAGGGTTGTCGCTGCGTCTGACGGTGGAGGACGAGGGGAGGGGGAGGGGGAAGGGGAGGGAAAGGGCGAAGGGAAGAAGTGGTGGGTTTACACGGTGTTGAGTAGTGTTGTTGGTCCAAGGCGGAGGAGGAGAGGGGTAAAGGGGGTAAAGGGTGGGGAGGCAGAGGGGGAGGAGATGGAAATTGATGAAGGTGAGGACGAGGACACGGCGGGGCTGCAGGGGGAGAGAGAGGAAGAAGGTGGTGCTGTGAAGGCGTCTGGAGATGAGGATAAGGATGCGGGCGCTGAGACAAAGGTCCCGGTGCTTACGGTGTGGTTCTCACGGAGCAGGTTGAGTGGCTGGAGGGAAGCGTTTGGGGAGGAGGAGTTGCTGGTGTGTGGGTGAGGCATGTCTGCCTGTTCGTCAAGGGGAGATAGGGAGATCAGATAGATATAAGTAGGGCTCGGTGGAGTTTGTTGAGGAGAGATGTATTGAGCGTAGCGTGGGGTCAAGTTCTTCACCCACAAGTATCACCCTTCTTCGTGGCGCATTCTGTTGACCAACTCGGAACTGGTTGATTCAACTGGGTTCCATGGGTCCCGCCTGTCCGAGTACTTCCACTGTGGTTTGCCTTAGTGACGGTGACCTGGTGATACTGGGCGTGAATGCGGGTATAGCTTCGATAAGTGCGGGGACCGTTGGTGGGCGTCGTTTGGAGTGTTCAGAGGTATGGCATACTTTGCGGCTAGCTGTACGAGAAGATCGAGCGGAGAGTTTTTTTTGTCCGGAGAAAGTCTGGTTATCAGGTGTGTGTTCGAAGAGGATGGACATCGGTGGCCGTTGGTATTGGGTGAAGTCCAGATCGAGTGGGGCTTAAGGGGTGGTGTGAGAAACCTCTTTATCGGTGTAGAAGTAGGATGTGATGGCTACGGCTCTTGTTCGTAAGAATAGGTCGGGTGATGAAATGGACCAGCAAGATGTCTTATTTCATGCGGACAGCTGATATGTTAGCTAACCACGGCTCATGGAAGACAGGTGAATATCCGTATCGACTCTTGCATTGGACCTGTCGTTATGGACTGAGAGTAATTTTAAGGTGGAAGGGCCATCTCTCTTGATCGCAATGTGCAAACAGGCAGAACAAGACTGCTAGCAACCCAGCAAGTGTATCGTCATGCTCCGATGCCTTGACTAACGCAACATGTAAAATCCATCGATAGTAGTGATCATTCCCGTGCTTGAAATATCCCAGCTTAGTAGCACATCCTCCTCCCTTGTAGGTATACTACGAATACTAGTGCAGCGTACCCGATGACTACGATTCTCCAGCGAGACTGCGGCGAAAATTGCCGTTCGCAGTCTCCAAGCAGTCGTGAAACGTGGAGAGCAGCGCGCCATATCGCCACTGAAACCGGAGGTGCGGTTTACCACACAGCCAGAGAGCAGCTTGCTCATACTCGTCTGGCTTGGTGATGAACAAACTGTATCCAACCACGACAGTCTCGAGGATCGGAAGGGCTCGATGCACAGCCATCAGCTCAGTGTGCCTCGACACGCATCCAGGAGCGGGAAAGTCGAAGCGACTGCGGTTATATTCTTTCAAGACCGAGAGGGCTATCTCATGGCTGAGTTCCAGTGTGCAGACGTGGGTGAAGCGGCTTGCGTAGCGAGATAGAACGTTTGGAACACTTGGAATGACTTGATCGCTGGTTATGTTGACTGTGTGGTAGGTGTTGAGCGAGGGTCGCGACTCATGGTGGATTTGGCGACAGACCAGGGTGAGACTTGGTGTCTTGGCTTGGAGTACCCAACGCTGCTGTAGCTGTGAAGGCACTACTTTGGCGGTAGCGGTAGTGAGCACCATACTGTAGATCTCGTTGCGCACCTCTGGTGAAAGGCGCAGGAGAAGCGATAGCCTCTGGTTGCGCTTGGTGCTGACTTTGTTCAGCTTGGAATGCAAATAGTTCCTGTCGCCGACTCACATTGCGTCGTGTTGGATGTTGGTCATCCCCATGGTGTTGGGTGGTAAGGTAGGTCCTGGAGAGGGTGGCGGGAATGTTAGATGTACATATGGCGAGCAGCAGGCCAAAAGAGGAAAGAGAGCAAACAGGCGCTGGAGTGGACACGGGCGCTTGGATTGTGCTCACTCCTTTCACTTTCACTTCATATGGATGAGGAAGTGGTTGTTTGGTACATTCATTGTAGATTTAGTTACGTTTGTTTATTGCCCGCTGTGTATGTAGACGTGCTTTACTTGCAGCTATGACACTACATGATTCGAACATGTGCGATTGGACTTGACAGACCAAAACCAGACATATTAGTCCTCATCTGAGTCCTCATCTGAGTCTTCCTCATAGTCCTCATCAGAGTCTGCATCACAGTCCTCATCGGGTTCCTCGTCAGAGTCTTCTTCAGAACCTTCATCGGGATTCTCATCAGTATCTTCTTCCGGCGTTACGATGATTACCTGAAGCTCTGGCTGAGCGAAGAACCATCTTGCTGCGTTCTCGCACACCTCGACAGTACTCTCAAGGGGCCAGACCACAGTCCTAAGAGCAGGAAAGTAAAATTGTCTCATCGTCGCTTCTCCCGTGTTTCCCGTCCTCTGTGCAAAATCCCAACACTGCAGTATCCTTGAAGCAATGTGATCGCACACTTCCACCCTCGTTACTTTCTTGAATCGACTCGCTTGCTTGGCAAGAAGTCGGGCGATGTCTTCCAAGAGTCCAGTGCCCTCCATCTCTACTGTCGTGTAGCTGTTCAAGTACGGGATTACTTCGTTTTGAATTTGGCGGGATACCGCTAGCAGTGCGGGCCTCTTGCAATGGACTACGAAGTATGAGGGGTTGTGGCCTGCTGCTTTAGCTCCATTGAAGTGATGTGTGTCTACACGTATAGAAATAGTTGATAGCGCAAATTCATAGACCATATTGCGAAGTTCAAGTGGGAGGTCTAGAAGGCGGAAGGTATGTTGCATGGGTAGTGTGCTGTGGGGCGTCAGTGGAGCTTGAGGTTATGAATGGAGGTTGCATACGTTACGTAAGGAGTGCTTGGGCTCGAGCTCGAGCTTGGGTTTGGGCTTTGGATCAGGAGGTTGGTTGAATCCATGGTGTTGGAGGGTTGAAGTTGAGCAACAGGGCTAGGTGGACGGAAGAAACGCGACCGACAAACGCGGAAGCTTGGCGGCACGTTTGCCTGATGTTCCAGTTTGTGTATGCTGTACGGCGGAGAAGTGCTTGTGGTAGATCACGCTAGTTTGCTCTTGTTTGCCCACAATTTCGCTGCGTACCATCGCACACACCCAAGACCAAATGACTGCGACTGTTTGATCGTGTAAGAAGTCTTGTATAGACTGAGTAGATAGGTACATGACATGGGAGACAACAAAGACTCGTTTGACGACAGATACCGAGCGTGTGAACGTTAAGGAAGCCGCTGACGTTATGAAAGAGGGCGCAGATGCTGTGCTTGGCTTGTGCTAATTTCTCTCACTTCTGTTTACTGCCGTCCGTTCTTGCGCTGTACATGGAAATGACTAATAGCGTACCCGATATCCTTGAGCATGCGTAGTTCATGATTCGTGTATTCTCCGAAGTCTGTGTACGTGTATTTCGCTCGCTACTACAAAACCTTATAATCTATATAGGTATCACTAAACCTTCCTGCCATATCAACACCACGCACGTCACTACTCATTCGAGTCATAGTCAGTATTTACCCCTTCATGGACCAAAGATGACAAGGAGGATCGGGCTGATCGAAGGACCACTTCGCCGCACTCTCACATTGCTCAGAGCTGACAGAGTAGCCTTCAGGCCACACCACCACCTCCAACTGCGGGAAGACGACCGTCATGTTCTTCTTGGCGTTGTTTCCCCCAGCTTTCGATCTTATCACAGCGCCCCTTGTTATCGACCAACATTTACCAGTAGCATCGTCCCAGTTGTGGCAATCAGAGCAATCTCTCTTACACCCACATCAAAAATGTATGCGGCATGTAGATCTGGGAATGAGCAGATCATTTGACGATGGTTTTGTCGAAAGTAAGCCCATCCGCTCTTCGCAGCTACAAGACTGTCTCGAGGACTGGGGAGTGTTTGCTAATGACATCTCGCATGTAGCGATCCAAAGCGTCTTCAATTTCTCTGATGTCCCTCTCCGTTCTGAGCATTACGAGAGAGGTTTGACTTGAATAGAGCTTGAGGATTTTGACGTTGCGAAAGTGGCTTGCGAACATGACTGCTGTATTCTTAAAGTTGGAGCACACCCATAGGCCTTGGAACTCAAGAATGCTGTACTGATCGAGGTATACCTTCGAGGCGCAGTAGGTCTGGCGGCAGGCTAAGATCAGTCCTGGAACATAGCGCCTCATCGTAAAGATCCAGTTTGTGTGGTGCACATCGACAATAGCAGACTGAACCAACAAGCTGTAGATATTGTTGCGCACCTCAGCAGGAAGACGCAGAAAAGGCGAGGCCGCTTGGTTACGCTCGGAACTCATACGGATTAGCGATGGAAACTGGAAAGCAACTATCAACTCACGTAGCATCCCGCTCACTTTGAGCCATGGTCATATTGGATTGTAGTGTGGATGTCAAGTGCGAGCGTCAGTAAAGAGCAGGAGGAGCATGAGAGAAGTGGGGAGAAGGCAGATTATTTATCGATAGCGCGGAAGCTCTTTCACTTGTGTGATGTCATTGACAGATACTTAGTCGAGCACTGTTACCTAAGCACAGAATTACAAGAGCTTGGAGTAGCACAATGCTTGAGTATCCTTGCAACAAGGTGCCTGAAGAAGTTGAATGCGTCTGATGTACCGTAACGTCACAAAACGCTCCACATGTAACGTCGACCACTGATAATATCCGCTCTGACCCTGAAGTGCCGGCCTTGCTATAGTTGGCATATTGTATAGCAGCCTAGACATCTGCCACGTAGGTGAACGAAACTCCTGGGAGCCCGAAAAAGCAGTCTTCGAGGATCTTGCGCTTCGTCTCATTCCGTCCAATGCTATCCGACAGAATGACCTCTTGGAGAGCCGGTAACATCTTGCTGAGTTGCACCGCCCATCCTCTTTGGATGTCTCCGCAGCACCAGCTGGGTACCAAGAAATATTCCATCACCATATCTTCCTGGATCTCAAGGGCCAGGCAAAGCACCTTGACATCACGCAGATACTCTTTGCGACTCTCGATCGTACTTACAAGTTCGCAGAATGGTACGTCTCCGGCAATCGTAACAGCGGTGAACTCCGTGACGAATACCTTCGATTCCATGTACATCTGTCGAAAGACTGAGAGCATAGCTGGTAAAGTACGACTGAGCGTGTACTCGGGCTCAACTTCCCAGAGAACGGTATCGGAAGCACGTTCCCATTCAAGGGGCAGCGCGTGACAGTGCAGGTCAGCGGTCTCGAACGCAAGCTTGTAAATTTCGTTTCGGATCTCCGCAGGAAGGCGCCAGAACGTAGGGTCTTTTTGATCATGCTTTGTGCTGCGACCTGGTCAACAAACCTTTATGGTGTAGCCAGCATAAGAGACTCACACAACACTGTCCTCCTCGGTAGAGGCAGCTGAAGCCGTCGAACTCATGATATTAGAACTTTGCGCGTGGGCATGGGCGGTAGGCTGGAGGCGAGGTGCGACTGGCTGAAGAAGAAGACGGGGTGGAAGTAGGAAGGAGCAAACGCAACGCCAAGAGTTGGGAGACATCTTCACTTTGATTCTGCTACCAGGGTCTAACATTATAGACTGCATGTGTCTCAAGAGCTTCGAACTGAGCCATCCGATTTTCGATGACAGTCACCTGTGTCCCAAATTGCTTTGACCTCCACTGCGTTGGCTGTCTGTATTCAATGTGTACCTAGCCAAGCCTCTATTGATCGTACATCAGAACGAGAACCACGAAGAGATCATGTGTACATGATAGACACTCCACCGTAGCCGAAGTTATCTTCGAGAGCATCCTCGTACCTCTGCTGATACAGCCTACAGGCAGCTGGCAGAATGACGAACTTCAGAGCTGGGAAGACTGACATCCAAACATCCTTCCCTGCTTGTACACCAGGCCGTCGCCCGGGAGCATTGAAGATCCAAGTACCTGCCGTGCGATACTCGAAGTCATCCGTAATGTCGTATCCAACGGTCAAAGACAGGCGGAGTACTTGAACACTCTCGAAGTATCGCTTGTGTTTGGGCAATGCCCACTTGAACCGACGAAAGTCAACATGCTCACTGATATCAACCGTGGAATAAGTAGGAATGAAGACTTTCGACTCGCTGTGCACTTGTCGACACACCAGAAGCAGATTCGGTAGTGTACGCTTTAGGCTCGGCTGCGATGTGTTCCACTCATATCGGTTGAGAGGACCGATGAACGGCTCTTTGCGGTAATGCAAGAAAGCCGTGTCGAGAACGTAGCTGTATATCATGTTGCGGATCTCGGCTGGTGTTCTCAAGAGTAGCGAGTCTCGCTGGTTCTGCTCAGTCCTAATGCATGATTAGATGTATCGCAAAAGGATTTTAGAATGATAACTCACACTGCATCGCGTCGATCCCTCTCGTCACACCTATCTTTCGTGTCTCCCGCCTTCTTCTTAGCGTGCTCGTGCACGGTGTTGACCGCGGCCATGAACGTGGGAGTTTTTGTATGCAATTGAGTGGTGTGGGTTAAGGAGTTGAGTCATGTAGAGTTGTGGTGGCTAGGATGCGGGCACAGGTGGCCACAAGACTTTGGAAAGAACCCGGTCGTGGCTTAATTTTCACTGCAATTCTGAGAACAATGATCCTGTGGATCATGACAGATGTTTCACTCATGTCTTCATAGGAGATTGACATTTGCTGAACAGAAGCTACCCAAGCAACGTTCGTGATCATCAGCTAGCCTTGTACCCTTTTCCAATCACCATGACTTTTCCACTTCAAGTGACATACATGTCTTTGTCAGGGGGGAAATTCTACAGTATCCCACGAATGATTTTCTCCCCAGAAATGCCCTGCACTTATCCAGACTTCAGTAGTGGGAGCCGTTCATACGCAAAGCAACCGCACCTTTCGTCCCGTGCGTATTCCCAATAAAGACCGAATCGATAGTTCCGCTCCAGACACCAGACAATATCTGGACTCAAGTAAAGCTCCCGAGTTTTATGTAGAGTCTCTATCTGGTGCATAGCAAGTACCAGCTTGTTGTAGAAGCATGAGCCAGTGACAACAAGCCTTTGGAAGACTGGCACTGTGAAGGATCCCACTCAACATACGTCTGATGACAGGCCCAAGCCAGGGCTGGCATTTTCCAACGAGCCGGAGCTCTGCTTTTGGGAATGGATGATGGAACGGCGGACGAACCTGGATGCAGTGAATGTTTGAGGCTACGTTCGTATAGCTGTAGATCTGGTTATGCAGCTCGCCAACCAAGCGTAGGAGAGGTGACTGGAGCTGATTCTGTATCGTGGTACTCTCATTAGTATATCTCCAGAACCTATTATGCACGTCACTCACATTGCCTCAAGAACCACGTCGTTACCACCAGAGCGCACATTGTCGAAGTGTGCCATGATATTAAAACTTTCTGTGTGCGATGTGCGATACGGAAAATTGGCAAGACAAAGGAGGAAGCGTGCTGACCGTGGCTCTGTTAAATGGTCTAGTCGCTGTCACTATTGCTTTCACTCATGTCCTGCAACATTCATGTATAGACCACTAACGGTTTCCGAACGAGCTGAAAGAGAGGTCTCGAACGAACTTCATGACATGACGATTTTGCGATCGCGCATTTTAAGAGCCTGCTCTAACCCATCACGCTGACCGGTCTAAGTCGCACATGAGTAGCAGTCATGATCCTACCCTTCTGAAAGCAATAACGCACGGCCTTTCTGAAAATCTCCCCTTGAATGCTCGTCTTCGATCGCATCACTATCCTCAAGGATGGAAACAATCGATTTGCTGTTATGGCGCATTCGTTCGACTCAGATCCGTTCCAGTATTCAACCATGCTGAATGCAAGCTGTCCATCCACGCAGAGGGTTTGGATTGAGTTGAGCTGATTCTCCAGAGGTCTCATTGCATCCACAAAGTTCTCGAAGGAATCGAAAACGGATGAGATGATGAGAGTCGTAGCAATATTTTTAAGAGAATGCCACTCTTGATGCAACTGGTGGCAGACTTGGGAGAGGATCGATGGCTGGGGTAGTAGTTTCCTTTGCGGACCCTTGAGACGGAAAATATTGCGAAATTCTATGGTCGCTGGGTCATATATGAGAGTATGTATACGGTCCCGTAGTTCGAGGGGTAGTTGCAAAAAAGGAGACTTTTGATGGCTTGTTTGTGAGCTGTGGTAGGGATGAGTCAGGGAAAGCTAAATGGGTCTCGTCTATGCACTTACATGTCCTTATACTGCGCCTCAGAAATCTCGATAGAACGAGACATCGTCTCTGAAAGCTTGGTCTATGATCTAGAAGACAAGCAGAGGTTAGTTGCTTTATGTCGTGGCTGTCATTTGAAACCTTACAAGACGCGCAAGTGCACACGAATACGAAGCAAGCGACCCAATCATGATGCAGGTCTGAGGCGTCCCAGATATTAGTTCGCAGAACGCCTGATATCACCACGTACTTGTTTTCAAGATGATGTCGCGACTTGGGCCTGCACTGAGATTGAAGCTCTGGCTCTCGCTGATCAGCTGCGTATCATTGAAATGAACATGCGGATCTCTACCACGGAAAACATCGTGAATTGCTGAAGGAAGGATATAAGTTGCATGGATATGTGCCTGTCATTATAAAGCCTTCTCATCACTAGATCGGATGGAATATCTCCAAAATAGGAACATAATTCAGTCTTGGCCACAACTTTGAGGGTACCGAAATAAGTCTGCGGAACGATCTGACTTAGCGCGCACCGTCTGCAGCTTACTACCCTGGGCATCTTCTCTTAAGACCATTACGGCCTTTAAGGCCTTCCATCTATCGATTTTTTCTTGGCTTTGATCTTTGGAAATCGGCGTACTGTAGACGGGCCTCTGAAGGGCTTGATCTCGCAGCGGATTTGGCGACATACGCGACGAAGGGGCGTGTCACAGACAGTCTTCGATGCGAGGGCAAAGCCGTAGATCTTGTTGCGTAGCTCGGCAGGTAATCTCAGCAATGGAGAGCCCTCTTGATTCTCCTCAGTTCTGATTTCTCAGTATCGAGTGTCCAACTTTCTCGGGCACACTTACAGAATATCATATCCGAAGACCGCGTATGGGTTCGGCGTTGCGAAAGGGCTATCATGGCGTGTCAGCTTCCTGTCATGCTTGCGGGACGCCATGATTCTGCGGAGTCGATTGGATCAATCGGGGAAGAAAGACAAAGAAAAGTTTGCCTGGGTGAATCTTAACTCTTGGCGTGGTGAGAGTGAGAATGAGATTCGTCTTTCTCCGTGTTCTATTGAGGCGCAAAAGCGACCACTTGGAGGAGCTGTGACGATGGTCTGATAAACTTCGCTCTTCTCATCAACACAGAGCGACCTGGTACAGCCCTTTCTCCAGTTTGCCAGAAGGTTCCACCGACAGTGGCTGAAATTCGACCTTCCGCCGCCTCGCCATGATCATTGTCGAAACCACCAAGTATTAGTCGCTTGATCTCAGCGATCAGTTTGGCGCATTGAAGCCTCAATGCACCACGATCTTTCTTTGTCCACCGCTGTATCGACCTCAACGAGAAGCCACGCTCAATCGTGGTGTACGATAAAAGAGATCTGCAAGGAAGAACAGAAGATCGATCATCTTATCGCCGCTATCTTCATTGTCGCTGTCTTCGAATTGGCAATACTCTTCATCACCCTCTCGAGGCTCCAAGATCACCAGATGTTTCAAGTTCAGAAACATCGAGACAAACAGATTATAGAGGATGGGTTTGTAAGGATATCTGAACTAGATCGTGAGCAGTATAGTTCGCTTGATCTCCAAGGTGGTCCCAAAGGGAAATCCTTTGGCGGCCTGGTCCTCCGAAACTTCGAACAAAAGCAAGTCATCCAACAATCGAACGGTCGGAGGTGACGAGATATAGGCTTGAGTCTCGTGGCGAAGCTGAACGCAGGTTTGATGTAGGCCAGGGTTGTGAGCGACTGCCCACAGTGATTCATCGCCTTCTGGGTCAAATCGTAGAGTGGCTCCATCGAATATGAGCTCGTAAACCTTGTTCCGTAGCTCACCAGGGAGACAAAATAGCGGCGACTCGGTCTGGTTGCGCTTCGTGCTGCCACAGTCAGCGCTGTTAATCTTGAACTTGCAGAGGTACTCACATTGCAGATAGTTTGCTCGCGGCGTTGTCCATGATGGCATTGACTTGCTGCTGGTTGTTGTCAGATGTAGTAGAGTTCGTGAGCTAGAGGACAACGCTAGGTAAGGGTGATTGAGAGCCAAAGACTGACACATGGATACACGATGACGCAAGATTGCCAACTCGCTTTCACTCTTACTGACTCGTGAGCTCTGACTCGGTGATAGACTCAGGAATCTGGTGAAAGTCTTTGTACACAGAAGAAGTAGCACATCAAGAACGAGGAGCTCGTCCTTGGTTCAGAGATACACAGTCAAGAGGCGAGCTGACTGGTGCGTTGCAATACTATGCTGCAATGTACCAAGGCCCAACACCACCTCCAGCTGACTAACGCATCATCCACCTTCTGAGCCTGTCCACAATATCGCACTCCAATTTCCTACCAGCTCTTTGAGAGACCTGCTAATCTGCGCTATGGCAACACTCCACAGTCCAGGAACTGCACGTCCAAATCTTGTCTGCTAAATACTTCTCTCATCCGCGCGATATCCTGCTGATCGTCTCTCACTCCTGACCCTCTGTATACCCTCAAGCGACGCACGTTAGGGAATAGCCTCGGAATCAGGGTTTCATCGCGCCATCCGGGGTGAGTATGACACCGCCCGCATGGTCCTTGATCGCTGAAACATGTAAAGCAGGCCTCGTCGATTTCCAACAACGAAATTTTCTTGGTGTAATAAGAATTGTCTCCAAGCTTTGCATGGCAGACATTTGGCCCGACTCTCATGACATGGAATGAATTAAGGAGTGTGACCATCTCGTTGTGGATTTGGCGGCAGATCGCCATCAGTACAGCACCACTTCGGCGACCACCCGAGTTACCAGATTTTCTCATATAGATCGTGTCGCAGATGTAGGAGTAGACGATGCTACGTATTTCAGGAGGAAGATGAAGGAAAGGAGAGCTTTTTTGATTCTCACAGTAGCTTGGTACCGTCAGTTGACAACTTCGCGTGTCTGGAAGTGAAGGCGCTTACAGAGCATAGAGCTGTCGCCGCCGCGTGACTATGTAGGATTCGCGCTTCGGTCGAAGGACTTCAAGAAAGCCAGAGAGCGGCATTTGAAGGCACGTAGTCTGGGAATATGTCTCGAGTACTGTGATTGCTCGAGTTGTTTGTGGGCAGAAACAGGAAGGAGCAGCGAGGTTAATTAGGCAAACGCGCAAATGCTTGGCGTAGCAGGTGCATCCACGTGACGGCCGTGATTGAATGAGGATCACAGAAATCGTTTGTGCGAGCCTTCATAGCGATAGTGATCTGCCGCAGACACTGTTTCCTATATCGAGGGTTCACACTTCCTCCAGCGATATTGCAGTATGTGGATAGCAGACCGCTGTTGCCGGCCGCGCTATGAGGCTGCGTGTCACAAGTACTGGTGCATCGTTTTGGGGATAAAAGTTTAATATCGACTCCGACTAAACCTGCAAGAAAGACGCCTATAGTTTTGCAGGATCTGGATCTATCATCTGAGTAGTGCGGTAGCCGTGGCCTGTTCTGACAGACCTCCGTCCTGCACCGCATAGGAAGTGCCCATCCGACACAGCCACCACACGCCCAACTTCATTCCAGTACTATATCTCGAAGTTAGGGCTATACCTTGAAACCACCTTCAGCTCTCTAACTCCTTTACCTAGCAGCCGCTCCATACAATCCGCGACCTTACGCTCAGACTGCATCCCAATCCGCACCCTCCAGCACACCCTCACATACTCGACTCTTGGGAACAACCTCAAAACATTCCTAGCACCATGCTGTCCAAACCTCGAATAATAAGGTGGATACACCGAGGTGCAGAGACCGATATAGCCATGACCATCCAGCACCAATGTCGTTATGGTCGTCGTGTCGATGCCCAGATGCTGGAACCCTGGGGGGAAGAGGTAGAACGTGAGTCGCATGATGCGGAAGTTGTTGATGAAGAAAGCGGCCTCGTGGTGAGTGGTACGGCAGGTCAGAAGTAGTGCCGCGCCGCTCTTGAAGGCGCAATGCCTGAAGTCCCGGATCTTTCTGCATAGGATAGGTTTCAAGGTGACGGTTTCGCAGGCATAGTGTATATCATGTTGCGGATCTCGCCAGGGAGACGGAGCAGAGGCGAGTTTTCTTGGTTTCTGAGCGTACTGTCCGGGATTATTAGGAAATGAATAAAGTAGCTGACTCAACTAACATGGCATTGCGCTTCCCGGCAGATATGGGTGCGGTGTCGTCAGTTGATGGGCTTGAGGGAGCCATCTCGAGAGCTTTGAGTTCAGCGCAATTACACTGTGCTAATCGATGGTTTGAGTTGGTTTATGATTCGCTAGATATTGAACAGGAATTGAGGTGAAGGTGAAAAAATGCGAGCACTTGCAGATTTGCGATTGGAGTTTGTACAGCAGCTGTGAAGAGTGAAAGCACAGCAAAGTTATGGTCGCCTCCGTACAATGTAGTGAAGTCTCTGTTACGCAGATACAAGATCCTGATATTGAGCCACCTCCTAACTTTCGCTGTTGACAGCCAACGCGATATCCGCCGTAGTACCAAACATGCCCAGTCCCAATCCGGCTTTGCAATCACACTCCGAATTCAAAGCCACATAGAAACACCATTTCCAGATCGCTCTTCTTGAATACGTGTCTCATGTCTCCCGCAATCTCTTCGTCACCCCATTCATTTCTCAGCCGAAACACGTGTTGCATCTCTGCCGCAGTCTTTGCGCTCCTCGAGCGCTCCAGTGTTCGCGGAGTTCGACAGATGCTCAAATACCTGATGTTCGCGAACAGCCATGAGCATTTTCTATCACGCTCATCGCACCATCTGTTAAGGCGATAAGCGATAAGCGTGGTACGGATACCTTTACAGCCCTCCTCGCTCAGTATGAGGGTCGTGATGTTGCGAGTCTCAATGCCTAACTTGCGGAAGTTTGGGAAGTACGGGCAGCCGAACCGCATGATGCTGTATTTGTTGATGAAAAAGCTTGCTTCGTGGTGAAAAGCACGACAGGTGAGAATTAGCGGTTTGCCGCTTTTCCTGGAAACGACGCCGAAGCCCGGGGCGGGGAGAATGGTGATGGTGTCGCATACGTAGCTGTAGATCATGTTGCGGATCTCGGCTGGGAGACGAAGCAAAGGCGAGGATGACTGGTTCGAAAGCGTACTTGCTGGTGTTAGACTGAGAGGAAAATCGATTATACCGTGGCAATACTGACATTGCATCGAGTGCTTGGGCACGTGCAAGCATTTCTGCGTTGCTGCGGAGGCCAGAGTGCGACATTGTGGGTGCTGCGGCTTGTGCGCAATGAAGTTGGGTTGAGTTACAAAACTCAGCTGGTTAGAGGTTGGTAAGATGCGAAGAGACGGGTCCACGGGTTGTTATTATATGCAGGCAGACACTTGAAGACTTGGCATGAAAGTTGGCGGGGCAGATGTGAAGGAGTGAAAGCCACGACTAATCACGTGCTGGCCCCCAAACCGCTGTCTATTGCTTACCCTCCAGATTACACTCTTTTCAACGCACATCCCCCCTGCTCCTCCTGCCACCCGAACTCCGCAACCAAATCTACGCTTACTTCTGCGACACCATCACCATAACTTCCTCCGCGCGGGTCAAACCCAAACGCAACCCTAAAAACCTCATCCACAAATCTGGCACCGCACTCCTCCTCACAAGCCTCCAGATCTGCTTCGAAGCAACACCCCACCTCAACAACTTCACCGTCATGCAGCTCAGTCCCTGCATCCACCCCTTCGACGTCCTGCCCTTACGTTCACCCACACATCAGCTCTTCAGTCTTGAGATCGGTATGGACATGCGAAGGGAGGTTCTAAGGCATGATTAATGGTGTGCGCCATAGCAAGCCAGACGATCGCGAGTTTAGCATTAATAAGCTAAGCCATGGTATTCCATTCTGCTCTGCTCGATCCTATTATACCCAGTCCCTCGATCACGTAGCTAGCTACTTTGGATATTGTAAAAATCTAACAGACTGTCCAATCATGCGGCACCAAACCTAGCTCCATGCCGCAATCTTTCTGATTCGCCGATACGAGCCATATCCACCCTCCCAGTCACCTCTGATATACCCTTTTCCCAACTGACATTGAAAAAAGCGACGAGTAATGGAGATGTTTGGGGGAAAATCGGCTGAGTTGAACTTTGTTGGTCCTGAAGACTATCTCGTTCAAGTGCACAAACACTACATCGGAAATCGAACATACGGAATTTTGGTGCATGGTGCTCAAGAGGTAAAATTGTGGACAGTTACTGAAATCACACGTCCACTTTGTCTTCTGATAATTCATCACACTACATCTCCACAACGTTTCAACAGATCACGATTTTTCATGTCGTGACATCCTGCTGTAAAGTCAACGTAAATTATGAACCATGAAACACTGTACAATGGTAGTCTGTATTGCTTGCATTCAATATCATATATTATTTAAGAGTTGCCTCCCTTCTTTCCAGCTTCAACGGGATCGACCTTGCCATGGGCAAATTCTGTACAAAATCAGCGTGCGTAAGACTGAACGTAGACTCAAACTTACGACCTTGTGCAGAGCCACCGCTGTTGCCCGAGCCTGTAGATCCAGAATCACCGGAACCTCCTGAAGCGTGACCACCTTGCTTTCCAGCCTCATGGGGGTCGACCTTGCCTTGGGCGAATTCTATTTTACAATCAATATTGTTATACAGAGTAACGATCAAGAAGCTTACCACCGGTGCCGACACGCTTATCAGGCTGGCCATCCTGGCGCAGACCACCGTGCTCAGTAGGCTTGTAATCAGACATATTCGATATGTTGGACAGGAAGTGGTTGTAAAAGATGTTCTTGCTTTGGCTTCAACTAGTGGGTTTGATACTGGAGTTGATGAGAAAGACGTCAAATGCACGCCCCTTATATACCCAACGTTGGCTCTCATTTCCAGACTCAGCTGCAGCTGCGTTCGTGCGTCATTCGACCCCAACCCCTGTACGACCCATTGACGTAATGAAGTTGTTACTTCATAGATCTGGATAAACTAAATTCAGATAGTCAACCGCAGGTTGCTATCGCATCACGGAAGTAGGAGAGGACGCAACACCAGTTTCCGTCAACCGTGATAGCGTCTACCAATCACAGCGTGCCAAATATCCACCTCGTCACCGTTTCCAGTCAGACTGGCACCGGTAGATTGAGCACTCTGGGAGGTACACCAATTGTCTTTGTGCTGTGTATATTGCCCTTTGCTCTGCCTGATCGGTACGCTAACTACTTGGCGATCCGGGGCCGATGCTTTACCAAATTCGGTAATGTAATGGGCGCGCTAACATTTCCTAGCAACGTCACGACTTTTCGCGATTTCGCGTTACGCGTTGATTCATGTATGATGTGGGGCTTGATTGGATGGCTTGATCCTATGATGACATCTTTACGATCCAGGAACGATCGGATTGACGCAAACCATAACTTCATGGTAACCGCAAACCGCAATCGACGATCGCAATTGCTGGCGAGTGAATATCTGGTATTTGTCAAGACCGCGGGCGGGTGAGCTGAACCACAAAGTATGCTGAGACATAAGCCTTGCGCAATGGTCCCGTCATGATCGCATCTCAGCAATGATGCATGTCGCTTTGACGTTATGCAGAGAATGTCGAGGGACCTTTATGTCTGGGCTGTAAGATGACATTCGATCCTGTCATCAATCATCCATCCGACAAATATCTTAGCGATTCGCCTGTACTAAGCCCATGCCTGATATTGCCAGCATTACTAGTTCAGAGAATGAGGAAAATCGAAGTGCGATCCGTAGCGCGATTGATACACTCGGGAGCTGGCCAGAATGTCATTAGCGAACGAAAGGCATCAGACAACCGGCGTAGCAATTTTGGTTGGCTTAGGTATCGACAGGGAAACATCACCTGCACCTTTCTGGTGCTGAACAACCTGATATCAGTTGGGAGAAAGACATCACAAGGGCCGCGATCTACGAATCAGCCATACACCTTTGATTGAATGAAGTTGTCAACGGCTTTCATGTTGGTACTGTCAACATGTATAGTAAGGGCCTTGGTGCTCCTGTTGGCGATGTCCATTGTGAACATCATGTTGCAGAGATTCAGCACTAGGACGGCCCTTGCATGGGCTAGTTCCTCAGAGAGATGGCTTCTATCTTGTCAGAACACAAGCCTGTGACTAGTGAGGAGTGCCCAAATACTCTGATCTCTCACGTGTTGTGAAGTACCCAAGTGCAAAAGAGGATTAGCTGATTACGGACTTCCACTTTGTAGGTTGATATTGTTGTCTTATCTAATGGTATCGTATCTCATGATATCGTTCACGGAATTTTAGATGCGGTGGAGCTGAACAATAGCTCATCCAGATTACAGGCCGCCTACAACTATACCATGGAACTCGAGTGTCAACGACGGTTTCTTGAGACCAACAACAACCACGCCCAATTAGGAGCATTCTTTCTCGTCTAGTGCACTATTTCGCCTGTTGTCGCGGAATTCTAGCTAGAACGGATGTCGTGGCCAATTTGAATAGTGGAGGTTGTGCGCGTTACGGAATCCTTGCACAGGGGCTATTGTAAAGGGAGAGATATGGCTATAAGCGGGCAGAGATAATAGAACATGCTGCCCCTTTAGTGCACCACATTATAGAATTGCCCGCAGTTTGTGATACCGTAACCCGCGTGTTTTCAGGTCCGCCATCTGAGATTATTGGCTCGGGTTTCAGATCTCCTTTGTAGATCTCTCGGTTCGGGACATAGATCTCTCGGTTCCTGACAGGGATGTGCGTGCATGCGTTGGATCATGCAGGGCTGTGAGAGAAGTGATGTGATTGGAGGTATCCTGCCTCACCGGTAAGTGCGGGATCAACCGTCACATGGCGTAAACCGAGGCTTACAATTACTTACTGAGCGCGGGATGGCCGGAGATATATCAGAAGCTAAGTCTGAACTTCTAGACGTCGTACTGCATCTCACCAACTCCCAGCAGCCAACTGGCACTGGAAACATCCTAACTTAGACCCACCAGAATCGCTCAGCTAGAGGCCCATTTCGTCTGCCAGTAGGTGGTTGATGAGTCCTACAAGAAGTAGATTAACGAGCGGGAGCTAGCGGGGGCATTTCCAATAGTCAGGGAGTTGTTGGCTGTGGGGCGGCGGATGGGGGATCTAGAACCGGTGAGGGTGCCTAGGGCAGGGAGGGGTTTTTTTAAGGGGGGGGTGGGGGGTGTATGCGTGGGACTCGGGTGGAGAGGGGATAAGTATGTAAAGGTAGTGGTGGGGTTGTGTCGTGTAGGTCCAATGGGGTGACGGACGGCTGGTTGGGTTGAGCACTTGTGCAGTTATCTCAATTGGTGTGCGTTCTTTCGTTTGAGGTTTTGCTACTTGCCTGTGTCCAGAGATTGTTCCTGAGTCTATGATTTGCAAACTTGCTGCTTTCTGCGATTCTGAGAAGTGGATGCAGGTGGACTGTCGGCTCGCCTCTTGCTTGGCTACTGCCGCATTATATAGTGTGTCGCTTGCTGTTACTGTCGAGAAGGTAAAATTCTAACGTAGATACATCTGAGTCAAACCAGCGTAATTAGAGTGGAAACTGTTACACCCCACAGGCACCTGGCGAAGCCGTACAATATCACCGTCCTCACTACATATGCGAAACCAACTCCCTCCGCCAGATCCACGCCACTTCTAGATCTGAGTTGCCGAACATCCAGCTCAGGGTGTACTTGTGCCTCTCGCCGGTTTGTCCTGCTGCTTCAGCGCCACGCATCTCTCTGAAAATCCCAGTCATCTGGTCCTTGTACACGGAACAACCAATGCGCCCGTTTTTGACAACAACAACACGCCGAAGCGCACAAAACATGTCTCTACGCTGTTCTACGAGCGAGGGCTGAACTAGTCCCATAATCACGGTAAAACGACGTGACCGTGGTTCAAATGGATGAGGTCGTGGGTCCAAGGCATCGATCAGTATCTGGTCAATGTACAATTCCACCAGCTCTGCGCATTTCGCTTGGCCGAGTAGCTTCACAATCGATGGTAAAGGCACATAGCCGATCAGTCGGAGTCTCGAGTATGCGGTGTTTGCCTCGATGGCGCCTTTGGCTTCGGTTCGCGTTTGCCGACAGACCGCGAACAGTGGCGACCAGTTCCGGAACACACACCCTTTCGCATGACTGTCGTGGTAGATGGCGGGGACAGGGCAAGTATACACGTAGATCTGGTTGCGTAGTTCTGCAGGTAGACGCAGCAGAGGCGACGCCGCTTGGTTTCTCCTGGTGCTACGAATGTCAGGGAAAGGGCGGGTGCAAGAGTTGAGGCTCGCTCACATAGCATCGCGACTAGACTCGACCTCAGGCTCTGTCTCAGGCATGATGCACTCGCGTTGGTCTTGAGTAAGGCCTGTGGGGTGGGGAGGATGGTGTTGTGGGGAGCTATCGAGGCGAGGTGAGCGACAGAGGCTGAGGGCGTGGGTGAGTGAGAGGGCAGAGCGTAAGTGGATAATGGATTTAGAATAGGCTCTTGGCAGCTCTGTCGGATCGAAGGTCACGATGCAGTGAAAGTGATCGTGACATTCGATCATCGAATTATCTCGAAGGTGAATGCACCGCAGCCCTATTGGCCTGTCACACCGAATCTGTAGCCACCCTGAATGCCGTCAGACAATCAGAGTCCGGACAATTCCTTCTTCTGAACACTGAGATGTTCGATATGAAACCCAAAGAAGTAATCACGCAGAAGCTTTTCCACCGTACGCGATAATACATGCGCCTCGACTACCTTGTCGTTGGAAATGTTGACGCGCCGAAGCCATGGGCACAGGCTTCGGAGATCGGTGGAAACCCAATCGTAACCTTGATCAAAGCCACGAACACGATATCGACTGGCCAAGATCAAGTTGTCCACCGTGAGCTCGTCCAAGAGTAGCTCAATTAACTCTGCACATCTATTCTTACCAATCAGGGTAACGAGATCATCAAGTTTGATGAAGCCGACGACCCTCAGTGCCTTGGATGGTGGTACCAGACCCTCGGCTTCTTGTCGCATCTGACGGCAGGTCAAGTGCAGTGATTTGAACTTGGCGAAACAACACTTGTATTGAGCTTCGTCGTAAAAGATGGTGCGAGTCGAACAGACGTGGGCGTATATTGCGTTTCGCAGCTCGCTGGGTAGACGCAAGAGTGGAGACGCTGTCTGATTCCTCTTGGTGCTAATATTCGTCAGTGAAGGTGGGCTTAAGAACAGGATTGACATACATGGCATCGCGGTCGAGCTCAGTTTTGTCGATTTTCACGCGTCTGGCTTGGTCTTCATCGGTCGAAGCTGGGCTCATCAGTCGCTTGCGTGGACTGTCTGGAGGCGCCATTCTGGGATCGTGTGGTCGATGCAGAATGACAAGGTGGGTGATGGCTGGAAAGTGGAACAGAAGATCTGGGAACCAGGGAAAGTCTGATTTATACAGCCTGTGTTACGTGCACCTACTCTTTGCGCGTGACATGAGAGCTGGAACCGAACCATTTTCACTCGATCGTACTTCCTGAATACGACCACTCTTTGTCTCAACACCCACCCTCCTTCTTCGCACACAAAACAGCGTTCAAGTGTATATCAGTAACGAGAACAAATTGGAGCTTCGGCGGTCTGGCTGCGAGCGACCACACAACTGAAGGTAGGTCGCGCCAGCAGCTGCTATATCCCCCCATCATCGCATGCTGATCTGCTCCTTCCAATTCCCCAACCAAACCAGCCTACTTGAGCTCTACCGCTCTCACAAACTTATCCCAGTATGTCATCGACAGACAACCCACGCAAGCACAGCTGCACCGCAGGTGCACCCATAGCCAGCCTGTGAAAGCGACTCTGCACGAACGACCACATCGACACCAACACGAGTGAGCTCAACTACCCCAAACCCACGTGCGCATCGCATCACACCACACCACCCACACCCACGCAGCCTCACTAATCACCCACACCACCGAGGCCAACCCCATTGCACCGCCATTCCTTCGTGAGATTCTGAAAGACGACTACCGTGAGATTCTAAGGGAGTGCTTCGGTAGACCTGGGTTGGAGGTGGTATGTGTCCAGCGACGGTGGCGCAACGGGTCAAGAACTGGATATGTGGGCAGTCAAGAGGCTGGTGCACGGTCTTGGCCGGGTGCGTCCAGAATGCGGATGATGGTAGGCGGGTGGGTGGTCTTGCTCGAGTTCTCTTCTCGGTCAAGCTTTACAGGTTTCGGTAGGTGTGCGGTGTTTGGTCGATGCCGCTCTCGAGGTTATCCAGCTTGTAGCGTAGCGTCTCTGCATCTGCTGGTGTGAGTTACTCACTCACTGGCTAGATGCTAGCGCGAATGTTCGTCTCAACACCCATCTCCGTCTTTCTCTGTACGTGTACGCACGGTGACTAAGCGAGAGTCTGCCTGCCAGTCTGAGTAGGGTTTGACAGTGGAGGTCTGTGGATCCCAACGAAAGTGATCGGTACGCGCCGGAGACGAAGCTTCCCAGGACCTCTTGTCTCGCTCGACAGACATGTCTCACGTCTCTCGCCATGGACCCAAAGCGCCGTGCGTTGGAAAACCAAAGATTTGTCTTGATCGTACCGTACATAGCACGAAAACGCCTGACACTGACACTGTGCTCGTGCTCTCACCGAAGCAAGTACAGTAGTAGCTCTGAGAATCCCAGAGAGGAAAACCAACGCCAACGCCAACGCCGCGCTGATGCAACAAAGAACCCCTACAACCCACCTCCTCCCCATCCCCACACACGCGAACCCTGGAAAGCTCCCTCAATTCCCCACCGCAGTATCGTTCAACGCGACACAAACCGCGCCCCTGTGATGCCCGTTGTACTGCCTGATAATACTCTGGCTGCCCAGCTCCCACAGCCTCGCGTAGTGGTCACTACACGCCGTCACCAGATACGCGGAATCCGCACTGAACGCGCAGTCCCAGACCCAGCGCTGGTGGCCGTGCAGCGTGGTCTCGAGTGGGAACGCGGCGGGGTCGCGCTCGGCGGCGGTGGGGAGCGCGTCGCCGGGGGTGATGTTGTGCGGCGAGGACAGGTCGACGGACCAGATGCGTGAGGTGTGGTCGGCGGAGCAGGTGGCCAGGTGGCGGACGTCGGGCGAGAGGAGGACCCGTGTGATGTAGGTGTGGTGGGCGAGGAATTTGCACACGGGGATTATCGAGGTGAGGTCGCCGCGTTGCACCATTTTCCAGACGTAGACGTTGCCCTGCGGGGTGAGGTTAGTGGCGTGGTGTGTTGGAAGAGACTGGGCTGGGCTAGGTTGGGGTATGCTTGGGGAGTGGTGTGAAAGGGAGAGAGAGACCAACCGCGTTATTACCCGCACACACCATACTCCCATCGCTCGCGACCGTGACACTCGCCACGCTCACATCATCCTCGGGGATCAACTGATGACTGCACTTGTTCTCGCCCAGATCCCAGATGCGCACATTCCCACCCCGGTCGCAGCTGATCAGCTCCCCCTGGTTCGGGTGGATCACGACATCGTTCACCGGCACCCCGTGCGTGTAGTTCCTCTGCACGTTCCCGCTCCGCGTGTCCCAGATCTTGACGGTCCCGTCCTCGCTCGACGTCACGAGCCACTTGGACTCGCAGTGGAACGCGACGCCGGTGACGTTGCTGGTGTGGCCTTCAAAGGTAAGGATCGCGTTCGGGTTCGTTGATTTGATGTCGTATAGCTTGACCGTGTGGTGACCTGCGGCCGCGAGGTAGCGTTTGTCGGGCGAGATGCACAGGCGGTTGACTTGCGAGTCGGGGTGCGGGATCGTGCGCGAGCAGATGCCTGAGAGGGCTTCCCAGAAGCTGAAGAGAGGGTGTCAGTGTGGTCAGCTGGAGGGGAGGGGGGAGAAAGTGGTGCGCACCGGATCGTGTGGTCGTAGCCGGCTGGGGGACGTTAGTTGGAGCTGCGAAGGTGTGGGGGAGGGGACGCACCGGTGCAGAGAATAACGGACATTGTGGGCGATGCGGCGCGCGGACGGCGGGCTGGTTGAGCCAAGAGGTACTGAGGGATAGGGCGACTGAGACACGCACGTTTTGCCGTGCTATAACATTGCGCGCGCGGCGGGATGTGTACAAACGCTCCGTCAGACACTGGAGGATGAGGTTGAGCTGCGTCCGCACGGGCCTCCATTTCAGCCTTACCGCGGTGAGCCGAAGCGGAAGTGATTCACATGCATGTACATTATTTGGTGGACAGCATCATGGAGTGGTAATGTTTACATTTCTCTATCCGACCATGCGCTAAGTAATTAATCAGACATCCTTCCTTTTGTCACAATCTACAACTTGGCCTTCTCGATCCTCTTGAACAGCACATCGTTCTCCGGGTAAGGGTCAACGGTGATGTTGTTAAGAGGGTTGAGCTCGCTGGCACGGTGGAACATGTCCTCGTACACCTTGCCGTCAGCACGACCCAGACTGCTGTCGAGCACCCAGTCGTCGAAGCCCCATGCATCGACGAGGCGAACAGCGTGCGGCCTGATGTCCTTCAGCAGCTTCATCACGGCGTTTGTCCTGGCCAGCATGATCTGGTGCTTGCTGCAAGCGCCGCTAGCGTAGAACTCGCTGCCCTCCTGCTCAAGTGTGTTCAGGGCGAAGAGGCGGAACAGCTTCATCAATACCTCGACAGTCTCGTTGTTGACCTGCGAGCTGTTGGCAATGGCCTGCAGCGCCGACAGGTTGTTCTTGACGATCATCCACTGGGCGTGAGCCTTGGACAGGCGGTAGAAGTCAACGAGGAGGTCGTTCCAGGGCTTCTTCTCCGTGTCACGGTGCTTGGATGCCTCGAAGGTAAGGAACGACACGCGCCATGCGAAGGCATCGACGAGGTCCTTGTCAGATCCGATGATGTCGAAGGCACAGCCGATCTCGCGGCGAGACTGGAACTCGGCGAGGATCTTGGTTGTGTCGTTGGTGGGGCGCTCGCCCTTGAGGACAGAGCGAGCAGACTTGAGCAGGTAGCGGGCTACCTGCTGGGTGAGCATGTAGTTGTCGCCCTCCCATGTAAGAGTGGGGAGGTAGTCGGCATACCAGGGGCCGATGCCGCTATGGGGGCGTTAGCGTGTGATACAGTTTGGAATGTAGAACCTAACGTACCTGAAGCTCGAGTAACCGTGACCACCGCAAGCGCGACGGCAGACCTCGAGACCCTCACCAGCAATGGTACTGCTGAGGGACTTGAGGGCGCACGACGATGCGTGCAGGTCAGCCATCAGATCACTGCCAGACTCCAGCTCCTCGGGGCCAGCACCACGCTTTGCGTCGCCCTTGTCCCGCGACTGGGTCATCTTCGCCTGGTTGGCGTTGTACATGTCCATCATCGACTTTCCTGTGAAGTGGAGGGCGAATGTGGCGGCAATGAGGGGGAGAAGACGGACCTGGACCATGGTGTAGTTGAGAACGGGTGTCTCAGCCTCGCCAGCGGGGGCATCACGGTCCTGGAACTGGCGACGAACCGCACAGTAGCGAGTGGCGATGGTGACACCACGAGCAAGAACGCTTCCGGCCTGCATCACAATACTGGAGCGGACCCAGGTGAGTGTGCCATAGACAAGCGCGGGAGAGCCACGGCGGCCGAACTTGTTGGTCTTGGGATCAACATATTGGTACTTGGCCAACATGCTGATGTGTGGGATCTTGACGTGGTTGAAGAGGAGGAAGCCGTTGTCCATGGTGTTATAGCCGAACTTGGGGCCAATGTCACCAACGTGAATATTCGGCAGCGGCTCGTGTGTCTTCATGTCACGGACCTGAACGCAGAATGGGGTAGGGCCGTACGACTTGCCCTTGATGATGAGCTGAGCCATGACCACGGCGTGGTTTGCTGTGCGGCCGAGGGAGCCGATCCACCACTTGCTGGCAGTGAGATGTGGGGAGTGCAGGGTGAAGGTCTTGTCCTCCTCGTTCCAGGTCGCTGTGGTCTCGAGGCCTCGGACGTTGGAGCCGTGACCGAGCTCAGTCTGAGCGTAGCATCCGATGATCTTGTAGTCGTTGGCCTTGGTGAGCCACATCTCCTGCTGTTCCTCTGTACCCTGGCCGGCAAGGGTGACCTGAAGGGTTAGCGATACGCAACTGAATCGGCGAGTAGTCGACATACCTTGAACATGCTGTCATGAAGTCCGTAAGGACCAGGCTCGCCGACGAGCTCTGTAGCAGCCCTGAACTCATCGTATGTCCAGTTGTGCTTCTTCTTGAGGATCCTCAACCTCTTCTCTCTGGCAAGGGCTCGCTCGAAACGATCTGTCCTTCCCATGAAGTAGTTCTGTGACTTGTCGAAGACAGGCTCGGACTTGAGGAGCTCAGTGATCTGATTCCGCCTCTGGATGACTTCCTTCGTGTGTAGCAGCTCCTCCAGCTTCTGGACAGGAATGTTGGAGCTAGCACGCTCGGCAGCAAGGAGCTCATGGCCCTGAACGCCCGAAGGCTTCAATTGCTTGACCCAATCTGGAGTAGGCGACATAGTGAAGATGTGGAGTGTGGAGAAGATGAGCAGAGAGTGGAAAAAGTGTAGGGGAGCAGATCTATGTATGCAGTACGTCAACACGGTCGAGATCCCTCGGCAGCCGATCTCGCTGGAAATGCGCTAGCGAACACCGAGGCATTCGCGGGTGAGTTGAGCCTCGAGAAGTACCGAAGGAGCGCGTCTATTCGGAGACGCGCGCCTTTACGGTAAAGTGCGCATCGGCGTCCCCCACGATGTCTCAGGTCATCAACGTGGTGCTCTGCCTGCTCTCCGTGTTTCGCCCCACGGGTCCAAATCGACCCCGGATGGCAGCTCAAAGGGGCTAGCTAAACTTTGTCGAAGATGCCGAGGTCCATCTGTCCACAGCGTAGCAGCTCACGCGTGCTGATAAGATGATCTGATAAAGCGTAGGGCCGCCTGGAGGGCTCCTGTCACGTTGACCCTGCGTTGGAGCATGAGTCGAGGAGGGGCATGTGACAGCAATGGCGCCAGACACGTGTTCTTGCAAGATCCTAGATATGTTCGGTTATGCTGGTCATCAACGGAAAGGTAGAAGCATGTTCTTCTCCTTTCCCGGCCCCTGGAAGCCATTTGGCGCGATGCAACGAGTCGAAGCTGGCATTTGTTGTAGTGAGCTTGTTTCACTGGTGACGAATATATTGTTAGGATCTACTGTTATGCTGTTGGTGAGTACGCACGTCCAGAGTGCTAGTTGGCTGCTCGAATCTGGCAAAGTGAAGTGAAATATCTCCATGCGTGCCGCACCAAAGTCTTTGTGGTGATGCATGAAGATCGCAGCCGCATCCTGGTGAGTACCGGTACTGATGTGGCTAGTAGCTCTTTCCACCACTTTCTCGACAAAGCAATAACAATGTCAACGATCTGACGTCAACCTTTACGAAGCTGCTGCGCGCAGAGCTGGACCGCAATAGCCGACATGCTGTTGCGACACCAAAGTCGCTCCATGACGATGCTGCGAGACACGTCTCTGAACCAGTGGGACAGGCGCCGCATGTGGGGCAGAGCGGCCGCCGTAGTGGTTGACACAGGCGAATGACCACGTATCTACATGGTAGGATTCTGCCTACGGTAGGGGATTTAAGGTGCAGCAGATGCGGTAGGCTACTCTAGGTGCTTAGATGGCATTGCAGGGAGAAAGTGAGTGCAAAACAGTAAGCAGTGCGCGATAATACCAGCCTGGGCCTGCGGCGGTGCTGTCAGCCGCAATGGCGGATTCGGGCGCCCCATGGCCTCGATTTTGGGAATTGCCAATGAGATTGAGTTTTCAGCCCTGTGTGACGGCACGCGAGCGCTGCGCAGCCAGCAGACAACAGACACAGACAGGCTGCAAGGGAAGCAGGCAGGCAGGCAGCATTGCTGCAGAGCAGCCTCAGGCCGCGGAGGGACGCGCAGAGATTCGCCCAGCAGGCTGTCACGCGCGGGCGGCGCGCAGAGACTGCAGCCAGTTCCGTCACTTTCTCCCTGACGCACTGGTGGACGTTCGTTGCGGGCTTAGCTTATCCATGCTAGCGCCGTGGCCGTCGAGCGTCGAGATTGAGAGCGTCACTCCGCCTCAACACCAATAGCACCTGTTTCCGCTACGCGAAGCTGGACACGCAATTCTCTCTCCCCTCCTCTGCCGCCGCACTCCCCCCAAAGTTTTCTTCACTCTCCCCCTCACGCCGCTGCCCGCCCCGCCAGCAGCATCCGCCCGCACCTGCCGCCCGGCGCCCACCCCACACACGACTCGAGTGCCGGCTCACAATTGCATGAACGCGAGACGACGTTCGCTGCACCTCGACATCTCCTCCCTCTTCGCCCCGCGGTCCTCATAGGCACCAGGCACCATGGGTCAGACACTCTCCGAGCCCGTCGTCGACAAGGTAGGCGCCCGCCCGCCCCGCCCCCGCACCGCCGTCAAAACCCATCACTACCGCGCCTTGCTAGCCAGCGCAGCCCACACACAGATTACACACATGCTTGTCTGCACGCGACGTGTCATTGCTTACTGTCCCTAGAAATCCGAGTCTGGCGATGGCGAACAGTACATCTTTGGCACCTCCTCGATGCAAGGTTGGCGCATCAGCATGGAGGACGCCCACGCCTGCATCCTCGACCTGCAAGCCAGTCTCGAGGGCAAGCCCACCGAGGCTGACAAGCGGCTAGCCTTCTTCGGCGTGTACGACGGCCACGGCGGCGACAAGGTCGCCATCTACACCGGCGAGCACCTCCACGAGATTGTAGCAAAGCAGGAGGCGTTCAAGGAGGGCGACATAAAAAAGGCTCTCCAGGACGGCTTCCTCGCCACAGACCGCGCCATCTTGAGCGGTAAGCCTTACGCGTCTTGATGTATCTGCTGGCACCAGCGCTGACCCCTGAGGATAGACCCCAGATATGAAGACGAAGTTTCTGGCTGCACAGCGTCCGTTGGCATCCTCTCCAAAGACAAGATCTACGTCGTAAGTGGCCGCAACCTCAATGCTGACATCAGCATGCTGACAAGCAACAGGCAAACTCTGGTGACTCGCGCACAGTCTTGGGCGTCAAAGGCCGCGCAAAGCCCCTTTCCTTCGATCACAAGCCCCAGAACGAGGGTAAGCAGTGCGAGTACTAAGTGACTGGACTGCGCTGACCATCCACAGCCGAGAAGGCACGTATCCAGGCCGCAGGAGGCTTCGTCGACTTTGGCCGTGTCAACGGCAACCTCGCCCTGTCCCGTGCGATAGGCGACTTCGAATTCAAGAAGAGCGCCGATCTTCCCCCTGAGCAGCAGATCGTCACTGCCTTCCCTGACGTCGAGATCCACGAGATCAACGGCGACGACGAGTTCCTTGTCGTTGCTTGCGACGGTTCGTCTACCCAGTGTCATTTTTCGAGTGTCACTAGCTAACCCCTGCTGCAGGTATCTGGGACGTGCAGTCTTCGCAGGCTGTCATCGAGTTCGTTAGGCGCGGCATTGTGGAAAAGCAGGACCTCGCCTCCATCTGCGAGAACATGATGGACAACTGCTTGGCTTCCAACAGCGACACGGGAGGCGTTGGCTGCGACAACATGACCATCACCATCATTGGTCTGCTCCAGGGGCGCACCAAGGAGCAGTGGTACGAGGATATCGCAAAGAGGGTCGCCAACGGAGAGGGCCCCTGTGCGCCGCCCGAGTACGGCAAGTCTGAAGATCCAGCTCCGTCGGCCCCTGAGGCTGAAGAAGAATAAATAATTCTAATACATCAATGCAGCCGAGTTCCGCGGCCCGGGAGTCCACCACTCCATTGACGATAGCCCCGATGAGAATGACATGGACCTTGACCACCGGTTTAGGCCGAGCTCTGGTACGGGTGGCCGCATTATCTTGTTAGGCGATGGCACTGAAATTGAGACCGACGGCGCAGACAACGGCATGTTCGACAATGACGACGAAGAGAAAGACCTCGACTCCCAGGTCAGCAAGTTCACCCAAGACGACAATGCAAAGCGTGACGGCACTCCTGGGCCCAACGTTGCCGAGGTCACCGAGTCTCCCTCGTCCGTCGCCACCGAGAAGTCGGACGACAAGGACACGTCCAGCGAGAAGAAAAGCGACAAGTAAATCACACGCAGCACTCTAGAGCGGTCACGATGGAGTAATGTCTTTCATATCAGTGTTGTGGGCGGTTTCATTGAGCGGTGGACCAGATGGGACGAGTTATGAAGAAACGGAAATGCGCAGTGGATAAGTCACGATTCAAGATACCTGGCGTCGTAGCCTGACGCCAACCTCTAGCTACTTATCTTTCGATTCACTTGCTTGTCGCAGATGTGGTGAGGACTTGGCATGACTGAGATTGAGACAAAGATGTAACAAAGGGAACATGCGCCTTACAGTAGTACTCACGGTCATCTATCCCCTCCCCCTCAGCAACTGACTTTCCTCGACTCACAGCTTACTCGTCACAGGTAACAGCCCATACTCCTTCCCACTACTCTCCAGATTGTTCCTTCCCTCCTTCTTAATCTGCTCCACAGACTGGAAACCCGCGACGTTCATCAAGATGTCCAGATCCGCAAGCAGCGACCGCATAACGTGATCCACACCCGTCTCGCCCATAATTGACAAGCCCCAGATCCACAGCCGCCCAACCCAGACAAACTGTGCACCCAGCGCCAGCGCCTTGAACACGTCCGATGCCGAGCGTACGCCAGAATCATACATGATGTAGATCTTGTCACCAACCGCTAATCCGTGTTAGCTTCACCGACAGCACAAACTGGGAAAGAACACTCACCACCCACAATCCTCTCCAGCGCATCCAAACTCGCCACCGCCCCATCAACCTGCCTGCCCGCATGATTCGACACCACAATACCATCAAACCCCTTCTCCACCGCCAATCTCGCGTCCTCGGTACTCTGAATCCCCTTCAAGCAGAACGGCTTCCCACCCGACAGTTCCTTCCACAGCTTCATCGCCCACACCGCCTTCTCCCACGTATGCGCCCTCCCATGCCACACATTATCAATCCACAGCGCACCCGCCTCGTTCGGCTGCGTTTTCGGATCGATCCCAGCCTCCTCGAGTCTCTGCCGAAACACAGGATCCGACAGGCCCAAATCGGCGCCCACGCCGTGGTAAAACGCATAGTTCGCGGTCGCGACATCATCGTGCCGCCACCCGAGCTGCCACGTATCCAGCGTGAGGATGCACGCGGTGAACCCAGAGTCCACGGCGCGTTGTAGCAGCGACCGCGTCAGTTCGTCGTCGTGCGGCATGTACAGCTGGAAGAACCTCACTCCTCCCTCCCCTCCTCCCACATTTCCCTCTCTTTCTCCCTCTTCACTAGCTTGCTTTGCAGCGGCTGCGGCTCCGGCGTCATTCGCAGCCCCTACATCCTCCACTGGCTGACTCCCCGCCGTACTCAGCGCATACGGCAGCCCTAACGCCCCCGCTGCCCGCGCTACCGGTAACTCGCCCTGTGGATGGTATATCTTGTTTATCCCCACGGGCGCAAAGCCGATCGGCGCATTCACCTCGTGGCCGAAGATGCTCGTCCGCGTGTCGCGTTTGTTCGTGTCGACCAGCATGCGCGGGATGATGCGGTGTCGGTAGAACGCCTGTCGGTTCGCGGTGTGCGTGTGCGATTGCCCCGCGTTCGAGGACGCATAGTACCAGCCGTTTTCTGTCAGTTTGGTTTGTGCGAGGGATTCGAGGGCGGAGGGGTCTGTAGGTAAGGAAGGTTAGGCTAGTCCGGGGGGGTTTTTTGGGGGGGGGGGGGGGGGGGGGGGCGGCGGACC